>OY735229.1:4181448-4258948 GCA_963457665.1 Thysanoteuthis rhombus
AATTCATCTATTGATAACCCCTTCTTCCACCTTTTTTTTCATTGATCACCCCTTACATATCATGCTGCCAAAAGACGTTGGTCACATTACGGTTTCTATTAAGTAACTAACCCGACTTGTTTTTACTTATTGTTTATACGTTCCCTGGGAAATGGTTTTCTTTTCTGCATCTTTTCAACATTATCATCAAATGAGATTTATCATCGTCATAAATCTAGAATTTCCACCCAGGATTTTGCCCCCATGAACTGGTGCGGGGGGGGGGCACAAAGAATGGAGAAAAAGAGATTCAGAAAGAGCGCTGAGAGTGTAAGTACAGAGAATCTTCATTGGTTTACTCAATTTTCGGGGCAATTTCTGAAACATTAATCAACACTTCTGAATGTTTTGGGGAATATGAATTAATGAAAAAAACCTTAACCAACATTCGCAGATCGTTAATTTGACAAAGGAGGTGCTATTGGAGTGGTGGACAATGAAACCGGTGATCCGAGTTCAAACTCCGGTCGGGGTTGTTCATGTTCACTTCGCACTACTACCCTTGGGAAATTCATGGATCCATCTCTTCTTCACCTAGGTAGGGGTAAAGTATGATGATAGATCGGACCTGCTAGCCTTAGAAAGGCAACCAGTCCAGGGAAAGGACAACCCAGGTACCAAACCAGGGAGTGGAGCCCCCTTAAGGCATTTTGACGTCACTTCAGCCAGCTCATGCAGCCAATCTGAATCCAGACGCATCACTTTCTGCTCTCTTCAGATCTACATCAGCAAGGCCGGGAAGGAGATTTTGAGAACTGGGTATTTCCGAGATCTCTGCACTCTTCTCCCAGGTGTGCACCCTAGAGAATGGGGGCCATTCACTCTACTTTAACAAAGCCCTTTTTTCATGGAAGATAACGTGCCATGCCATATAGCAACAAAAAAAAGTGGGTCTGAAATGAATCCTATAAAATATACGAGGTCCATCCGGAAACATCCAGCCATTCGGAATATCGCATAGACTTGATGCAACTTGGCAACCGACTAGAGGGGGACCTTATTGCTCATACATGAACAGACACCTTCCTTGAGGGTTACTCAGTCGGCAGTGAAACGCCATAGTGTTAGTTTGTGTTCTGTGCGATTGTTGCATTCACAATGACCGTGCCTTTTCATTTTTCACGTCTCATACTGATCAGTTTGTCAGAACCTAGCATCATCCAAGACTTTTAGCCAGTCAGCATTCCAGATTTGGCTCACTGTGACTTCTAGTTTTCTCAAAAGGTAAAGCTGACTGTGGACGAGATTAAGGAGAACATGCACTTGTAACTGAGATTGTGATCCAACGAAAATCTTCCACAGAAGGATTTGTTTATGTTTTCAAATGCAGTTTGTTAGAATATTCCGGAAGCATAAACTAGAATTGTGTGACCCTTCCCCACCGAGGTATTTCTCTTCGCAGGTGGGGAACAGGTTCTCTGAAAATTATGCATCCAAATTTGGCTACAATTGTGTTTCAGAGCATATCAGCTAGTGAAATTAGGATTTATCAAGAAGTCTATTTGAAACACATTTCGAAAGTTTCATGTAATGATTAATGATTTAAAACCTAACTCTTTTCATGAAATGCCTGAGAATTCTCCTTTTACGCATGTAAGAGTGAGACTTTATTAAAATGCGTGTGTCTCACACAGAATGGCCGAAACTTGGAGGGTCAGCACAGAAAAGGTTAATCGATCTTATAAATTCAATTCTGGAAAACAAATTTGAATCTTCTGAAATCCATAAGAAAATAGTCATGGATTGTTCAGAAGCAAGACTCTTGTTTGAAAATAAAAGTTTATATTTACTCTGACTATGTCTGTGTGTGTGTGAGAGAGAGAGAGAGAGAGAGAGAGAGAGAGAGATTGCATGGTCTTGGATTTTTTAATCGTGAGAGTTTGTCGAAGAGAAATTATATATATAAACCTCGCACAAATACGAATCCACACGCACACACATACACAATGATTCAACCAAACAATTCGTAGGACGCAACTGCGACGGCGCACGTAATCTCCCGCTAGAAAAAAAATAAAATAAAATTGATCGGCACAAACAGACAGATGCTTTCTAGACCCGACACTACCCCCTAACCCCCCAATCCCCAAAATAAAGAAAACTGACGCCATTACGCAGTCGCAGAGACATGCATTTTACGACTGTCAAGTGCACATTCAACTAAATCTTACTTTATCGTGCGAATTCGATCGCGCCATACTGTGACACTCTCCTGCAATGGAGAACACGAATAGTCACGCATTAGTTCAATCGTGAAAAGTCCCTCGGCTATTTGACCCAGCAATCATTGACGCCTCGCAACAAAACTACAAATAAACTGCATGCAGATCGTCATCTGAATGCCACGATGTTGCGTACTTCCCGGAGATGGCATGTACATGTGTGTATGAACATGTGCGTTCTACCCCAGGTGTAAGAACGTGTGCGGTGTATTTCTGTGAGTATGCAGGCGTGTATGCGTCTACCTTAGTTTATGTAGATACAGGTTTACCCTGTTATCCGAAAGTAGAGCGTTCCCTACGAAAACCTTTTGTAAGCTGAAATATTTTGATGAAATGACTTTTCTGGATAGTGTGCAAAACCGTTCAAATCTGACCCAGAAAAAGAAAGAAAAGTATAGAAAGAAAGAAAGAAAGAAAGAAAGAAAGAAAGAAAGAACATAGGAATCTATTATATGAATAGGATGAGCAAAGAATCTCCTCGAAGCAGAGAGAGAGAGCGAAAAGAAAGATAGAAAGAATGTATAAGTAAGAAAGAGAGGAAGAAAGAAAGAAAAGGAGGAAGCAAAAAGAAGGAAGGAAAATAACGTAGGCAAAGAGAGAAAGGGGGTATGAAAATGACGTAAGCTAAGAAAAAAAGAATCAGCAGGAAGCAAAGAAATAAAAAGAGAGAGAGAGAGAGAGAAAGGAAGAAAGACTGTAAAGGAAAAAGAAAGAAAAAGGAGGAAGTAACAAAAAAGAAAGACAATACAGGAAGCAAAGAAAGAGAGAGAAAAAGGAAAGAATGTACAAGACAGAAAGAAAGAAAGGAAGAAAGAAAGAGAGAAAGAAAGAAAGAAAAAATAGATTGATAGACAGATAAATGAATAAATAAATAAAGGAAGAAAGAAAGGGAAGGAAATAGGTCCACCCTGGCTAAGGAGATGAAGTACACGTTTTTTAATTCTGACACATAGACATAGTCTAATCTCCGTAATCAATTTTCACAGATAGCCAAGGCCCAAGATTTTTTTCCTCTTTTTTTTCTTTTTCTTGATCCAATTTTAAACTAACGCGTCAACCCCCAACCCCTCCCTTCACATCCATTTATTCAACCGTTTTTAAATTATCCTGTAAATTCATATCAGTCTTCCCATTTGGGACTTTTCGTCTTTGAAAAAATAAATATTCATTTTCTGCCGATTGTCATGACTTTTTTTTTTTTTTTTACCCCTTAAAATTATTTGGAGGCTGATCGCCGTGGCTCAGTGGTTGAGAGTGCTCACCTCTCGCCCAGTAGGCAGTGGTTCAATCCACTTGCAAGCCATACCCAGGTCTATAAAAATGGAACTCGATGTCTCTTTCACTGCAACGATTAGGATTAGGGATTTTCTTCCCCCAAGGCTAACGGGTTACGGCCAGGTCACGTCAGATCAACCGGTTCCGTAAGATCACCATAATAAAGAGACGTCAAGCCGGGTCAGTATCTAGATGGGTGACTATGGGGGAATACCAGATGCCGTAAAGAAAACGAAATTTCGATATGTGTGACAAGCCGGAAGTGAGTATTACTAACTATTGTTAGTGTGCATCTATCCCTGCAATACCCCTGGGAAGGTTATAAGCTGAGAACAATGATACAACCAATTACTTGGAACAGACAATTTTTCGTGTCTAATACGAAAAGAAAGAACATCTAGAGAGCGCACACCTCTGACAAAGCCATACACTAACTAAAAACGGAATGAAAATCAGTTCATATATAGCTATGATGTAGAAATGGTGATAAAAAAAATCCTGGGTCTACCCGGAAATATAATCAATGTTTCTTTAGCCCATGGCTCACCATTCCACAAAATGTCATTGAAATTTGTTTAGAACTTATGGAGATATTGTGTGGACTATGATGTTGAACACGAATGAATACAAATGCTTCTTCTAACTTCGTTTGCAAAAAACAGCAAGACCTGGACATGCGTTCTCTGTAGATATTTACTTGGTTTGGTTTAGTTTGGCACAAGGCCACGCCTATGGGGCATCCAGTAATGATCTGCAAGATCAGCTGGTCAACCATCAGCTTAGAAAGAAAATAACACTGTCACCAAAGGTTTCTACAAGTTTTTAGGTGGTCTGGCTGATTGACTAGCTGATTGTTTACGTGGTGTTTCCACTTACGGACGACACCAATGGAACTAAATGACTGAAAGTTGGAACATTTACTCTTTTTTATTAGAATTTGCAGAAAAAAAGGTGAGTTTTCATTCAATTGATCCCTTAGTTTGTGCCCGGTAGCATTCACGTTTTAGTCTGACGTAAGGCTAAATTTTTATAGCAGCCAGTGAGAGTAGATCTCCCAATCAATGTCCTGAGAGATCAACATGCATTAATACAGATAGATAGATAGATAGATAAATAGATAGATAGATAGATAGAGACTCAGAAAGATTTATATGTGAAAAAGGATATATACATATATATATATATATATATATATATAGAGAGAGAGAGAGAGAGAGAGAGAGAGAGAGAGAGAGAAAGAAAGATAGAGTAGAGCTTGAAATATAGTTGAAATTAGGTTCATAACACGTTTGTGTTTCTGTCCTCTTTGGACCTCTTCCCAAAGAGGACAGGAGAATAAACATGTTTGTGTTGTGAATATAATTCCTACTACAACTCAAGCTCTACTCTTGACCGAATTAACATTTGGAGTTTTGAGTTGAAAGCATCGAGCACTCTACGAAATAAATCCATCACATATCAGAAATTGCCTTATATTACATCATATTATATCATATCATGCTATATTGCAAACCTGATCTGTACTATATATATATATATATATATATATATATATATATATATACATAAAAGATGAAAAGATACATATAAAAGGACAAATAGATAGATAGATTGATAGATAGATAGATAGATATGAAAAAAAAGGATAGATATTTAAATGGCTATAAAAATACTAGGATAAAAACTTAGATAGAATCGTGTCCTATGGAGTATAATTCCAGTGGCCATTTTGAAACTTGTCTCCATTTTGAAACTTGTCTCCATTTCTGCTGGCTGCAGGTGGAGATGAACAGTGATCAGTAGATTTTATAATGTTGGCAAATTGAGGAGACCACTGAGCAAATAAGGCAGGGTGCGTCGAAGGAACAGAATGGGTAACAAGACGAAGGAGAATAAGAGAGGGGCTGGGGAATGAAAATAAATTAGTACGAGGGAGAAAGAGAAAGAAAGAAAGAAAGAAAGAAAGAAAGAAAGAAAGAAAGAAAGAAAGAAAGAAAAAAAAAGAGAAGGAAAGAAAAGAAAATGGGAGCGAAAGAAAAACAAAGGTCACTTTCAAAGGTAACATTTAAATGCAAAGCTGCGGGTGGGAAGAAAGGCTGGAACCCGAAAAAGCTTGAGTGGGCAGATACTGATTCTCTTTCTCCACCCAACTCTCTCTCTCTCTTTTCCGTTCTCTCCCTCTCTCTCTCTCTCTCTCTCTCTCTCTCTCTCTCTCACTCTGAGAGACAGACACGCACACACACTCATTTTCATCCCCCCTCTCTCAGTCCTTCCCCTCATCACCTTCTCTCTCCAACCCAGACACGCACTCTCACATTCGTGCTCACTCTCTCTTTTATCCCTTTCTTTCTCTCTCTCTCTCTCTCACACACACACTCACACATTCATTTGCTTTCACACCCACTTATTTCCTCTCTCTTTCTCTCCTTCCACTCTCCCTCTTGTCTCTCTCACAGACACACATAAGCACATCTGCACTCGCCCCCTCCCGCGCAGAAACTCATCTGCTCTCTCTCTCTCTCTCTCTCTCTCTCTCTCCCTCTCTCTCTCTCTCTCTCTTTACCGTCGTTTGCCCGCTCGTTCCCCGTCCCCCAAAACCCATTAAACTTACTCCCAACTTTTCGGACGCGCGAACGTCCGTGCGGGTCGTGTTCGCCCACCCCTTTGCAATCCGACACCGACAGCGGATAAATAGTGAGGGTAAATTTACCCAGGAAATTCAGGGGGTCCCCGACTATAACGGGCCTGGCTGTGTCTCACACACGTTCGCCTCGGCCTATTAGCGGTCCATAATAAGCCGACTCTATTGACAGACTAAAATTCGACCCTAAGCCGAACCGGTAACGAACTCCAGGAAGGCAAGATTACACGGTTGGTCCCGGAGGTGGGGGGGGGATTGGAAAGGAAAAGATCCAGCCAAGAAAAAAATAACTGGCTTGAATTTTCGAGCGTGGGCTTGGGAGAGGACAGGATCTAGATCGAAATTGTAGTGAAAATGGAGAGAAAAAGAGGTGGGGGGAGTAACACACTTCCTCACCCCACTAGTATCATCATATCAAGAAAAAAATTCAAATTTAGAATAACGAAAGATTAGATGTGCGCAAGAGCTGAAGCTATTGTTTTTAACCCGGAACTAGTAGACAAATATCGTGTATACAATGTCTGTCTAGAAAGCACTCAACCATCTATTATTAGCGGAAAGATAGCCTTCCTCTTTGTTCTCTTCATAGTTCTTTCCTTAGGACCCCTGGAACTGATCTCACCATCCTTCCCTTTAATCTTTGCATTCTCATCATCATAAGTAGTAGTAGCATTTCAACAACCACCGTTGGAAACAGGCCCCCACCCTGCAAAACTGCGAATTATCCAGGAAACATGGCGTAGAAATACGTCATTGAATTTAGACGAACGTTTTCAAATTTACCAGATCTTTTCAGGCCGTATGATAACCTACAAGTGCATATAAATAATCCCTAACACCTAAGATGTTACATCTAAAATTTTGACCAATACTCTCATCAGAGGATGACCCATCATCGCCGTTTGTAAAATCGAATGAGCAAGGGTGTGAAACTTCACTATTTACAATCGGGACCACGTTCCCTCATCATTGTAATCAGTCTTTTATCGTCAGTAGATAGATAAAGACCTTCCAAGGATTCGCCACTCCTCTATATCATGCGCAATACTTTCTGAACTTGTCAAGTTCGTCTATCCCTTTTGTATTCTGCCGGCCTCGGTTTCGCATGTGATCTCTGGAGATCCATGTTGGGAGTCGTGATGTGCAGCAGTTGTCTGGCATTTTTCGCAACATGACCAGCCCATTGCCATTTAAGTTTTCTGGTGGATTCTATGATGTCTTGTGCTCCTATTTTCTTCCTGATATATCGTCTTGTGACCCTCCATGTGAGGTTGAGCATGATACTTTCAGGTGTACGTTGCATGCTTCTCAGTTTAAGGGCTGGTCTTTTGGTTAGGTTCGATGTTACAGCTCCATAGGTGACTATCAGAAGGATGCATTGGTTGTATATCCTTCTTTTTAGGACGAGTGAAATTTTCTTGTTCTTGGAAGTTGAGCTACCTCCTCCAAAAACTGTCCATCCTAGAGTGATTCTCTTGGAGTCTTTTGGTAAGGTTCCATGTTACAGCTCCATAGGTGACTATCAAAAGGATGCATTGGTTTTATACTCTTCTTTTTAGGACAAATGGGACTGTCTTGTTCTTGAAAGTTGAGCTTGCTCTGTCTAGACTCTAAAATAATTTCACGTTTTTGCGCATCCGTAGCTCAGAGCGCACCAGTTGTACAAAGTACCGTGCACCATTGATATTCAATACATTCACATCTACTCTCTCGCCGTTTTGGCGTTTCGTTAATATACTTGACACTTTCTAGTGGGGTTTGTTTCTTGGTTGGAAGATTTGCAGAGGGGAAAAAATAACACACTACCGTAAGACAAGATCTCTCATCTGCGGTGCAGAACTGACGACTAGCTAAGACGAGTTATCACACCTGTGGCAACATACAGGTTGAAATGATCAAAGTATCTGTAATTAGAATCATTCAAACTTAAAAGTATCTAATAGAAAAAATGTATGCAGTATTCTACAAAGGCCATTATAACTATTTGTAAATATATTTGTATATCTGTGAGTCATTCATTATCAATTTTAACTTACGAATACCTGCAGCTAACATTTTTCTCAAAATACTACTGCAAAGAAAAAGAAAAAAATGCCCCCTCCTTCATGCGATCGTGTAAAAAAAAAAGGGGGCAAGTAACTCCATTTGTTATGGAAATGAAAACTGCTTATCGAAACACCGAGGCCCTACAAATGACCTATTGACAAACCAAACCAGCCAAGCGGGCAACATACTCTCTTGTTTTTGTGTGTGTGTGTGTGTGTGTGTGTGTGTGTGTGTGTGTGTGTGTCTGTCTGTCTGTCTGTCTGTCTGTCTGTCTGTCTGTCTGTATCTGGGTATTCCAGGTCGCATGTTTTTGGATTACAACCTTGAAAGTTTGCAAAAAGACACCATTATGCACCCTCAGGAAATTTTTTTTTTTTCAAAAATGTGTTCTTTGGTCATTTGGTACCCAAACGCCCAAATCTTGTGTGAGTATTTTTTTAGATAATTTTAGATAGAAAATCTATTATTTTAGATGATTTCAGCTAGAGATTTTTTTTATGACTCTAGATAGTTTTTTTTTTTTACTGAATATTTGGTTTTGGTTCACACACGAGCTACGGAGATTCATTCATGTGAGATATAGATATTAGTTGTTAGTTTCCATTACCAAATTACAAGAATCTTGATTTACCGATCACATTCCTGGAGAAAAAATTATGGGTGGATACCAAATTTCGAATCCACCCATCCATACGGTAATTCATATTTGATAACCACGGGTTACTAATATTGATTTATTCTTGCAAAAACGTGAAAATTACTCCATGTAGATAAATAGATAGATAAATAAGTAGTTAACAAAGAGAGATAAAGAGGGTGATAGATAAAATGTGATATCTAGATAGCTGTCTGCACACACACACACACATATATATATACATATATATATATATATATATATATATATATATATATATATAAACCATGCACGCATACATACATAAATATTTACAAAAAAATCTTCGTTCTCTAAGCCAAGCCATTTATCTATCATATGATTATATATATGAGTTGGAATTAATAACTCCGTAGCACCACACAGTTATTAGTTGAAGGTTGATGAAGTTGAAGGTTTTACTCTATAACGGTTGATCTTTCTGATTAATGGATAGGCGTTGGTTTAAGTGTATTGGCAAGGGAGGATATTATGTTGAAAAATAGATGCTTTCCAGCATTAGGCAGCGGACTTATTGATGCACTTAAATAAAAAGGCTGATAGATGAATTGGTTGACGGAGAGACTGACAGACAGGCAGGCAGACTGAGAGACAGTTTCACTGCGATTTATGCAAACGTGAGTACTCGAGTCTCTCTCTCTCTCTCTCTCTCTCTCTCTCTCTATATATATATATATATATATATATATATATATATATATATATATATATATATATATATATATATATGTGTATATGCGTGTGTGTTCGCCCGTGTGCTAGTGTGTGTGTCTGCACGTGCATGTCTATTCATCTGCATGTGCGTCCATGTTCGTAAATCTCCTTCCTGGCCTGAATTCTGCCGCTGTCTCCGAATCGTGAATGGGTCGGCGCCAATTTCCCGTCCTGCACATTCACTTTACACATTACGAGGTCCCCGTGTCCTTTAAATGTCATACGACGACGCAACGAGGGGCGGTGTCTGCTCGGCACCGGCCCAACCAAAAGGTTAGTGACAATGCAACAAAGCCAGTCTTCAAGACAGACGATTAGGACGACATCAAGGCTGGGTGTAGCAGCTCATTGATAATAACGTAGGGTTGGGTTTTTTTGTATTTTTTTTTTCTTTTTTGGTGGGAGTTGGGGAGAGGGAGGAGAACTGTTCATGTTTATATATGAACGTGACCTGTTCTAGAATACTAGTGGTTACTAGTTTATTTGAGAAAATATATTATTTGCTTCATGTCTCCAGCCTTAGTCATAAGCATGTGTTCTCTTAACGACAAGGCCCTGCAATAGATTATGTTAAAATTACCGGACTTCTTCGTTATTCCCACCAAAAGCTAACGTTCATACTTTCAAAGTACGGAAGACTGAAGGAAAAAAAAAAGAATCAAGTGTCATTAATTACAGGTTGGCGAAAAAATAAATTGACCATTTTGATTTTTACAGACCACTGTTTATAGTTGTTTTTTGTTTTTTTGTTTGTTTCTTTTTTTTTTGGGGGGGGGGTCAAATCTTACAACCAAAGTGCTAAAAAGCGTCAAAGATATTGCTGGAGTCTATTTCAACGATACCTCTACTTGAGGATACGGTATAAGCGATTTCCACGATAAAAAAAAAACAAGAGTCTAAAAGGAATACAGATCGACTGCATGCTGAAAACTATGTACCAGTCAACAACTTACCAGTCAATTGCGTACCGATCATTTGCGTACTTGGACATTAGCATTGGATATTTTTACGTCCCGGTCAGTTGCATACCACTATATCACGTACCGGTCAATTGCATACCTGTCCATTTGCATACAGCATTTTTGCGTCCCGGTCATTTGCGAAACATTCGATTGCATGCTGATCAATTACGTACCTGGACATTTCCTTACGGCATTTTTGCGCCCCAGTAAGTTGCATAACACAAAATTCTTTACTGGTCAATTGTACACCAGTCAACTGCATACCGGTCATTCGCATAACTAGACATTTTGCACAGTATTTTTTGCGACCCAGTCATTTGCCTACCAACCGCAGCCTAGTTTGCAACTTATAAAAACGTTGACTTTGTTACAGTAATATGTTTGATATGTTCATATTTTAGTTTGTGCTTCAATGATGAGAAGTTTCAAACAATTATTACGATTACGATTAATCTTATTATATTACTATTCGCTTCCATCTTAATCTTTCATTTTTTTTTATATTTGCAACTTTGGTCATCATCACAAAATTGCGATAAAATAAATTAATGAAAATAAGATGAAGGTAAATAGTCGTAATGAAAATAAATCAATGATGATTTACATTACTTGAAGATTAAATTTTTAAAAAAGAAGATCCATAATAACTTGGATATTTTGTAAAAAAGTGTCTGTCTTGATAGTTTCATTTCTCAGCTCACAGAAAAGATTCCTCTTTTATATACATATATATATATATATATATATATAGAGAGAGAGAGAGAGAGGGAGGGAGGGGGAGAGAGAGGGAAAGACAGACAGAGACAGAGACTTTTTCTCTCTTGATGATTCATTGAAACCGGCCTCTCTCTCTCTCTCTCTCTCTCTCTCTCTCTCTATATATATATATATATATATATATATATATATATATATATATATATATATATATATATTGCATTTTGCATATGCAGGTTATATATATTAGTCTTTTCATGTAACACATAATATCACGGATAAGATTTATCAAATAAATATTCTCACTATGAACATAACAACAGATTCCAAAGGTAAAGGGAAAATTTAACAATATTTATGCAGACGAATAAATTATCAGCCAATATTTGATTTGATATGAAAGTTACATACATGTTTGAATACACACACACACACACACACACACACACATATATATATATATATATATATATATATATATATATATATACGCATGCGTATGTCTATTTCTTTGTGCAGATTTCTGTGTATGTTTATGTTTCTGCCCTTGAAGAAACCGCAAAAGGGCAGAAACGTAAACGTGTTTGTGTAGCGAATCCATCATTTCATCGTGTTTAAAGCTCAGCTTTAACTTAATGTTGAATGTATCGAGCTCTTTGTGAAATAAACCCACTACACATCGAATATTGAATTACTGATTTGTACTTTGATATGTATATATGTAGAAAGAGAGAGAGAACCTAAAACATAATAACAATAACAAAAGTAGAGGTAGGTATGCACCACAATTCAACTTACGCGTAAAAACCATCAGAGGGAAAATATTCCTCCAATTAATTAAAAAAACACTTCTTGCTGAGCAACAAACTGTATAAGATATTTAACAAGAATCAACTGAAAATCAGCTATAGTTGTACCAATGATTTTAATAAGTTCGTAACAAAACATAACAATAAAGTAATGAGAAAAATCCTAATGGAGAAAGCATAGAAACCAGATTGTTATTGTACAATCATAAATGGATGCTCTTTGCAAAACGAATGTCTCAAATTGAATATTGTATATCAAGCTTAAATATCAACCGAAGCGAAAAACCTTAGAAGTGAAATACTATGTAGGAGTATCTAAAACACCCTTTAAATTAAGAGCCAATCATATAGCATCATTTAAAAATGAAAAATGCAAAAACAGTGCATCACTGTCTATATATTATTGGAAACTAGCCGATAGCAACCTCACAACCACAGCAAAATGGAAAATATTAAATCAAACATATGCCAGAATGTTAACACACTATGTTACCGATACCTAAATGAGAAGTTTAAAATCCTCACCTTTACCAAAAGAACAAAAAATACAAAGAGGGTGATTATCAAATAGAAAAAATGAAGTAGCGTTGAAATGCCAGCACCGCTCAAAATTTCTATTAGAAAACACAATTTAACACCCTATACATAGGTATACAAAAATTAACCACCCTAACTATCTTATTCCCCTCGTTATCATTAACAGCAGAATTAGCAGCACTACTATTAACAAACATTATCATTATTCTATTCCTCCAGCCACTTTGAAAACAATTCAATTATCTATTCAGAATTATCTTAACTATATTGAAACATATCAAATCTAAAATAATTAAACTAACAACTAAGGTATTGTAAAAGTGAACCCCAACACAGGCAAACTGATTTAAGTAAGAATGAAATACCCTCAGTGAGGAAATATATCACAAAAAGCTGATGTTTTAACAACATACCGATGAAGAAAGTGCCTATAGTACCTCCTGCTAATTTATAATATATAACTACCTGGCAGTAAAGTATCTCTACTTCGTAAAACAGACAAACACAACAGTGACCAACAACTAAACAAGGAAAAGGAAAAAGAATTAGATATGATGTACGAATAAACTAAAAAGAAAGTTCTCCACCCTAGAAAAATAGAGATACATTGAAAAACGTCCTAAATAGGGATCGAAAATAAATCGAATCATTTGCCTGAAGAAGCCTCGAAAGGGAAGAAACATGAACGCGTTTGCGAAACGATTCTTTTATATCATTATATCTTAAGCTCAACTCCAACCCAACTTGAAGTTTGATGTTTAATGTATCGAACAGTTAATGAAATAAACCCATCACACACATCGGATATTTCATTATATTATATCATATTTTAATCCTATTCTGTATTGTGTTTGTATATACATATATATGTATGTTATTAAGACGATGGGTATATGATCCGACAGAATGATTATAAATTGCATTATATTATATTGAGAATCTATATGATATGATCTCCCGTCATTACACAGTGAATGTATCATTTAGCCGAGACAACGTTTCAATATGATATGACACAATTTATAACCATGTACACGTCATGCAATTTTTTTCTGTTTTTTTTTTTTTTTTTTTTTTTTCGTTTCACGAATACTTCGTTATTTTGTTACGATGCATGAATTTTCTCTTGGAATCATCAATTGTTTACCATGTAACCGTTTCGGGGATTCTCAAAATAAAATATTTATATCAACATGGCCTTAGCAGTGTTGATCAAACACCACCTCCTTTTCAGCTATGGTTTTAATTTATAGTCACATATGCAGTTTGTTATTTTATACAGAATATAATCATGATGGATTGTATATAAATGTTATTTTATACCACGCATAACTTTATATATATATATATATATATATATATATATATATATATATATATAAAGTTAACTTTATAACTTTATATATATATATATATATATATGAAGTTATGCGTGGTATAAAATTACATTTATATACAATACATCATGATTATATATATATATATGTGTGTGTGTGTGTGTGTGTGTGATCATTAGTTAAGACTTAGAATCAATTCCAGAGTAATGATGACGCTCGAGGCCAACCTTTGAGAAGAAATCAATTTTACAATTAATTAGTTTCACAGTTGAGGAAAAAGATGATTTTCGTTGTTTTCGGATAGAAACACAGGATCTGACAAATTTCTGCATGAACAAGTGCGAAAGTACAAGCTAAAAATGAACACATGTAATTATAATAAAAACTTGATAGTACATATATATATATATATATATATATATATATATATATATATATATATATATATATATATATATATATGTTGAGTGATTGATAGGTGGTAATGGAGACAAGACTATGAATAGGCAAAAAAAAAATCAAATTATTTTTTTTTATTAGAATCATCATTCAATGTTTGTGAGTGTAAGGGATTAGGTTAGCTTTAATCAATAAATTACTGTAAAAGACTTCAGTTCTACTTATATAATAGTCGTTATTCATATAAAGGATTGAATGCACTTATCCAATCATTTCTTATTCTTCAATTTCTTCCATTGTTTGTATACGCTTAAATTCTACGGTATTTTCACATAATTCAGCGAAACTCATATTGTATATGGATACATATATATGTATATACGTATATATAAACATATCCTTATGAAACTATGAGTAGCATATATATATTTATATATTTGAAATATATTTATGTATAAATATTTGTGAATATACTATTTTTAAAATAACATATTTTTGAATGTAGACATAATGATAATATATAAGTATATAAGCGCAAGAGTTTAGTAGGCGGTAAGGAATATATATATATATATATATATATATATATATATATATATATATATATATATATATATATATATATATACATATATATATATCAATGCATAGTACTTGCCATGACGTATGGATGCAAAGACTGGAAAATCACAAAACCACTTGCAAACAGATCACGGATAGCACAGAGGACAATGGAAAGATCAACGCCAGGAATAGCTGTTAGTGATTAAAAAAAAGATCAGCATGGATCAGAAAGAGAACCAGGGTGTAGGATATCGTAAAAGTAGTCAATCAACAAAAATGGAGATGGGCAGGACACATAGCGTGTAAAATGGACAAAAATGGATCAAAAGATAGCCGATTTGGTGCTCATGGGACTATGAACGCAGTAGAAAAAGACTATTAGTTTTTCAGGCAAGATTCATAATAGCTGATATATATATAGTCTAGGGAACAGCTTTAAACCCCAAAGATTTTTTTCTGTCACTTCAGTCACCCATTTCCCCAATATCTGTCAATGCAGTTTATGTAATCTTCCAAAGTGTTTTTCTTTCTTTGTTTCCCTTATACTTTGTATTTATTTTACAATGCATGAAGTTGTTTGCCATGTAACCGTTTCAGGGATTTTGAAAACAAAACTGTTATATCAACATGGCACCCCGGCAATGTTGATCAATAAATCATTCAAACATTGAACATTATACAGAGAAAATTCCAGATGAGCTCCCAGTCAATAGCTCTGTCAAGCTACGCACATATTGATCCACTAATATGTGTGTGAAATATACAGATACGTCGTTCTATTGCTTATTTAGTGATATTTAGGTGTTTTTTTCCATAGTATATTATGCACGGGACTATTTCACCCGGGGCACTGGGCAAGTCTTTCAGAATTCCGAGTCTTAAAGTCAACAAAATGCAAATATAAAGAACTATACTAACCGAAATCACTTCATTGGTTGGTTTCCAGCTTGTATGTATATGTATATACGTCCTTGTCTGAATCAGAGTTAGAGGTGGCGTATTAATCATTATGTATGAACATTGACAGGGCGCGTCGTATCTGCTTTTTGTATATCCGGGTTTTGTTATCAAGGTACTTTCAAGTTGCATTTAGTAATCTGTTATGCCTTCTTTTTTTTTTTTCTTAGAAGTATCTTGTGATAAGAGGCTCCCAGATGCTGTTGACATCAATGCCCGGTCAGCTAATTGTATCAACTGGAGAAAGTATGTGTACCACTTCCTTCAATGGTCGAATTCGCCATGTTTTACCCGTCAATAATTTGTACTTTATTCATCTATATTGAATGGGAAGTAAGGGTTCAGTTTCGCATAATAGTTGCATTGTGAATAGAACCCTTCCCCTCTAAAGCCTTTAAAAAAAATTCTCAAAACTTTTATTTAAAAGTTTATCTCAGGTGCATTGAGAATAATTAGAAAAAAACCTTTCCAATGTTCAACGGCGGGACACATTGACAGATAATCAGTTGTTTGTATGATGAAGATTTTTTCCAGAAATGCATCAACCCAATAGTCACTTATGGAGCTGAAACATGGAACTTAACCAAGAGACTCGCAAACTGAGAAGCATGCAATGTGCACATGAGAGAATCACGCTCAACCTCACACGGAGAGATCACAAGATAGCACAGTATAGAAGGAAAAACAGTAGCCAGGGACATCATAGAATCTATAAGAAAACTTGAATGGCAATGGGTAGACCATGTTGCAAGAATGACAGACAACCGATAGACATCACGAATCACAACATTGATCCCCAGAGATCACATGCGAAAATGAGGCCGACAGAATACAAGATGGGAAAAGAACTAGAGAAATTTAGAAAATACTGGCTCCGCGACGCCCACGATAGAGAAACGTAGCGAATCCTAGGGAAGGTCTGTGTCCAACGACGGACGTTAAAAGACTGATGATGATGATGATGATGATGATGATGATGATGATGATAATGATGATGATGATTACTCGCCCAAATTCTGCCTTCGACAGCCTCTGCTCGATGTTAAATTACTTTCAATAGAATTGATACTTTTTATACTAATCATCAAAAAGCTCGACCATCTTTATTAAGTATCATCACTAATATATCACTATGACTGGTGGAAAAGAATCGCCTGCTTGTTCCTCATGTTTCCTTAATTAGTAAACAAATAATAACGGTTCTGTAATTAGCAGTTAATAGACATAAAGTTATCTTCCTTAGATATTTCATCAATTCATACTTAATTCAAAAAATTGTACTTAATTAAAAATTACTCTAAACGATTGGACTGAAAATTGCTTCATTCTCCAAATTTGAGAATCTAAACGGTTATGTCCTTACGAAACTTACGCTACAATATACCTTTTTTGTTGTCTTATGGTAATAATCCTACACGCACAACCATACGGAAATCAGATCATTACAATTTGGATTTTCCTTTTTTACTGGCAGTAAATAACGTAATTTCGGCATGTTTTCATGTGCTGTGCTTCGCTTTGAGGCATATCTTTATCTAAATGCATTGTTTTGAAGACAGACATAGGCGACGAGACAAAGGAGGGCTTGGTATGTATTAAAATTACTTTGCCCAATACAATCTGTGGCAAATTGGTATATGTCTGGGTACTTGAGTGATCAACTTAAATATGCTGAGGAAGATATCAAAGAAAAATCGGGCTGATAAAAAGATGATGGGCGATAGGACTGGGAGAATGTGGGAAGAAAAAATGTGAATGCTGTATGTTTGGGTTGGAGGTTTCGAATTGTTATATTATATAGAAGAACGTCGATGCAACGAAAGGAAAGAAGGAAGGAAAGAAACAATAAAAAATAAAGATTTTTTAGGTAAAAAAGAGTTTCAAGGAAAAGAAAGGAAGGAAAAAAGAGTATTATGGTAAATATAGAAAAACAAAGAAATAATTTTAAAGGAAAGGAAGGAAGGAGAGAAGGAAGGAAGGAAGAAAGAACGAAGTTTTAAGGGATAAATCCAAGAAAAAATAGATGGAAAACAGAAAAAAACAAAAAAAAACAAAGGTATCGAAAACAAGTCGCAGGAAGGAATTGAAGAAGGAAGTTAACTAGTTAGAAAGAATGAAAATTAAAGAAAGAAAGAAAAGGAAAGGAACGAAGGATAAAGTTAGAAAATGATAGAAGGAAAGAAAAAAGAAGGGAGACAGCGCGAGAGAAATGGAGAGAAAGAAAGACAGGGAGAGAGAGAGAAAGACAGAGAGAGAGAAATAAAGAGAGAGAGAACAACCGTCAACAAAGGAAGAAGAAAAGAAAAGTCCAAGAAATAAAGCCAAAATGGGAACTGATTGCATTTATCCTAAACTAGAGTTCATATCGCAGCTTCTTGTCATAATTCCTTCACGGCCAGACCCCCAGGGAAATACTGATCTCTCTGTGAGGAGAGTCCAACATTCCGTCGAGCGTTGCTTGTCGTCATCCACGGCCCTAAATACCCGTTAGATAAGCAGAGGCAACACGAAAAGTCGATCACAATTTCGAAAGACTCTCTTTTATGAACATTTGCTGGAGGAGATCAAGGCCCCTGTCCTGCTCTATCTTCAATCAACGTGTTCAACCTTTTATAACTCAGGGATAATGACACCAGATGTCGCTATCTTAGTCGATTATGTATCAAAGGGAACGCAGGTTTTGATTTTTTAGTTGATATTGTACGACAATGTGTACTTACCAACTGTCGGCTGGCAATGAAAGTATCAAATAAGACAGTATAAAATATGATATACTTCAGCGAGCGTTTATCAATATTATGAAAGAGATGATATGATACTGTTGACTTGTGCGTACCGAGTATGATTGGTCGTTGTGCTGTAAAGCAATGATATCAAAGATGATAGTATCAAATATTATACTTCAATTATGTTAGATTATATAATACCATTGATTGGTACGTACCCGGTCTCATGTGTCGCGGTGTTGGGTAACTACGATGTCAAATATGATTGTCTCAAGTATAATATACATCAGTGATGACAGTTGATGTAATATCCTTGATACATACGTACTCATTCCGATGAGCCGTCGTGTTGGGTAACAGTGATATAAAAAAGATCAAATATCAAATATGATATACTTAGGTCAACGTTGTTCAATTTGGTGGTACACGATGTAAAATGGCAATGCCTGTGTACCCAGTGATGCGTTGTTGTGTCGGGTGGCAATGTAACCGAATAGGGTGGTATCAAAATATAACACCGTTCATTGATGACAGTCATTGTAGGCTAATAATGATTGGATATCCAGAATGAAGCGCTGCTGTTTCGGGTGGCAATGATACTAAATATTATGCTATCAAGTGTAAAGTTGTTCGATCATTATGATGCGATTATGCTTTCGTACACTGGATGATTGGTCGTCTTGACGGGTGGCAATGATACCAAATATGATGACGTCAGATATAACGTAGTTTAATGATTAAAGTTATTATGATTATGTGATATATATATATATATATATATATATATATATATATATATATATATATATATATATGTATATATATATATATATAACATAAGCATAATAACTTTAATCAATTAATTATGCAATGCTCTTCCAGCTTAGGAATAGAGCTCTCTGGTGGATGGGGAATTCTACGAGAATAAATATATCACTTAAATTCAACCTTACTGACTGTCTAGTTCTGCGTCGGGCAGAGATAAAATGCCAGCCTCTGGGTCTGAAGTGAAGGTTTCGATTCTACCTCGTGGATGGTCTACAGACACACTGTCCGTGGATGACATAATTATCTGATTACTATATATATATATATATATATATATATATATATACTTATTATTAGTGACGTGTCAGTACCCAATGTAATACGCTATTCTGTCACGTGATAATGATACCAAATACGATATGATTAAATACAGAAAAAAAAACGGCGATCATATGTATAAAGAACCACAGAAGTGATGAACCATTTTTCTCACACCTCGTGCTGAGTAAAGACCCCAAGACGATTATCTGGCAATTGTTAAAATGTTTTCCTTTAATTTCACACGTATTTCGATTTTATGGTCTCTATTTTAATTTTTCACATAGTTTCTCAAAGGGACTGGAAGAAAGGAAAAAATAAAAACGAAAAAATTGAAGAGCCATATTAAAAACAAAGAAATAAAGAAAAGTTTAAAATCTGAGAAACAAAAACCAATAAATAAATAAAGAATAAAGAAATAGAGAAGAAAATCTTGAAAATCGAAAACAGGAAGTCAAAAAATAAACCGGAAATGAGAATGAGAATATAAATAAAAAGTTGAGCGGTAAACTAATAAACAATAAAAAAAAAAATTAAAAAAAAAAAAAATGGTTTGAAAAACAAATGAATAATAATCTCAGAAAAAGTACAAAACAGAGGGGAAGTTGAAGTTGTTTTTTTTTAATTGCAAAAAAAAAAAGATGGAAATAAACTATTAGCAGACTCGACTCTGAAAAAATAAAATTCAAGACAAGAAAAATCCTAGCAAAAACACCTTGAATATTTTAGTATAAAGTAAACAGCAATAAATAAATGAATAAGTACATATAAAAAATATAAGAAAAAGAATCCTGCAGAGAGAACAGCGTTCAACTCTCGCCCATTTTTTCTCAATAGATCCTTGGTTTCGCGCTCAAATCTGTCAACTAGTGCTACGCGCACGCGCAATCTGCATTCGTCCAACAATGGCGAAGCCCACCATCTGTTACGGCGGGAGAATTCCCGCCTCACCTCCACCGGCGATGATTGCACAATTAAAAGGTGTTTATGGGATCGGAGGGCGTTAATGTGTCCAAGCTAAAGGAAGAGCACACACATAAGCACACATACACACACACACACACACACACACACACACACACACACACACACACACACATATATATATATATATATATATATATATATCATTTATGCACCGAATGGAATCGAACATTAGTGTAATTAGCATTTTGAGAAGTGCATGAAATTAAAAATGGGGCTAAAGCAATATTGTCAATGAGAAAGAACGACCTGGGGACAAAGCAGAGTTTGACACCCAAAATCAACCCTACACGAACGTTCCCGTGCAATCAAGCTATTTAGGAAGTGAAATTTTCACAACATTCTTATATATAATATATAACTAGACTAATATTCTATCCTATTAATATAGATAGGTGAAAGTTAGTGACCCGTCTTGTGGCTGAGATAGATGTGTGTCTTCTTGTAGTGTCTGTATACAATGTTCAAGAACAAGTAAAAAACAGTATTTCAAAGGCTGATTTTCGAGGCACTTGGTTCATTCACGTAGAAGGTTAACGTATGACAATGAGCCTATCCTAAATTTAGCGTTAGTGCTTGAGGTAAATAATTTATATATATAACCCTCTTGTGCGTTATATACGTACACTTCAGCGTATATATAAGCATACTAGAAATAAATGAATTAGATGAATTATATATTCATATATAAGTAAAATTATTTATTGGAATGAGATGATATTAAAAGATAAATATTTGTTCAGTCAAATAGATAAACACTTCCATCATCATTATGCTATGTATATGTACATAAACAATTAATGTGGTATTATATACATATACATATATATTTTGCATTAATTGTTTGAATTAAGAGAATTCATTCGCAATTATATATATATATATATATATATATATATATATATATATATAGATAGATAGATGGATAGATGTAATTCAATATAAATTATGGATTATACATATATATCTATATACAGAAAATGATACTTTTTTAGATATATGTAACTTATGTGAAATTATATACACACAATTAAAGGTATATATATATATAATTTTTCAATGAGCGAATATATACAGATGCCCTATTTATCTGAAAAAATTCGAAGGAATGTAAACTCGCCATCACAGTCAATAATTGGACAACCGTATTGTTAAAATTCGAAGTCGTGTAAAAAGAATCCATCAAATTCATCAGAATAAATTTTATTTACGACATCACTGGTGTTTTCCCCGAGGAAACTTTTAGAATGGAGTAAAAACACATTCTGGACAATTCAGATGTTACTAATTAACCCGTGAAAATAAGACCCCATAAGGTCAAAAAAGCCATTTTTTCCCAAAACAAAAATAACATTGAACATGAAAAAACAAATCTGCGAACATATAAAGGTGCAATCCCTCGCCATCTTTGATGGATTCAGTCGTTTAATAAATATCTACACACGAGACCAAATGATACATTCACCGTGTCATAACGGAAGATCATTTCAAGTAAGAGTTTCAATATGATATAACGCAATTCATAGTCATTCTTTCGAATCATATATCTATTTCCTATAACACATATACACGCATAAAAAGAAATATTTGCAATACATACCGATAAATACCTATATATGTTATTAGAAAATGGATATATGATCCGATAAAATGATAATAAATTGCGTTATATTGAAATTCTCATTTGAAATTGTCTTTTGATTGCTTATTCTATTTCCGTTTTCATTTGAGATGATCTCCCGTCATCGCACGGTGAACATATCATTTGGCCAAGACAATGTAAATAGAATAAACAATAAAAGAAAACTTCCTGCAGCAACTCCATTTTCTTTAATTGTTTATTTTATTTACATTTTTTTGGCCAAATGATACATTCACCGTGTAAACTACTTGTATGGCAAAAACTAAATAATAAAGGTGGGTGTTGTTTAATCAACACTGCTTGAGTGCCACGTTAATACGACTGTTTTGTTTTTAAAATCCCCGAAACAGTTACATGGTAAACAACTGACGATCCCAACAAGAGACAATTATACCATAATAACAAAATATCTATGAAACAGGGAAAAAACACTAAAGATTTATTACCTAAATTGCATCGACAGATATTGGGAAATGAGTGACTGAAGTGACACAAAAAACGTCTTTTGAAAAAGTTTTCTATGTTCAGTGTTTAAGGCTATATATATATATATATATATATATATATATATATATATATATATATATACGAAATAATGCAATATTTACATACACATTTGTGAGACTGCAAAACTGCATTAACATTTGCCACGAAAAGAATCGAACTCACTGTTGAGGGGTCACAAAAATATCATGCGAGCTACTGCACCAATACAGGTGCCCCTATTTATGCAATCCATATTTACATACCTTTAAATCTCACCCTCGACACCCTCACTCCCCTCCCCTATATTTGCATGTGTCTACATTTGCATGTGTCTACATTTGCATGTGTCTATATGTGTATTTATGTACCCACGTTTGTACACGTAACCTACACCCACGTGCATATACTCTTCCACTATTTTGCACATACCTAACCAAACCCCTTACCCGTCCCCCAACCATGCCCCTGGCTTCACCGTTGTGTGCAGGTGTGACCCTACGGGTTGCCCACTGTTACCGGTTGCTTGGTCCAGTTCAACATTCAAACTTTCCCTCGCAGATGGTCAAACTCGTCGCTTGTGGCTAAATTTATAGCCACCCACTTGGCCTTTTATTCTATTTACTCCTTTCGATGCCAGAAGTCATTGAGTACATTTATTTTTATATCGGCGATAATGAAGCATTATTGTGTCCCGGCGACTAGGCTAAGTAATCTCAAACTGGGCCGTAAGTACCCGAAACACTTCCGAAATGTCCGACCACCCGTCTGAGAACCGTTCAGAAGCCGGGAAGGGCAAGAACACCAGATTTGAGGCTTTTATATATATATATATATATATATATATATATATATATATATATATATATATATATATATATATATATATATATATATATATATATATATATATATATATATATATATATATATATATATATATATATATATCCTTTCCTTTTATCATATATTTTCATTTATTTATTTAATTTTAAGGTCGTATTTTTCACTAATAACAATCTTTGGAGGTGCAACTGGTTGAAATTTACATGCATCGATAACAGTCCACGGGAGGTGCCGGTGGCCTAAGACGCTGAGAATCGACGAACCGGGTTCAATCTCCGACCGGAACAGTTCACTTCGCTCTAATGCTTTTGGTGAAGACATTTTCTCCTTTTCTCCCTCCCCGAGGTACAGGTGAATAACAAGTAATATTTGCTCAAATCAATGGATAACCCACACCCTAACCCTAAATTCTTTAACAACAGAACTGCAAAAAAGCCCCTTTTAATTACATCCCCTTGGCTTCCCGTCGCTTATCGTATTTTATCACAAACAGCTATATTCAAAGAAGCATACCCGCCAGTAATTCATATTCGTCACAAACTATTTCTTTCTTACGATTTCACAATGTCATCTTTGAAGACCAATGAATGAACGTTACGATGAGGAAGAGCTGAGAATAGTCAGCAAGAAAAAGAGGTGAGAATTAGATTTAGTTATGAAAACAATATAGAAAGACATTAATCAGGCCATCAGCCAATCAAGGATCTTGGTTTTTTAATGTAATCTACAAAAACGGAAAAAAAACGAATCCAAGCCAGTCTGGAAAATATCCAGCCATTCTTCCACGGTCTGGAATCTCTCTAGGAAAACCCAGATGTCGCTGGGAGACAAATATGGACTCTAGAGGAGATGACTGACAGACTTGCGAATGTCTCTAAATTATATTGGTCTTGAGCCTTCTCAAATCAAAGTCAGTTAAATCAACTAAAATACACCAGAAGTAAAATTTGGCTAAAATACCCAGAATAACACACACTCATATATATATATGGTGAAGATATAGGAGACAGGAATGAGTGAAGAAAATTAATGGGGGGGCTATCCAGTAATTTGTAGTTTTTCTTTTCATTTGTCCAAGAGGCTATATTCCAGAGCTACCTGTTGGGCTGGGCCCCATCCTTTTTTATCATTCTGTTGTCACTGGGGTCAAGAGATGGTTTTACGAGTGGGGAAGGCATGGTGTTAAATTCTATTCTTTCTGAGGCTATTGTGGTAGAATTCGCAAAAATAATTTTGGGCATTGTTAATAGCCTTTACATAAATATATATATATATATATATATATATATATATATATATATATATATATATATATATATATATATATATATATATATATATATATATATACATATATATACCAAAATACAAATCAGTAATTCAATATCCGATGTGTGATAGGTTTATTTCACTGAAAGCTCACATGAATCCACTTCCCTTATGGAAAATGAAATACAAATAGTGACCAACAACTGAAGGAGGAATAAAAAAGAAAAGAAAAGAAAAGATACGAATGGAATGAGCGGAAGGTTCTCCATCAAGAAAAATAGACCTCCCCAATAATATCCTAAATAGAGGTTCAAATAAATCAAATCATTTGTCTGAAGAAGCCCAAACAGAGCAGAAACATAGACATGTGTAGCAAATTCTTCATTTCATCATATATATATATATATATATATATATATATATATATATATATATATATATATATATATATGGTACAGATCAGGTTACCAATATATGAATAATATCAAGCAACGTCTGATATGTGATGGATTTATTTCATAGATTGCTCGATACATTCAACTGTATACTTCAAAAGTTGTTTTAGAGTAGAGCTGGAAATATATAATGGGATGCGAATTCGCTACACAAACAAGTTTATGTTTTCTGCCCTTTCTGGGCCTCATCAGGCGAATTCACATTGTATATATATATATATATATATATATATATATATATATATATATATATATATATATTCTCTATATACGTATAATACTTATATGCATGCGCGTCCGTGTGTGTGTGTGTGTATGTGTGCACGTGTGTCTTTTCCTAGGGGAGCAAGACACATGGTTTTACCATTTCGTATCGTCCAACTGACCGAGGAAGTTGTCGGTTGTTATCGGGACTGGAATAGAAATCAAGTCGAAGATGAAGAGATAAAAAAAATCCATTTTTGCTTTTCTTTTGATTCTATCAGGAGAAAAGTCGGGTGAAAATAAAAGGAAGGAATCATAGATCACTTCTCAGAAGGTGGATTTTCTTACTCAACAGAAAGAAGGGAGACGGATTTATGTCCCGATTGTTGAGATAGGAGCCGATAGAGGGCGTTGTCATCCGACTTCCGGTTCTGACTAACTCAGCCTAATGTCGGTCGATCTATTGCCAGATGCAGAGAGATTTGAGGACGCACCTGCGGGTCAGATTCCATAAATGCACTCAAAATTTCGGGGAGGGTTATAGAGCAGTGAGATGGTGATCGAAAGGTCTTAGCTGCCTTTCCCCAAATGTCTGGTTGGTTTTATTTTTTACGATCAGTTTATTACTCAGAATTTCTTACTGAAATAAAAAGAAACGGTAAGTCTTCGTTATCTGTCAGCCATTCGTATCCATTGTATAGAGACAAGGAGCTACTTTTTGAATCGGTTAGGGTTAGGTTTAGTTCAACCAAAGCATAAGCTTCTTAATTGTATTAAAGGGTATGTCACTAAAGGACCCACTATTCAATTATTCTTTCATACTTTAAATCTATCCAATCGTACGTTGCTTTGACAGTGATAATCACATGATCGGCGGACTGATAACAGAAAAGTACAAAAAACTTATTTCAGACTGAAAGACTATCAAAATCATTCTTTCTTTGGCTTACATAATATCCAAAGATATATACTATCTTTACAGACAGTTATATGCAAAGAGCCAACCAGAAGTTTGATGTATTTTATCGAGAAAAAAATACTGTTTCCAATGTTAGTTTCGTAGTAATCGCCTTGAGTCTGGCAATGACGAGCCCCGAAATGGTACTGCTTAGATTTCACAAACGAACTCGGGGGCGGAGGGGAAGATTCTAGATCAGTGATATGGTGGAAGGAAGGTTTTCTTTCTCTATATTTTGTCAGTGGTATTCTTTACAACCAACTTATTTTTTAAAAAAAAACCCTTTTTCAAACCTAGACGCAGTGACTACTTATCTCTCTCGGGGAATTTGACTTCGCAAAAGTTACTTATCAGAACACCTAGCTTCCTACGTATGCTTCGAAGTAACCCCCTTGAGTACATCTACAACAAAACTCATAAAAGATACTGCTCAGAGAAAATAGCAGCGAATTTCCGTAGTAAGTACGGTTTGAGTGCGTTATTTAAATTTCTAAAACTTTTGGGTATCACCACGAAATATATATATATATATATATATATATATATGTATATATATATATATATATATATATATATATATATATATATATATATATATATATATATATATATATATATATATATATATATATATATATATATATATATATATATATATATCGCTTTAGAGAGTGAGAGAGAGATGGATATATACATGGATATGGATTATCAGGGAAGTAACTGAAACTTGAATTAAAGGGAGGGAAAAGCGAAAGTAAGATATTGAAACTAAAATACGGGAAATTACGAATAATGTGCATGGATCTAACTGATGATCAGAGGACGTGAAAGAAACTTACTGTAGAAACCATATATATATATATATATATATATATAGAGAGAGAGAGAGAGAGGGGGGAGAAAGAGAGAGAGAGAGGGGGGGAGAAAGAGAGAGAGATATAGATATATTGTAAAAATCTTTATAGCCCTAAACACTACATACATTAAAAGAACTTCTTGAAACTTTTTATTTGTTCGTGTTCCTACCGTCCTTTATTTTCCAATATCAGTAATCATGTAATGTATGCAATTTTCTTCACTGTTCTTTATGTTTCACACATACTTTGACATTATAGTACTATGTGTAAATCATTTCTTGTAAGGATCATCAGTTGCTCATCATGTAACCGTTTCGGGGATTTAAAATCAAAACATGGCACCCAGCAGGATTGATCAAACACCACTTCCCTCTCAGGAATGATTTTAATGTATAGCGTATGTCATATTCTACGTAGTTTTTTTTCTAATTTTATATAGGGTATTATCATAATGTAATCTGCATGGATGTTATATTATACTGGGTATCATTTAATCTTTTTGAAACACCGGTCTACGTAGGTTACCCAAAAACTTACTCGACAATGAGGAATCAGTAAGTATGTCAACAGACGTGACTTGCTGATCGTGTCACTTCTATTGAGTGTTCACCCATGTGAATATTAACTCCGTTGAGTCGGTTTTAATCTCAGACTGCGTAAAAACCAACTTATGATATCATCTTTGAGGATACTAATTACACAGAAAAACTTCTTCGAATTGATTTTCTACCAACATTTTCAACCGGAAGATTTTACATTTGTTTCCACCAAACTGAAAGTTAATTCTTACACGCCGTATGCCATCTCGCTTCAATCAATTTGTTTTGTTTTTTTCTTTGAATTATCAAATGAATTAGCCTTACATACGAGGTCGGAACGAAGCCAAATCACATTCTAGTCAGTGGTTACATATAAATCGTCTAAGTGTCATCCTTGTATATTTTGAGTTCTGCATAGCCAGTTTAGTAAATTACAATGGTTAGCATTGCTGATTACACATACAATCGACTATGAATTCAATCCTGGCTGAACATTGTATCACCCATAATGCTTGAATGTGAAACATGGAAGCTAAAAATGTATGTCCGTCTGTGTTTCTGTGTGAGCAACTCAAAAAAGATACTGCTCAGAGAAAATAGCAGCGAATTTCCGTAGTAAGTACGGTTTGAGTGCGTTATTTAAATTTCTAAAACTTTTGGGTATCACCACGAAATATATATATATATATATATATATATATATATATATATATATCGCTTTAGAGAGTGAGAGAGAGATGGATATATACATGGATATGGATTATCAGGGAAGTAACTGAAACTTGAATTAAAGGGAGGGAAAAGCGAAAGTAAGATATTGAAACTAAAATACGGGAAATTACGAATAATGTGCATGGATCTAACTGATGATCAGAGGACGTGAAAGAAACTTACTGTAGAAACCATATATATATATATATAGAGAGAGAGAGAGAGAGAGAGAGAGAGGGGGGAGAAAGAGAGAGAGAGAGGGGGGGAGAAAGAGAGAGAGATATAGATATATTGTAAAAATCTTTATAGCCCTAAACACTACATACATTAAAAGAACTTCTTGAAACTTTTTATTTGTTCGTGTTCCTACCGTCCTTTATTTTCCAATATCAGTAATCATGTAATGTATGCAATTTTCTTCACTGTTCTTTATGTTTCACACATACTTTGACATTATAGTACTATGTGTAAATCATTTCTTGTAAGGATCATCAGTTGCTCATCATGTAACCGTTTCGGGGATTTAAAATCAAAACATGGCACCCAGCAGGATTGATCAAACACCACTTCCCTCTCAGGAATGATTTTAATGTATAGCGTATGTCATATTCTACGTAGTTTTTTTTCTAATTTTATATAGGGTATTATCATAATGTAATCTGCATGGATGTTATATTATACTGGGTATCATTTAATCTTTTTGAAACACCGGTCTACGTAGGTTACCCAAAAACTTACTCGACAATGAGGAATCAGTAAGTATGTCAACAGACGTGACTTGCTGATCGTGTCACTTCTATTGAGTGTTCACCCATGTGAATATTAACTCCGTTGAGTCGGTTTTAATCTCAGACTGCGTAAAAACCAACTTATGATATCATCTTTGAGGATACTAATTACACAGAAAAACTTCTTCGAATTGATTTTCTACCAACATTTTCAACCGGAAGATTTTACATTTGTTTCCACCAAACTGAAAGTTAATTCTTACACGCCGTATGCCATCTCGCTTCAATCAATTTGTTTTGTTTTTTTCTTTGAATTATCAAATGAATTAGCCTTACATACGAGGTCGGAACGAAGCCAAATCACATTCTAGTCAGTGGTTACATATAAATCGTCTAAGTGTCATCCTTGTATATTTTGAGTTCTGCATAGCCAGTTTAGTAAATTACAATGGTTAGCATTGCTGATTACACATACAATCGACTATGAATTCAATCCTGGCTGAACATTGTATCACCCATAATGCTTGAATGTGAAACATGGAAGCTAAAAATGTATGTCCGTCTGTGTTTCTGTGTGAGCAACTCAAAAAAGATACTGCTCAGAGAAAATAGCAGCGAATTTCCGTAGTAAGTACGGTTTGAGTGCGTTATTTAAATTTCCAAAACTTTTGGGTATCACCACGATATATATATATATATATATATATATATATATATATATATATATATATATATATATATATATATATATATCGCTTTAGAGAGTGAGAGAGAGAGGGTTACTCGATTTCGAGAGTTAAGAACGGGAACTTTAAGCAAGAAAAACCACATTTTATTGCAATTAGCACAGCAATGCATGCATTTAGCTGTGTTTTATGGTCGGAAATGTGTTTTTTGATGGAATTAGATTGTCAAATTGATCAAACCAAATATTTTTTGTGTCCTGACAAAACCTTGCTGAGAATCGATCAATAAGATTGAAAATGCCAACTAACATTGTTTGGAAGAGATGCCAAACTATCTAATAAAATGGCCTTAAACTAGACCGATCCATATTTTGGATAGAATCTAATCATAGACAAGAAGTGTGTGTTTGTTCAAATATTTATGGGAAATGAATACTTTTTATATGGATGATGATTTATTTATAGAGAAATTACTGCTTATATATATATATATATATATATATATATATATATATATATATATATATATATATATATATATATATATATATATATATATATATAATGTGTACAGTAAAGAGTGAGACATACTCGGGAGTAAAGTGTTTAGAGGTAAGGTTTATTAATCCTTAGATGTAAATCGTCCAGACATGTTTCGGGATTCTTCAGTGGTGTGTGCTGTGTGAGTATGTATTTAAAGATCCCATGTGGAACCAGAGTCCAGTGTATCAGGAGCTATGCCTTGTGGGTAAAATATGTTATAATGGCTGCTGGAAGCCTCCTGCTGAGTGGTAGAAAGTCCAGTTAGGTATCAGGTCCTTGGTTGAGCAGCAGCAGTTAGTCTATATATATATATATATATATATATATATATATATATATATATATATTATTTATCATCCACAGACAGCTGTTTCGTTGTATTACAACCCTTCAATGTGGCTAAAGACTATCCGTTATCCCATCCAGTATTATGAGGTAGGATCGAAACCTTAGCTTCGGACCCGAAGGGTGGCATCTTAACTCTGTCCCACGCAGAACCAGACGGTTAGTAAGGTTAAATTTAAGCAATATATTTACTCACGCATATATTCCCCATCCACCTGAGTGCTCTATTCCTGCGTTTTACATATATATATATATATATATATATATATATATATAACCAAATAACCATTTTATATCAATATTGCACACAAATATATAAACCAAATAACCATCTTATATCTATATAACAGGCAAATACGATAATGTTCGTATGTATGTGTGGGCAGAAAGGAAGTGAGGGCTAATTAAAAAAAACAATACGATTGTAAACATTTCTTGAAAGTTTGAGTTTGAAATGACGGGGGCAAAGACGATTCGACCTAAATTTTTTCATTTAAATAAAAAAGAAAAAAATCGAAAAGACAAACAAAAAAAGAGAATTGTAAAAATAGAAACGAACTTTAAGACTGTTTCCTGACGTCACGGATGACCTTGCTGACCTCCTCTTAATCTTGTGTCTCCAACCGACTAAGATCATCTCGTCTATTCTCATTAGTTCCACTTGAAATCTCGTTATTCGAACGTGACTTGAATACGGTCATCCCATCGCCTTACCTCACCTCTTTGTTTTAATCAAGAGACAACAGTCGCCGACAAGGGGAAAATGAATGATAATAAAGTTGAAATAATATGCTAATTAGCCGTAGATACAGGTGAGAGACAAAGCAGTTATATGACATTCAGGTGTGTTTCAGGTGTGTGGTTTTTTATCTTGATAAGAACTCACCCATAGGACAGCGAGAAGAGACGGTCACTCGGCCTCTATGATGATTTGTTGATCTCTTCAAGAGTATCTCTTATTTGGATATATATATATATATATATATATATATATATATATATATATATATATATATATGAGACCCAAAGAGGGCAGAAACATGAGCTAGTTTGTGTAGCGAATCCACATTCTACTATATATATAGATATATATGTATGTGTGTGTGTATGTGTATGTGTGTATATATGTATATATACATATATATATATATACCCATATATATGTGTGTGTGTGTTTGAGAGAGAGAGAGAGAATGTGTGTGTGTGTATATATATATATGTGTGTGTGTGTGTATATATATATATATATATATATATACCCATATATATATGTATGTGTATGTGAGAGAGAGAGTGTGTGTGTGTGCATGAGTATATATATATATATATATATATATATATATATATATATATATATTACTAGACCATTTATCCAGCAAACTTGGAACTGGACGTGACCCGGGTTTCTGGATTTTCTGAATTTCCGGACCAATGCTTAATCTATTCTCAAAATATAAACTAAATGATTCAAAGTAAAATGCAAAATTGTAATTAGATATAAATATAAGAAAAGTATTTTATTAGAAACAAATGAATCTGTTTACAACATAGACATATTGTTCTAACAGGGTTTCTATCAATCCACTCCTTTTCATCTACATACGATACAACCACGCCATGAAAATCAAAATAGAAAGTGCTTGAGCCACGAACTACAACGAAGCCCTCCAGTTTGAAAAAAAAAGCCGATTTCCTGCAGGCCGGGTTGATGATTCGATACAATATATATGAATCGCTTGGCTTTGCAGACAGAGATTTTCGGAGGGTTCACCATTGCTATGGGGCCTGTATCGCAGAATAGCCCACAGGCCTACGTTATGGAGTTTCAAGGTGATGCGAGTAAACCCGACAGTAAGACTGTCTGTGCAGATTGTGCTGTTCCAACACAAAGCAGTGAAGCAGATAGCTGAGATGACAGTAGAGGTCTACCCTCCCTTCAGAGGAGTAAACCTGGCAGTACGGCTACCTGTACAGCTTGAGCACAGATCGAAGACGCTCCTCTGAGGCAAATAGCCAAACTATCTGTTGGGGCCTGCTTCGCCATCAGAGGGGAAAGCCGACAGTACGGTAACTTGTGCAGATTGAAGTGCAATTCCGACTCAAACCAATAGATCTGATGCCTGAGATGGCTGCAGAGATCGGCTGTCCCTTCAGAGGGTTAAACTCGACGGTACGACTGCGTGTGTAGTTTGAAGCGCAGATCCGGGACACATCTCTGAAGCATGCTGTAAAAGTCTGCTGCTTTTTCAGAAATATATATATTATAATTAACGCTCCCTTATTCAGGGTTGAGCTCTCTTCAAGTAAGGTAACTCATTCATTATAGGCTATAAACAATGCTCTTCCAATTCTGGAATAGAGCGCTCTGATGGATGAGGAATTGTACGTAAGTGAATATATCGCTTAAATTCAACTGACGTCCAGTTCTGTGTGGGGCAGAGGTAAAAATGCGAGCCTCTTGGTCTGAAGCGAAGGTTTCGATCCTTCCTCAGGGTACTGGATGGGATAATGGATAGACAAAACAACTGTCTGTGAATGACTCGATTATTCAATTAGTATATGTATATGTATTCAAGGTGTTCCCTAAAAGTTTGGCGAAATGTCTAATAAAAAGTGTGGTTCATTATTTCTTGGTGGAGCTCTTCCGAAATATTTCCGACGAGACTCGGGAAACCTGACAGATGAAAAGATTGATCAGTCTGTATGGGATCCTCGTGCTTTTGGCTAATACCCTGTGTGAAGATATCAGTGTACAAATTGAGCTGAGAAAACATTAAATTACAATAATATCTTGAACAGTCCGATTTTGAAAAGAAAATTTTGGAATGTATTCGCTGCACTATACGAGAGATTGTTCCCTCTCTCTTACTCATCCCCTTTCTCTATATATATATATTTATAGGTGTACATAGAATATTCAGTTCTTCACGGTGACTCTGAGTTTCACGCCAGTGGTGCAATCAACAGAGTAGATATAATATCCATCAACGATAATGCGGACGATACGGAAAATTGCGATATTCAAATCAAGTGTAGTATACTAAAATCTAATTTTGAATGAAAGAATATTGAAATGCTCATTTTTTTAGTAAATAATATAATATAATTAAAATACATAGCATTTGTGCTCACGTGGTATATTACGTGACAATACTTACTTGAAAAACGATCTACTACTATTTTCCGTATTGTCCACACACACACACACACACACACACATATATATATATATATATATATATATATATATATATGCGTATATGTGGGTGTGTCTAAAAGTATGTACATGTATATAAATTTGGTTCAATTTCAAGATCCTGCCCATTTCGAAAATCTGCGTGTGAAATGTTAGCCTTCGTCTAGGCTCGAATATCGAAAATGAGTATTTGTACGAATGATTCAACTACCACGACAAGACAGGCCAAAGATCTATTTTAATCTAATTATATTAATAAAATTGAATACTAGTTCAGTTGTGTACATGATACTCAATGCAACAGTTGTATGAAAATTTCACTTCTTGAATAGTTTGACCGCACGGAATGCAACATTTTTTAGAAGGGATCGATGTTGACCGAACAATTAACAACAAACGGAGATTGGCGAACTGTGTTCAAGTTCCGGATGAGATAGTTTGTATTCACTTCACAATAAGGATCCTTGAATAGGTATAGAACCAGCGACCGTGATTGGTTGGGTCAGGGATTCTTCTCTGTTGCTGGAACTACATAACCAAGCACATTCTAGATAGATTTGGGAGGTGTGCTAACAGATGTAATTGCGTTTTCCTACTGGTGCAGGTCTAACCAAGGCAAGGGTCAAACTTCGAATGCTGCTTTTCAAGGCAGGGAGACCCTGGGTAAAACTTAATTGCAATGATGTCCGAGCTCGTTTGCTTCTCATCTAGCTTTATTCCGAATGCTGATTTTCATGACTGTCAAACACTTCATTTGCCGGAAAGGTTTCCCCAGTCTTCCATGAGGACTGCTCCAAAAATTGATAATTATACATTATATGGTCAGATATAGATATAGATATATATAGAGAGATAAAAACAGACCGAGATAGATAGATAGATAGATAGACTACATATATTGTTAATTCTTTGTATCAGTCTTCCCACAAAGACTAACCCTGACCCTGCCGGATCATTCTGCCGACAAGTTGTCCGGAGACATGGTGTTTGTCAAAGGGGGCCTTACCCGGTTATGGCCATTAAAGCCACCCTTTTCTCGTTCGTTCCCACCCAGACCCAGAGTACGGGTGCTGAAGACTTAGTTCAAACTTGTTTAATCTACCCACTTCCTGTATATATATTGTACACCGGAAACTTGCTTAAGCCGGGTGGAGATGGGTGGCTCGTGAGAACAAACTTCTATTTCCTTTTCGGAGTATGAGAATATATATATATATATATATATATATATATATATATATATATATATATATATATATATATATATATATATATATATATATATATATATATATATATTATGTTTCAGATAAACTCGTGCAGGCTATGTTGATTCATTTATTCAAGGTACAGAAAAATATATATATATATATATATATATATATATATATATATATATATATATATATATATATATATATATGAAACATAATGTAAATTATCCCAAAAAAATGATCCATAAAAATTAGATCTTTTATCTGAAATTATCTAAAAATAATATCAGCACACGATTTGAGTATTGTTTATCCAGTTGACCAAAGACACTTCAAAAAGAACTTTTGAAGAAAGAATCTATTTTTACATGGTGCCTAGTCGTGCACTCACGCAAATTGCCCCCCCCCCCAATGTACGCAGAAGTTCTCACACATGCGCAAAAAGACAAGAGATTAGAATCTTTAGCCCACTAAGATGGCTGGTCTGCATTTGTTTGGTACGATGATTAGCAACTTAATGTTTAATGTTGAATGTATCGAACCCTTTATGGAAATGAACCCAACCCATCACACATCGGATATTGTATTCTATTATGTTATATTGTACTTCTGACTAATATATATATATATATATATATATATTATATATATATATATATATATCATAGAATCCATTAAAAATCTCAAATGGCGGTGGGCTGGCCATCAGACAATCGATGGACATCGCGACTCACAACATGGATCCCCCGAGACCACATGTGCAACCGAGGCCGGCAAAATGTTAGATGGAGAGACGAGCTAGACAAGTTCAGGAAGTACTGGCTCCATGACGCCCATGATAGGGAAGTGTGGCAAATCCTGGGGAAGGTCTATGTCCAACGACAGACGCTAAAAGACTGATGATGATGATGATGATGATATATATATATATATATATATATATATATATATATATATATATATATATATATATATATATATATATATATGTATATATGTATAATGCGTCATATTAATGTATTTCTTTAAATATAACTGTCGCATTGAAAGGAGCGAAGAAACCGGGAATAAACAAGATAAGAATTCGGATTGAAAACAGTAATCTGAGCCTTCGTGGCTGTTAAGCTCAATGGTAAGAGCATCGTAACGTTGAAGCGGCTACACAATTGGTGGCAGGTTAAATTTCTACAGTTTACTTTAATTGTTTATTCTATTTACGTTGTCTAGGTTTAGAGATATATTAATCATGTGATGACGGGAGATCATTTCAAATAGGTTTCTATATAATATAACGCAATTCATAATCATTCTGTCGGATCACACACACACACACACACATATATATATATATATATATATATATATATATATATATATATATATATATAATACTTCTTCATTTTAAAATAATTTTTGTAGAAAATTCCGATTAACAAAGTAAAGCAATTGAATTCATCAATTTGATTATTTTCATTGAATCGAAATTAAAAGTGCTCAATATATTAATCATTTGATATTGAACATTTCACTGAAATATTGGGAGAGAAAATAGCCAAGATGTGTTTCTAGGTTCAACCATTTATCAAGAGTGATGGGGGATTTTGAATTTTAATCTGGTTATTTTCAAAGTTACTGTTAGAATGCATTATTTAACATTAACCGAAATAGATTTTATTATTTATAACTTTGGTAGTGTTGATATATATATATATATATATATATATATATATATATATATATATATATATATATATATATATATGTGTGTGTGTGTGTGTGTGTGTGTGTGTGTGTGTGTGTGTGTGTATGTTTGCATGTATAGTGTTGGTATATATACACACATAGATAGATAGATACATTGACAGAGAGAGAGATATGTGTGTGTGTATATATAGTTGGTATATATACACACACTCATATATACAGATAGATAGATTGAGAGAGAGAGAGAAATACATCATGCCTCATGCCAGGTTGTATCAATAAGTCCATAACACACTCTTCAGTTGAATTTGGATCTGAAATATTAATAGCATGATGTTTATTTAACTTGATTAATAGAGAAAAGCCAGATCAAGTGCATTGACAAGAACTGACATCATGCCTTCTTCAACGTAAGGCTACAGATTTATTAAATCGTCTATACTTCCCGTGCGGTTTTCTACGAAACCAGCAAATTTTTAAAAAGAATCCAAGAAAAAATTAATCTCTCCTAGAAGACCACTGTATGTGAGTCGATGTGTCATGTAATTATATTCATCTATTTGATCATTTTTTTGTTTGAAGATTCACGTTTCTAGCCTATACCACATCTGATTTTTTCATGTGCATCCAGCTGGAATAGACATACTTATGTACATACAAGCACTTTATACGAATCATTGTTTATTAGTATAGAAATTGGCGTATGTATAGATGTATATGTGTGTACATGCTTACACATTTATGTCAATGTGTATGAATGAGTGTATGTTCGTGTGTGTGTGCTTGGTGTGAAATGGGTATCGCCCTTCCCCTCTTAGCCGTGCCGACAGGGGCAGTTAAGTATTTTTCTTCTTCTTTTGCTTCAAGTAACACTGGAAACTATCGAAAAAAAACACGTTTGGCCACTGTGTTGTTTATTTAAGATGCTTTCCATCTCGCACACCTCCTCCCTCAATCGTCTTCAACAATATATATATATATATATATATATATATATATATATATATATATATATATATATATATAGTATAAATCAAGTTTGCAATACAGCATAATATATAGTGATATAAAGCAATGTCTGATATGTGATGGATTTATTCCATAAAGTGCTCGATATATTCAACTTTTAATTTGGGGAGTCAAATTGTTTTGGAGTAGAGCTGGAAACAAATGTATGTTTCTGCCCTCTCTAGGCTTCATTAGGATTCGGCTGAGGGCATGTTTGTGTAGCGAATCCACTTTCTATCATATATATATATATATATATATATATATATATATATATATATATATATGTGTGTGTGTGTGTGTGTGTGTGTGTATTAGAAACCATCAACCAGAGCTGTCACTAAAGCTGTCTTAATAAGTTTCTTCAGCTTTCCAGTTGGCTGACTGATTATGTATGTATCACGCGTACAAACTGCACAATGGAGCTAAAGGGTTGAGATTTCCAACATGTACTCTTTGTTATGTCTACAAAAAAAAACGTTTGTTTTGTATTTTTAACCCCTACTCTTGAATAGTTTTTTTTTTTTTTCGGTGGAGGGTCCAATCTACAATGTAGGTTTATGCTAAACTGACCCCTTTGTTTATTCCAGACTTTTTAGTGATCATTGCTCAACAAAAGTTGAGACAAGTAACTTATTCATCGATCACTTTTTCCAATTTTCAACCGCATGTTACCAGAATATGTTGGTTTCTATTTTCTATAATAGTTCTTAATAGTTTCTATAAGGTGACAAGTCATCTCTCTCTCTCTCTCTCTCTCTCTCTCTCTCTCTAGATCTATCTATCTATCTATATATATATATGTCTGGCTCACTGTGTGTGGGGGTCATATTACCTTCGTTTCCGTCGTCCAGTTCACCCTCTACATGAAACATACACACGCATATACAAGCAGCTTTACAAAAAAAAAACTCCAACTTTCTATGAACGAGCAAAAGAGCTTTCCACCGGAAGCTCCTGTCTCAGCATCATCTTTTCCTGTTCGCAATCATATTAAAGCAGTTGTTTCGAAACCATAGAAATTAATACCTTGGCCAAATAGCGTAACCCACTTCGTTTTACAGCGGTCCCTCCCTTAACAAGGACAATCCGTTCCACCATAGGTGTCATTAGATGAAAATTCGTAAAGTGTACAATCAAACCGACGGGATTTTGCTGTAATTCATTCCAAATAAAAATATCAGTCCCCAAAATCTGAATGATAATCTTGTAAATAAAGTAGAATGTACTAATAACTTCCTAAATAACATACAAATGCAAATAAACATGTAAATAATGTAGTAAATGAAGAAGTAATCTGGTTATAATTCACCAAATGTCTGTCTGTTTGTCCGTCTAAAAATTCGCGCTTAGATACTGGATATAAACTAAGATAATCATAAATGAAATCTAGATTATTCTGGATAATTTCATGATATTCCGTCGTTTTTTGTTTTTTTTTTTCTCACCAACTGGAAATAATTCGCCCAGAGATTTCCTCCCTAGCAATTGCAAAAATGAAATTTCGTTATAAGAGTCCTTCGCTATGAGTGGGACCGCTGTATTTGATGAAATAGTAGGTGAATTCGATTCAAAAATCAATTTTTTTCCCACCAGCTGTCATGTATTGAAATTTTGAAGAATCACGCGTGGAAATAATATAAAAACAAGTCAGGTTGGTCACTCAATAGAAACTGTCTTTTGGTAGCATGCCGTGTTGGGGTTGATCAATTGAAAAAAAATTGTAATTGTGGGTAATCAAGGAATAATTTACTTCTCTCGTCTTACGTTGGATGGCTTAAACGTTTGAATTTTAAAATAACAAGCGTTCTAAGATACCAATTTAGCATAAACTGACATTATAAATTGAACTGAAAAATTATTCGGGGGTATTTTGAAAAGACAAGATGTAATAAGGAGTAAATGTTTGAATTTTCACACCTTCGCTACATTGCTGCAGCCTCTGCGCCTGATACATACATACATACACAGCCAACCGGGCAGACCAACTTAAAAACTGAAAAAACCTATCCTGACAGTTTTCTTGACAGTTTTGCTTGTCAGTTTCCAATATGCTGAGAATATACACAAACATATAGAAGAGCTATGTATACGTGTCCATTGAGAAAATATATAAATATACAGAAACATCTATATATATACAATTAAAAGGCATGTCTAAAAAGGTTGTTATGTATACATATAGATAAATAGATAAATGTTTGTAACGTTGACCGTTTGACAGAAGAGGTTGACACGCATGAGGTAGGTCTATAACACAAGATGGTGGATAGCCTGACAGATTACCTTAATACTCCAACCTCCATTTTTACTTACTATCTTACCTTCGTTAACCCATCCCAACCCACCCGTTATTGACGACATCGGGCGGTGTTGAGGGTCTTGTCACACGACGAACATGAATATTTACCAGACTACCCAATTTGAAATTGTCGGACACCTATATCGAACTGATCATGGTCGACTCCCTTTCATTTCGCCCTAGCCACCCCACTGATCTATGTGACCTCACCGTTGATGTGCCTGTCTATCACGTGACATCAGTTATCTTAACCTGTGTGGCATGTATCTGATGTAGGTATTAGGTGATCAGTCACGTTACACTACGTATGTTCCTTCAGTTTCAAAGTAAAAGTAAGAAGCGCTCCTCCGCTGGCTATGACTTCAGTCGTCCTTTTTTTTTTAAGCCACACATGTCACATTACTACTTATTTGGCCTGTTTGTGATGTGAGAAATTGACCTGCAAGGGTAACCCGGGAAGAAATGACTGTAGATATAACATCATAGGAAAGATATGTTTTTTCATATATTTCTTCTAACACAAAATGAAAATCAAGAACTGAATGTTCAATGGGGTGTCCACTATAAGGTTTAAACATCACAATTGTCAGGTCACGCAGCCCTGACTATGAGATAATTTTAGATTGGAAGCATCTTACCAATGAACACCCTTCTGGGTAAATCTTATTTGAAATCAGTTTTAAAACATAAAGCTCCAACACCATTATTGCTAGATCACGTGATCCTGGGGGAAAGATTTTCATCAGTAAGAGAATTCCAATCAAGGGACACCTTTCTACCAAATCTCAAGTAAATTTTACTTGAAACAGTTGAGAAAATCGAATTTGATTAATTCTAAAACATATCGTTTAAACGTCATTATAGCTAGCTCACGTGACCGGAGTGGAAGATTTTTCTCGTTGAGAAGTATCTTATCAAGAGACTCTTTTTGATCAAGTTTCAAATGGATTTAACTTTGAAACTGCCAAGAAACAATATGGGGACCGACCGACCGACCGACCGACGGACAGGGCCTTTTATAGAAAGGCAAGGATGCCCATGAAAAATATTATTTACGTATGGAAAAATAGTCGTTACTGGAGAATAAATCTGATGAACAGAAGAGAACAAACAATCGAATCCCTTTGACTGACACGACTCCAGGGTAAACAACATTAGTACTTCTCGCTATGGATGCCAACATGAAAAGTGTTCTTTTCAGAATTTTTGTCTGAAAACATTTTACGAAAAAAAAAGTAGAAAATCAACTTTTCGAGCCTTTTAATTTTTTTTTTCAATATTTTAAATTTAAGAAAATGATCTCATAAAGGCCACAAATTATTTTTTATCTCCAATGACCTCCGATGACTTCGAGGGTTAAATTTGACCTCAATCACTCGACCTGTTGTAAGGTCAAAAATATTTTTGTACTTCATTACAAACTCAATATATAACTCTGTTGGGTTAGAATTTGTTTCAATTGACAAGAAATGGCATGCTGTGCTCCCTTGCTCTTTGATGACATCTGGTGATCTCGAATGATCACCAAGAATAACATTACTTATGACACAACTTGATGATTAGTGAGTCTTCATGCAAAATATTTGGCCACTGGGTCCAGAGGTTTGAGCATGATAGGGCTAAGGGTGGTATGAACACACAAACACAAACAGAAGCGTCCAATATATATATATATATATATATATATATATATGTGTGTGTGTGTGTGTGTGTGATATAATAATATGGTATTGTGTAATTGAAGGTGGTGAATATATTCGAAAAATAGAGCTAGCGTAATGATATATCCGTTGAATCATTACAACAAATTTGTTTCACTTTTTTCTGCGATTCGTATTTTGATAACCACAGAGCAGCGTGAGACAAATTCGTTGTGGAGATTCCATATATATATATGTATATATGTCTGTCTTCTTCTTGTGCATATAGACTGATACGTGCACACACACACACACATATATGCAATTCAATCTATTTCATATTCAAATCAGAGTCTAGTGCAAGTACACGCAGATAAATATATTGATAGGTGCATACTAGAAAGAAAAAAAGAAAGAAAGAAAGAAAGAGAGGGAGAATAGAAGGAGAAAAGAGAGAAAGAATAAAAAGAAAAAAGAAAGATTATGAAATAGAAAAAAAGAAAGAAAGAAAGAAAGAAGGAAGAAAAAAGAAAGAAAGAAAGAAAGAAAGAAAGAAAGAAAGAAAGAAAGAAAGAAAGGAGAAAAGAAAGAAGTAAAAAAAAATAGATAGGGATGAAAAGAAAGAAGAAAAGGCCAAAAAAACAAAGTACGAAACAAAAAGAAAGAAAGCAGAAGAAAACATAGACACAAAAATGATGCCTGTTTATCTCGAAAACGTGTTGGTAAATATTTTAATCTTTTCTCTCTTGACACAAGGAAACAAGGTGAAATTTTTTGGACTAGATACAAATATACTCGGCTTATTTTTTCGGATCCCTCTTTTGATAGAAATAACAAATAAAATAGCCATATTCTGTCAGTAACGCATGCCTTAATTCTTGACAAGTGGTAGCCCCTTTCTTTCTAATTTTATATTCAGAACGCAGGCCGAAACTTGCTAAATCAAATTTTAGATATTGAAAAAAAGTTAAGCTTGATATGATCAATTTTTCCTGAGTGCAAAAATATTTAGCTAATCATTGCAGAAAATGTCTATAGCTTCGCGAGTAGGAATTGGAGTAGCGGTTAAGTAAGTGGGCAACGAGTTGGAAAAAAAGCCGAAACCTTTGCCTGTGTATACCTAGTTGATACTAAAATATAATCATAGTTATTGTTTTGTTTTGTCTCAAGGCGTGAACATTTGCTGTGTCATTGAACATGCAATCATGGAAGTGAATAAAATTTTATCGAATTTGTTCAATAAATCCCATCCGGTCACATAAAAAAATGGAGGAAAAAAAGCCATAAAAAAACAGTGTGTAAATACGAATATATTATTCTTTATACATATTTGTGGTAATTATTTCGCTATGACCTGGCCTGGAATCGAAGTTATCGCCATAAATATGGGTAAACAAGCTCTCAAGACATCACACGCACACACACACGACCACACACACACACACACACATATATATATATATAGTAATAAACCCATAAATAATAATAAAGAAACTATCACATATCAGATATAATATTACTGATTGGTACTTTGATATATATATATATATATATAAATATATAAATATATATACATATATATATATTTATATATATATATATATATATATATATATATATATATATGTACATATATTATATATATATATATATATATATATATATATATATATATATATATATATATATATATATATATATATTATTTACACTCGTAAACCGGTTAGACAAATCACTATACTGTGATAAAGTGTATATTTATTTTTACTGTATGCTTTACTGCATTCATTTATTTATTTGTACTTTTATAATTTGAGAATGGTAGTGTTTGTTTATTGAGAGGTTCATAGACCGAGATTTATGGTTCTGAGGGGTCAAAAAGGTTTGGGGGAGGAGTTCAACGCCTCTAGCGCTCGAGTGGTGAAGGATAACAATATATATATATATATATATATATATATATATATATATATATATATATATATATATGAATGAATGAGAGACTGCACTGTACTTTCTAACAAGGTGGACTTATAACCATTAACAAATGAGTTGAATTCCGAAACATTTTTACACATTTTACACAATTATAATAAAGATTTCATACACACTATATACTCCTGTTCTGTCTTGACTTAAATGGCACATCATATATATATATATATATATATATATATATATATATATATATATATATATATGTATGTATATATATATATATATATATATATATAGTAATAAACCTATAAATAATGATAAAAAACCCGTCACACATCGGATATCATATTACTGATTCGTACTTTGGTATATGTATATGATTATGAATTGCATTACTATATATTTCAACTCTATTCTAAATGAGTTTCTGTTATTACACTGTGAATATATCATTTGTCCTAGACAACACTAATAGAATAAACAATACCAGAAACAAATAGAGCAGATATAGACCGTGAATAAACAAAATGAGAATTTGGAATTGAAACAGTTATTCGAGCCTTTGCATTACAGACGGTTGTTTAGCCCAATGGTAAGCTCAACACTATGTTGAAGCGGCCACTCTCTCTGTCGCAGGTTCCATTCCTGCCGAAGTCCAATTTTTTTAAATTGTTTATTCTATTTACGTTTTCTACGCCGAATGATACATTCATCGTGTAATAACGGGAAATAATTTTTTAAAAAGAGATTTGATATGATATAACGCAATTCATTACCATTCTTACAGATCATATATCCATTTCTCAATAACGCACGCACATATATATGAAAAGAATTTTTTTCTCTCTTTATTATTTCGTTGGAGCCGGGCAGAGAAATCTTTTCTGCGACCTGTGAAATATAAAACACAAACCATTTTTACAAAATATCCAAGTTATTAAACAATTATCTCCAACTAGTATGGGTTTTCCTCACTTTTGACTTACCACTTACATTTTTTGGACCCTTTTTGTGGAATACTAGTATATATATGAATTATAAATTGCGTTATATAATATAGAAACTTGTTTGAAATGACTTTCTGTTATTACACGGTTATCATATCATTCAATTTAGACAACGTAAAACAATTAAAGAAATAAATGAAGTAGGTATAGATCGTGAATAAATTTTAAAAAAACTTGGAGTTAAAGCAGTTATTTTTGTATTTCTATCTAATACGACCCAAATATCACTCAATCTAGCCAAGGTAAAACAATTTAAGAAACCAATAAAGTAGATGTAGATTGTGAATAAACAAAATGAAAATTTGGAGTAAAAACAGTTATTTTGCATTTCTATTTACTACAATGCAATTTATAATTCATTCTGTCGGACCATATATGTCCATTTCTTCATACATACATATATATATATGTGTGTGTGTGTGTGTGTGTGTGTGTGTGTGTGTGTGTATGTATATATATATATATATATATATATATATATATATATATATATATGTATATATATGTATATATATATTGGGGATCGACAATTCCCGACGCAAAGAACGTGTATCGCATGATGGCACTTTAAAAGCGAACGAGAAAATATTATTTAAAAGTGTTGGTTTTGGAGACCGGGTTGGGAAGACAAGACATTTTAGCCCACGATTAGATCCTCAACAACATGTCAGGAGAAGCGAACGGTAACTGTCTGTGTCATTGAATGAAGGAGAAGGGAAAAAACACACTGAGGAACAACGGGTAACAAGGTCTTCCATCTTGTGAGGTCAATGTCTTCGCGCCTTGTTAGAGGCCAGAGTTTATTATTTTCTGGCGGGGCCTTGTAGCTCTTCGTTTTTATTTTGTTTTTCTTCTGGTTTGGGGTTTTTTGATACATGCAGACAGACAGGTTCATTTTCTTTCTTCATTTCCCTTCTTTATATATATATGTCGGAGTTTGATTGTTTGTTTTGTTTCTGGCTTTAGACTCCATCTTTCAACAGTTCGGAAGTTCGAGTTACACAGCAGTCTATCAAGTATAGACATAAAAAGTAAAAAAAAGAAAGAAAGAGCGATTGAAAAATATGATGATATATATATATATGTATATATACATATAAACATATAGATGGATAGATAGATGGATAGATAGATAGATGCGCGTGTTATTCCAAAAATGTGAACACGTCTCGTGTTTGTAGCAACTCTGGTTCTCACCTGAACGGGAACGCTAATCGAACACTTTCATCATAAAGAATGAATATTAGTTTAGGAAAGAAAGCATTCGACGTTCATGTTAGGATGACGCTTCATTTAAAGCGTTCAAAGTGTTCGGAAAAAAAGGACGTTACAAAATAGTCTGAAAACTCTGGAAACATTTGTTATGCGGCCATTATTGTCAGTTTAAAAGAATTATCATGCATTTTACATCCATTGTTATAAACAAGTTTACATTGAGAAAAAAAATTTGATTATCGTAAGCAAATAGTTTTTGTTATCATAGTAAATTCGTTTTGAATCGAGTCTTTGGGTCCGAATGATTTCGAGTACAGTAATCGTTGACAGCATTATCTGCGATTACAATAAATGTCTCCCTTGGTGTATATATATATAAATATGTGTGTGATCGTACGAGTTATCCCAACAGTTAGATTATAGATTTTTCAAAACGCCGCTTGACTCGGCACGTTATACGCTGGTGGTGAGGACTGAAGTTGAAAGATTGAGTTGTTCTGATATTCTGATCGGGTTGTGCTTGATTTCTAGCAGCAAAATCCATCATTCGATATCCTGGCCTATTATTTTTTAGGGCTCGAACACCGACAAGTAGCGCCAGTGGGAAAAACGCAACTTTCTTAACCACCGATTCGTACAATGATGATGATGAAGAAGAAGTTAAGAAATTACTTATATGCTAAGCTCAGTCCGTGAATTGAGGATCGAACTCATTACAGTAGCAACGAGCAATGAGTTTAGTGTGTTAACCACTTCTCTGCGGCAAGATGGGCTTATTAGAGTGCATATCAGAGAACGAATTTTGGCCTATGCGCGCGTTTCGGACGCTTATGTTTGTTGTGGCTGTACGCGTTCATGCCTAAATGCAGGGGATTAACGTCCGATTAATGATCATCGATCTATCTGGATTAACCGGATTAAAATCTAATCCGCCGATGGCGAATGGCACTTTGATTGGGAGTCGAGCCTGGAACGCACAAGACTTGTCACATCCAGGTTGGTAACCTATCAGCGTACGAGTTTACATACACATGGCCGTACGGCTGGCCTTCCCGAGCACACGGGTCCAAAGACACACACACATGCATGTCTGCTTCCCCTGAAAACACAGGTCCCTGAACACATGCACGTACGTCCGCACAATGGTGTTCCTGAATACGCAGGTCCCACCCCCACCTACCACACACACAAAAGTATTTTCCGCTTTCATGGAAAAAGACAAAACCCGAAAATAGCGTTCAGTATTTTAATTTTGCAGCGAGTCGTTACAGAGGCAGCTTGCACCCTTTCTTTCTCTCTCTCTCTCTCTCTCTCTCTCTCTCTCTCTCTCTCTCTCTCTCTCTCTCTCTTCTACATTCCAGTCTCCTGTGTCACCCACCATCTTGACCCAACGACAGCCCAGTTTACTATCCTATCACCTGCGTTATGGGGTCTGGGAACGCTCAGTTTATTTTCTGAAGTATAATTGATGGTAATTGTTATTTTTTTTCTTCTTTCAAGCCATTTCCCCTGATGGTAGGTTTTTATAGGAACGATTTGCTTTTGGAAAACAGGGTAAATCTGTACACATGGCACAAGTCTTCCTGTAGATACAAGAGCCTGAACACACAGGTGTTAACTAATACACGCACACGCCCATCAACTGGCTTTCTTGAACATATAGGTGTGGACAATATATCAATTTGTCAATTTCTGAAAAAAAGATAAAACATAATAATAATCCAAGTTCGAAAAACAGCGACATCTAATCTCTTCCAGGTTGGCATGTAGCGATATCGTCAATCCTCTTTAGGGATTAAAATTGTATGTGTCATATTGGATTATAACAATAAAAAATGCGTAATTGTTGATTGAAGTGTTTACTTCCAGCACCATTTCGGTATTCGAATTTATGTTGAAACCAGGATTTCGAATGCTGTTTTCCAAAGAAAGCAAGCTCTCTTATATATATATATATATATATATATATATAGAGAGAGAGAGAGAGAGAGAGAGAGAGAGAGAAGAGAGAGAGAGAGAGAGAGACACAGACACAGACACAGACACAGAGAGAGGGGGAGGGAGAGGGATAGAGAGAGTCTCAAGATACGAGGGAGAGGGAATAATAGAGAGTGAGTGTGGCTGGATGGACCTAGCTTTAGAAATCGCCTTTTTTCATCCCAACCTTCAAAACACTTCACTCAAAAATTTTTAGACTTCCAGATTCCTTTTTGTCCTCCAACTTCAAACCAGACCTCCATATTTCATATCGCCATCTTGCCGGTCGGCCTGGGTAACTTCGATTACGAAGTCGGATCGCTGCGTCCCGTATTGTACGGGTCCAATAATTTGTTGTCAAAATGGCGTAGATATTTTGTCGGTTGTCGGCGGCGCTGAGCTGGTCGAGGCGATAAGGAAGAGAGTCAAATCAGAATCGTGCGTCGACAAGGCAATGGAGGATAGAAAGACTTAGAAACGATTTGCGCCCCTGAGATTACAATCGAGGCTCAGCCGATCCCGTTGAATGCGCATGCGCTGCCTAACGCTTGCGGATGTGAAGTGAGAGATGATAATACATGCTATCTCTCTCTCACGCATACATACACACACATACATACATGTACACATATACACACACACATACATGTTCACATACACACACATATGCATGTACACATAAACATTGTATCGTCTTGATATTTACTAAGACCAGCTAAATTTGACACAAGGCCAAATTGGATTCAGGAAGTTCATGTTACATCAATCTCTCTCTCTCTCTCTCTCTCTCTCTCTATATATATATATATATATATATATATATATATATATATATATATATATATATACTGTGAGAATCTAACCAACTACACCAGTGGAATGGTCCATAAGAAGAGCTAACCATTACGTCATGGTAGGATATATATATATATATATATATATATATATATATATATATATATATATATATATATATATATATATATATATATATATCTGCGTAAAAATGAATATATCGCTTAAATTCAGCGGTACTAACCACCCAGTTTCGTAGTCCAGACGTCGGCCTCAGCGTCCGATGTGAGGCTTTCAAATAATGAATGGGATAAAGTCTATAGCCTTACTGAAGAGATGTAATACATCGGAACAGTTGTCTGTGGATGACACTATATATATATATATATATATATATATATATATATATATATATATATATATATATACTGTTATCCCTTACTGGGGATAGGGGCATTATCGGCTGCTAGATCTGTGAATATTTTTTTGTTGAACTTCTTCTGCAATCCTTTTTTTACCACCACCCCAAAAAACATGAATCTCGTATCATGAACCTTTTTGATAAACTTTACCATTCCCAAATTGTAAAAGTACAAATAAATAAATGAATTCAGTAAACTTAAAGTGAGAATTCGGATAGAAAATTTGATTCGTTAAACACTGTTCGACTTGAATGTAAACAAGTTTTCATCAATGATTATCAGTGGTTCATATTATCTACGTAAATGATTTTTAGCAGACAATTTTCTGCAATCTTTCTTCTTATTGATAACACAAAGATTATTACGAAGACATTAATAGATTACAAGTCCAAGTTTTTACCGATACGTTACGTTTTGTCAAAAGTCCGTGGCAGTTGCAATACTATAAACATATAATCATTCATGATTTCCCAAACTTTTACATTTTGTTTATACTGTATAGTGCTTTTTTTATGATGCAATTTTTTCGCAGTACGTTGTAAAACTCTCTTGAATATTCTCCGCCAAATAATTCAAGACTGAACTGTGCATTATTGAATGTGCGATTCTATAACACACTTATTGTAAACACACACATATATAAAGAATAAATAAATAAATAAATAAATATATATATATATATATATATATATATATATATATATATAATTGAATCATCCACTTACCACTTTTTTGTTGTATTACAACTCTTCGGTGTGGCTATAGACTATCCATTATCCCATTCAGTACCACGAGGTAAGATCGAAACCTCCGCTTCAGACCAAAAGGCTGGTATTTAATCCCTGCCCTACGAGCGGTCAGTAGGGCTGAATTTAAGCGATATATTCACTTACGCACAATTCCTCATCCACTAGAATTCTTTATTCCAAAGTTGGAAGAGCATTGCTATATCGCTTATAATGAACGAGTTACCTTACTTAATAAGTACTTAACCCTGAATAAGGGAGCGTTGATTATATATATGTATAAATATATATATATATATATATATATATATATATATATATATATATATATATATATATATATAATCAGCCATAATTCGTGTCTTCATGAAATTTATGACCATTAAAGCTAAAGAGTCGTATAACGATGACATATCATCACCAGAGGATCTTTCGGAAAAGGTTATTGCTTCAAATCGATCTCATTTTTGTTAAATATTTATTGTTTTTAATTGTTTACATCATCCTCCTCCTTATTTTTTAAAAGCAGCTCATGACTCAGCTTAACACAAGCTTATCTCTCATTCGATCACCACTATTGTGAGATCAATCCTCATCGCGTCCTGACAGCTTTCCCACACGGTTAACTTGGTACGAGCAAAAGCTCATCTAAGTACCGATACGTTTTGACAATGTAACTTCGGAAGGTAGATAAACATATTCAGTAATCGATTTCTGTTCTAAATTCTTTTTTATTAGCAAACGGATGTGCCAACTGCAATATGGGCGGCGAGCCAACGGACTTCGTTTTCGTGGCCGAACGTCATCGTGTCCTAGAAAACCTCGTTTTCATTTTCAGTGTAAAGTGACATTAGTTTCAGCCATTGTTCTTACTGAGCAACGACTTGAATCAGCGGGTGTAAAAGTGGTCAGACCCCTGTGGACACAGCGGCCGCAGCAGAAGAAAGAGGAAAAGCGAGTCCCGCAGAAAAAAAAATCACTTGACTTTCTATGTTCCATCAAAATAAGTTTATTTTAATCAATGCTCCGCATTGTATAGTTCCACGACAAATCCTGAAGGTCTGTTTGGGAAGGAGTGAAAGAGAAATGAACTAAAACAACTCCTTACGTTCATTATCTCTCTTTGCCAATCTACCCCCTCTCTCTCTTCCATCCCCCCATATATATATATATATATATATATATATATATATATATATATATATATATATATATATATATATATATATATATATATGGAATATTTGCATGAATAAATATATCACTGAAATTCGAAGTTAATATAATACTATCACAATGGAGCAAGTACGGAGTTACCGGATCGGGACTGATAGCTTGCAAGCATTTAGCGCGAGGTCTTTGAAATAACGAAGCCCGTAAAACATGCTACCTTCGCCATATAGTTAATTCGGTTCTGTGAGTAACACTGTTCTAAAACACAGATACGTATCTATAAACATATAGAATGATTTCTACACTCCCCACAACAAGCAAACATATTTATGATATTTTATATTTGACAAGGGGGCAGTTAGAAATGAGAGGCGTTGGCAACTTCTCACCACTCGGAGGTGTCAGGCGCAAACCAATCCACGATGAGAAACAGCTCAGCTGTTAGTGTCGTCTTGCCAGCGAAACGACGATGCCATTTTTTTTTATTTATCCCTCCATTTACTTGATTGTAATCTCGTTTCAGATCTCGCGTGTCCGTTACCACAGTCTCTCAGCTGCGAGGCCAAAAAACACACATATAGGATGACCACAAAAACCACAGATCAGAAAATTGCGTTTCTTGATGTAACATTTGGGGTTATTTGGTGTGGTGTGATGATAGTTTGACGCTTAGCCGCTTGGCTAATTTTTTTTCTCTGTTTATTTTTTGCTGTTCTCGATCTGAATCATCAGAAACCTTTTTTTTTCATTCTAAATCGTAAATTCTTCTTTACGACTTTTAATTTGTTTTGATCTTTCTTGCGTCTCTCTTTCACCCAGATTCTTCCTTTCCAGATTCTTATATATATATATATATATATATATATATGGAAAGAGAGAGAGGGGGGGGGAGAAGCGTATCAGTGTGGATTATGATTTATCCGACAATATGAGAGTGAAATGACAATATCAGAAGGCCATGTTTTATACAAATGAACTACTTCAAGTTTAATTCGACCAAGAGACAAATGAGGGGAAATATAGGCGAATTATTGTGTTACACTGCTAACCCAAGTATTTAAAAGCTATGAAAATCAGCATTCGAAATCTTGGCTTTTACTGTGCTTGAACGCTTGCATATATGTATGACTTTTCATTTTTATCAGAAAATTCTTCTTTTTTTTTTAGATTTCAAGTAAACAAACACAGTCTATTACTCACAATATGCTCAGCATCAAGAATCGATGGGCCACCAAAACAATGAGATGTGTCTTCGAAAAGAAAAGGCAACGTGTCAGGTTGCTATGATGTTTTGCTTTTGATAATATCAGAGAGAAGAAGAAGATTTCGGGCGAGACGTGACGCGGCTATATTTATCCAAAAGGGGGTAGCCGCCCCCCACCCTGTGTCCCAATACACCCTGCCACACCCCATGACCACGTCTAACAATCTATTCCTCCATCCGTACCAGACGCAAAATCTGCTTACATATTATGCCCATGATAATGCATAAACCCTGGATACATTTCAATTGATATCTATATCAATAACTCTAATACTCTCTCTCTCTCTCTCTCTCTCTCCATATATATATATATATATATATATATATATATATCCTTGTGCGTGCATTCATGTATAAATCTATGCATGTCAATCTCTCTCTCTCTCTCTCTCTCTCTCTCTCTCTCTCTCTCTCTCTCTCTCTCTCTCTCTCTCTCTCTGATTGTCCCTCCATCAATTTTCATCAGCCAATTACTATAGCTTTTTATTTGACTATGGATTTGATATCTATCTTAATCTCTTTACATCTATCTATCTGTCGGTCTATCGAAATGTCAATTTATCTCTTTTAATTATCGTCTCAAGATCTTCATATCTTTCTATTTCTGTTCAAATCTCTCCCTTTCTATGTATATTTTTGTTCATATTCATCTATATCAGTTTGTCAATTATATATATATATATATATATATATATATATATATATATATAGTAGAATGTGGATTCGCTACACAAACTAGTTCATGTTTCTGCCCTCTTCGGGCCTCATCAGGCGAAACTTTATTTCCAGCTCTACTCTAAAACAACTTGACTTCAAGAGTAAAAAGTTGTATATATTGAGCACTCTATCAAATAAATCCATTACATATCAGAAGTGGTTTTATATTATTAATATATTATTATATTATGTTATACTGCTAGCCTGACTTGTACCACATGTAATATATTTATATATATATATATATATATATATATATATATATATATATATATATATATATATATATATGAACGGACGCTGATAAAAATAACTGGGAAACTCTTTCTATTTGTTTTATATATTTTTTAGTTTGCATGCAAACCTCTAACTGCTGTCATCGAAGTTTTTTGAAAATGTTCCAAATTCTCCGACCTCTATCGGTCATTATTAAGAAAGCGTGATATTGATATTCAAAGAGTGATCATTATTATTCTTTTATAATGATTTTAGATCTTTCACTATTCAAATACCACTATCGCTCTTTCTTGATAATGACCGATGATGGTAGAAAGATCTCGAATCACTAACTTTGATTATATCAATGAAAGGTTCGTACACAAACTAGAGAAAAATAACAAAAAAGGGTAGGTTTGCATCAGTCAGAAAATTACAAACTATGATCGTAGATTTAATCCTGGCACTGACTGAACACTCCGCTGGTTGGGACATGAATACCATCTGTATGTTATGACGTTGCATGGGTACATGCCAACGAGGAATATCATATTGAGAAAAAGCCAAACATCGAACCGGCCGAGGAAGAAGAATAACTCATCGAAACGCGTATCGGAATATAACAGTTTTTCAAATTTGTCATTAATTCATATATGTATATATATGATAGAGAGAGAAAGAGAGGGGTAGGGAGAGAGAGAGAGATTTCTTTTTCAAAAATCTTTGCCCATTAAGCCACAAAAGTGATTGTTTGGAATAAGCCCGTGGGTTAAGCTGGCCGGTATTCGCACGCGCATGTCGTCTCAATATTCACTTTCCAAATACTCCTTAGCTGTATTCTGTTTGGGGGACAATTTCACTCAAGCATCAGTTACCAGAAGCTTGTTGAGCAGAGAAGGGGCTTAAGAGACATTTTTTCCCAATAGATCCCTTGTAAAATTATGAATATTATACGGCGGAGCGCATTATATGACTAAAATTACATAGCCTAGGTACGCTCATCGTATGGGCGTCTACATTAAAAAGAAAGATGATCATTAATCGATTGTCTAAATCAGTATGAAACGTGTGTGTGTGAGTGTGAGAGAGAGAAAAGAATGTTTTTTGAAAAGACTTGAAATTAGAAAACAAAAAAAAAACCCTTCACAATACATTGCATGGAACTTTGCATTATATTACATAATCGTTTATCTGCTAATCAAGCTAAAAACGTAAGCATTTTCGTCAATCGAGTTTACAGAGAACAAGTGTATGGTTTGTCACCAATATGCGTATATCAAACGCTTTATTTTCAATATCTTTTATTTTACGATATTTTATCGCATTTGTTGGCTATTCTCTTTTTTTATTTGACGGACATGATTTTGTCCCTCTCAATATATTTGTAAAAGGATTCTGTCGAAAAAAAAGATATAAGTACGAAAAAAGAGACAAAACAAAAATAAATGTCCAAAAATCTGATCTTCCCTGACCAAGATGTTGGGATCTGTCAAGTTCCCAGGCGGCAAAGAAACTATAAAAAAAAAATTGATAAATAAAATAAAATAAACGAATCATTAAGGAAAAAAAATAATAAAATGGCGTCGAATGTCGTCTGCACGGGACAAAATCGAATCTCATATTCGTCGTTGAATTTGATCGATTTGACCAGATGTGATCAGTTGGGAAATATTGAATGTTTGCCGTATGTTGGACTGAAGATCAGTTGACGTCCGCCTGACAGTAAACGGGTGGGGGGATATGTGGCTGATAGGGTTGGATCTGGGTGGCAAGGAGGGTCGTAACGGTTAACGACAGAGAAAACAGAATCAGCGGACCGAGTTCGAGTATAGGCCGAAACCGTTTACGTTCTCTTAATACTATTGTCTTTGTTAAAGGCCTGAACCCCTTCTTTTTCTCCGGTTGGTGCCCATTAGCCGCGCAAGGCAGTCCATTTTTAAAGCCAGTTTCTTTGAAAGAAAAAATGCAGCTTGGCAGTAGCCATAGCTGATCCCTAAACCTGGCTTTAGGAGAGAGCTTGGAAGTGTGACTAACAACTCCATCAAGTAAAATCCTACTTACTGCTGCTACTGTTGCTACTGTGGCAGAGTAGTTGTGGCCCTATGCTCCAAAGAAAACAGCCGCTAGGGGTAATTTTTTCTTTAGGTGTCTGTTAAGCGAAGAAAACGGACACCATTTTCGAAACTCAAAGATTACAACGGTTTGCATCGGATACAACCAATGCATCCTTCCAATAGTCACCTATGGAGCTTAAACAAGGAACCTAAGCAAGAGACAGAACCGTAAATTGAGAACCATGCAATGTGCACATGAAAGAACTATGCTCAACCTCTCATAGAGAGACCACGAGACAGCACTATATATCCGGGAGAAGACAGGAGTCAAGGACATCATAGAATCCATTAAAACAATTAAATGGCAATGGGCTGGCCATGTTACAAGAATGACAGACAGCCGATGGACATTGCGACTCACGACATGGATCCCAAGAGATCACATGCGCAACCAAGGCCGGCAGAGTATTAGATGGAGAGACGAGCTAGACAAATTCATAAAGTACAGGCTCTGCGACGCCCATGATAGAGGAGTGTGGTTTATGCCGAGGAAGGTCTATGTCCAACGACAGACTTCAAGAGACTGATGATGATGATGATGATGAGAACGTGATTCAAATTTCGACTTAATTCAATCATTGAAACGCAGAGGCAAAACCTTTGAACGTGGAGAAAAAATCAGAACTATTTTCCTCCTGAATCTCACTATTTTTCAACGAAGAATTGTAACAAATAGTTTCATTGTAGCATTTTGTCATTTATGATTGTATGTTATGTAAAATAGATTCGATTTTAATTACATTTGAACTGGTTTTATTCCGTCTCCAAGAAAATGCAACATTACCTTCCAAACAACCATATACATACACTGGTTTGAATTTCTATGCATATTCATGACCGGCGTGTGTGTGTGTGTGTGTGTGTGTGTGTGTGTGTGTGTGTGTGTGTGTGTGTGACAAAAAGAGGGGGACAGAAGGGGGAGAAGGAAAGGAAGAGAAAGGGGGTCAGGGTTAATTTCTAGTCTTACATTCTTGAAAAAAAAAAAGGGTCGGTTATCGTTGGTGGAAAGAGAAAATCCCAATCAAGCAGGTGTAAGTTAAAATGGGTGGGGAAAAAAAAAACGTTTACGACAAAACGGGTGTTGAACGTGATTGCCGGGGAAAGAAACAGGGTGGAGGTTGGCGTAAAGTCGTAATGTTCGCCGGGTAGGGGCATGAGTAAGGTAAGACAGGGTGGCAAATAAAGCTCTACTGGGTGGAGCTGGGGACTCAGGTGGTCGGCAAGAGGGGGAAGGCATTGAAAGAGGGACAGATTTATGGTGTTGTGTAGATTTTGGTAAATTTTCACCTGGTGCAAAAAAAGAATCGTGTGAGTCGATAAGGAAAGAGTCTATTCAGTCAACACACAGACACACACACTAAAGTTATAAGTATGTATGTATGCGTGTATTGGAATCACGGGCAGTGGCCCAGGGCGCCAAGTGCTAGGGGACGACTGTCAGGTATCTAAGACAGTGGGACTTTCCTAATATGGATGGGAAAATGAATTAATCACACGGAACGAAAACAGTCAAAATAAAAGAAAACAAGAACCACAAGTTCAATGATGCGTCAACCGTCCGTGGTAGCAGATGCAAGACGGGAAGGAAGAAGAGGAAGAGCAAGGAGACTTTGTTCGAATCAATTGTTAAATGTTGTGTTAATGGAATATCTTGAAAGTATTATTTTCGATAAAGATCGTAAATGACCGTTTGGGGTGCATTGGGTTCGAATATTTCTGGATTTAATGTGGACTTTGGATATTTCATAATGACATCATTAACAGCTGATGAAATATGATAAGAATTTATTACACCTTTCAATGACGTCATACCTCCTCCTTCTTTCCTTCCTTCTTATTTCTGTTGTTTGACATAACTGGGACTGACCGACTGTGCAACAGTCATAAATATACTGTATAGTCCACTTTCTCTCTTTCTTCCTTCCTTCCTTCCTTTCTTTCTTTCTTTCTTTCATTCATTCTTTCTTTCTTTCTTTTTTTCTTTCTTTTTCTTTCTTTCTTTCTTTTTTCTTTCATTCTTTCTTTCTTTCTTGTACTTTCTATTTTTCTTATCTCAGGTATGGATCTAAAGAAGGGAATATATGACGTAGAGTGACGTGAAAAAAAAATTATCTCTTTCTTTGCCCACTCTCTATGTCGTATACTTCTATCTTTATCAACGCTGTCTATCTTTCTTTAACTACTCCCTCTTCAGGTTCTGAGAACTGCTTACTTTCATCACAGTTAAAAAAAAAAAAGAGAGAAATTGTATTTTCTTGTTCCATGAAAATGAAAGCCCTAAACCGAATCCTAACCCCAAACACTTGTTGAGAAAACTCTCGTGTAGTGATAAACAATCAAAAAACATGGGGCTGTTGCAAGTATCGAAGCTGCAACCGATAAGATATCCGCTTCAACGTAGCGTTGCTCTTACCATTGAGCTAAACAGATGCCGGTAATACATGGGGCCAAATAACTGTTGCATTACCGGGAGTTATTTCAGTGATATCAATGGTGATTTTTTTTTGCATGATATTTTGTCTTGAAACTTCATGTCTAATCACCATTTAAAATAGCTTGAGTTGAATTGAGATTTTGAAAAGAAATCGATACTTGAATCATTAAAAATAAATAGCTTGATAAAATAGCTTTTGGCTCCTCAGTGCCAATCAATACATAAAAGACCCTGTCATTTTTTACAGGTATATGCTACTACATATATATATATATATATATATATATATATATATATATATATATATATATATATATATATATATATATATATATATATATATATATATATATATATATATATATATACGTGTGTGTATAAAGTGTATCTATATATATATTCAGATAATTTATTCATTAGGTTACGTGTCTAATGATTGTGCCATTTTCGTAAAGAAATACATCTTAGTTACATCACAGCTTGTATTCTGATAAATATAGCGATATGTTTTGTTTTTTGTTTGTTTTTTTGGGGTTTTTTTGTCTAAATATTCCTCGATCAACAATCTTAGATTCGTATAACTTTAAACAAATCTCAGGTAATTTTTCAAAATGGAGTCCGTGCCGTCTTCTAACATGGGAATGAAGTTTCTCAATGCTAGTGTTTCTTATATTATTTCAGTGTCATTCATCCTCAAGTATTTCTCCAAAATTTTCCTTCACTCCCAACTATATTTATTCATTTTTTTTCAATCATTTCCATCTTATTCTACCAGGTGTTTAATTTTGGCCATAATTCATTTTGCATCATAAACAAAAAAAAGCAATATCTGTATTTTGCATATATGAATCATTGTAACCTATGCATGTACCAGAAATAATTATCTAAAAAGAATTATCTGAATAAATAGATATTTTATTTAAAATTATCTTTTTAAAATACCAGCGTAATATTTGGGCATTTTGAGAGACCCCAAAAGCACTTTTTTTTCACGAAAAACAAAGATGTTTTTTTGAGAAAGTGTCTAGGGTTGTACTTATACAAATATTCAAGGTTGTAGTCCCAAAAATGTAATCAGGAACGCCTGGAGACGCCCTGATCGGCAAACAGACGAGCATAGACGGAAGAAAATCTGTAGCCCACTCGGCTGGTTGGTCGGGTGAACCATTTGTAGGGCTCTGGAAATCCGATATATTAACATGTTACCCAAGTGTTCATTTGGTTCAAGTTTTTGAACTTCTTTGAAATAAGAAAAAAAATAAAGAAAGAAAGAAAACCAAGCTTGAAAGAAAATGCTGAAAATTTATTCAATCTTTTTAGTATTTTGCATAACATTGGTAAAAAAAAAAAACAGGCTTGAAATTCAGAATTAGATTTGCTGGACCAGATACCCCAAAACAACTATTAGAGAAATATAAATTTCTGAATAGATTCAATATTTTTCACCTCTCTAATTTCATTCACCTCCAAAATAATTCATTCACCTCCAAAATAATTCATTCACCTCCAAAATAATTCATTTACCATTGGGTCAATCTTTCTCAAGTTTAAGAAACACCGCTCTACACAAAGAGAAGCAGATACATTGGTGTGTACTTGTTTGTGGTTATTGGTCTTTTGAAGTGGATATATGTATATGTATGGTTCTATGGGTTCGTGAATATCAGATGATTTTTCATTGAAAAATCTGTGTTCGTATGTGTTTGTGTATGTTCGTGTAAATGGTTACGTGCGTGTATATGTGTGCGTGTGCCTGTGCCTGTGAATGTGCGTGTGTATGCGTGCCCGTGTGTGTGTGTGTTTCCGTGTCCGTTTGTTAGCCACCCCGTGTCGCCGAGGAGAATTTATTTGACATTAAGGGGAGGTAACTGTCAACAATTTACAGTCTCCCCTAGTGGCAGATTCCCTGGGTCGATATACGCCTACTAAACAGTTGGGCTAATAAAGACGTCGGCTATTGAGACAGAAAGATTACATTGAGGGAAAGAAAAAAAAAAAAGACGGTAAAAAAATGAAGACGATAATTAAGGGAAAGAAGAACTATGGAGAGTGAGGGTGAAAGGAATTAAGAGAGGGAGAGGCAGGATACGATATCAAGCGCAGATTCAGAGGGTGTCCTGGGGCAAAGCACAATTTATATATATATATATATATATATATATATATATATATATATATAGAGAGAGAGAGAGAGAGAGAGAGAGAGAGAGAGAGAGAGAGAGAGAGGCAGACAGACAGAAAGACAGAAAGAGGAAGAAAGAGAAAGAAAGATACATACACACACACACATACACATATATATGGATAGAGAGAGAGGAGAAAGAAAGATATATATTGAGAGAGAAAGGGAGAGAGAAAGAACGCGAAAGAAAGATATATATAAATATATATATGTGTATGTATATATATATATATATATGTGTGTGTGTATGCTTATATGTATATATATATATGTATATATATATATATATATATATATAGAGAGAGAGAGAGAGAGAGAGAAAGAAAGAGAGAGAGGAGGGAGATAGAGAGAGAAAGAGAAATTAATTATGACTAAAAAGCTGAAATAATCCCAAGTAATTTTAAGTTAACTGCTAGAGTAAAAAGAAAAGAAAATAAGAAAATTGACCCCAGCTCAAAATCCTGGATCGACCCTGAGTATATATGAGAAGAAGAAGAAGAAGAAGAAGAAGAAGAAGAAGAAGAAGAAGAAACGAAAATAATTACTCTAATTGATTCTTTTGAACTCAGTTAGGGGATCGAAAGTTAATAGTTCATATTTTCAGAAAAAGAGGCTTTGAATAATTAGTTTTTGTTACAGATACAACAACAAACTGTAGAACAAGCAGAGACGACATCATCTTTATCATTATTATCTTTTAATTTCTTTTTTTATTGTCATTATTATTATTGTTGTTGTTGTTGTTGTTGTTGTTGTTGTTGTTGTTGTTGTTGTCGTTATTGTTGTTGTTGTTGACGACAAAATAAAAAAAAAATGGAATTTTTATGTGTGATGTTCGAATTTTTTTGTTTTTCTTTTCAGAAGACATTATCAACGTTTTTGAATTTGTTTTGCATTTGAATTTTGACTGAAGAAGGTTACGATAGATCAAAAATCGTTCAGTTTTGTTTCATCATATTCATTGTCATATTTTTAAAAATTTCAAAAAAATATGAAATTATTATCATCATTATTACTATCATCACTATTATCATCATTATCATTATTATCATCATTATTATTATTATCATCATCATTACTATTATTATTCAACATTGAAAAATGAACTTTGATATGCAAGGGAAACAACTCAAGATGAGAAAAGAGTATTAGCAATCCAAAGTTACCTCCCTTACACTGTTGACCAAAATCTGTGCCTCTCCGGTTTTTGGTTTCTATTTTCAATTACTGCCATCCGAAATTAGAGACTTCCAAGAGAGAAAAAAAACTTTTTATAAGCCGGAATGGCGCAAATCGAATAAGTAATCTGCACTAATTTATATTGGGAAATTTCAAACTGTTCCCAGACTTGGAACGTTGAGAATGATATGTTAGACCGAGTCGTCAGAAATTGGTGGGAGGTACAGGAGGCTGGAGTAATGGAGAGGGAGGCAGACGTGTGCGCTGCATCTATCACGGTTTGCTGTAAAACAAACGTTTAACACTATCCCCGTTTTTCAACATTTTTCGTAAAAGCAATAAAGTGGTATAAAGAGAACTTTTGAAAATGGGATATACCGGGATAGTTTTCTACTAAGCTTTGATAAGTCTGGCACAAGGCCACAATAGAGGGGCACTCAGTGATGCCTCGAATCCCCATACTAATGAAATAATCAAGATTGCTAGCCATTGTGCAATAGCTGAATTCCCATTTTCAATTTAATTAATTTCATTGATTTATCATTATTCTTATCAAATTACGGAGGAAACCGGTTATTGTAATCATGATTGATGTTATCAAACGGTTATTGTTATAAAAATTAGACGACGCCAAACACTTTTTAAATGAATTGAAAATTGAAATGAATTTAAGATAAATTTTCTTTTAATCTTTTTTAATGTAAATTTGTTTAAAAGAATTAATTTAGTAACATAACAATGTATTTAAAACATGAAGGTGAATTGTTCCAATTTTTATTTCCTTCGGTTAATGTTATCAGCGAGTTATTGTCATCCAAAGGACCCTGTTTCAAAGTGATCACAATAAGCGGCTCCCTCCGTCTAATTATGGTTTCATTCGAGGGCTAGTGATTTAATATCCTAGGTATCTTAACTTTTTTTACGTATTTTAACGTCTTCAGTAACTTTTCTCATTAGTTTAGTTCTTCCTTCGGTTGACGCTTTTTTACACCGGATTATTTGCTGGTTGTTGTTTAGGATAGAGTGACAGCAAGTCTCCTTTAATCTCTAGCAACTTCCTCAGTTTCATTGTGGATCTCAGCGTTGTCGGCCTTTGGACAGTCTCAATCTAATCTCGAATCTACAAATTCCTCTACACTCGAGAAAGGTTTTTTTATTGGAACGGTCAACTTTTGATTTATGGGCACACTCCTAACTTCTGCATTCCACGGCTATTCCAGTTCCCGGGTGAAGTCCTGGTAATTTTAGAATGTTTTTGCTTACTTTCAGCTTCACACTGTTCTCCGTTGGCTCAGCTATGTCGATGAGTTGACAAACTTTATTTTCCTTGTTCACAACAACCAGTAGCGATCTTCTTGCTTGGAAGGAGTGGTCGCTCTGGAATTCAAAACTCCAGACTATTTTAATAATCTTTCGTTTCCAAAGACAGCCTCTGGTTTGAGTTGATATCATTTGTTTACATGGTTGAATCCAAGTCGTTTGCACAATTCCCTGGGTATTACAGTCTTTACGTCTTCGTATTTATATTATAATATTTTTGAGCTAGCTGACGGCATTCATGAACGCTGTGGTTTACAAGGTTATATTTTATACTGGTTGAGTTTTCATAAAGGTAATATATCATGGTCGTTGCTGACAACAAGTCCTCTTTAATAAATAATTTTAAAAAAACAAAAAAAACACAAGGGTTTAGGAATTGAATATATGCCAGATGTTTGCTATTTTATCGCTGAAGATTGATTCCCCTCTGGGTCCCCTCAGATCTCCAGCACTTTCCTCAGTATCCCTCACTGGCCCGAGAAACGCCAAGATTTGAAGAGTCTCGATTTTTCTAACTCATTGAATCTCACTTTTCATGTTTTCGTCGTTCTGAAAAGAAATCATATATGAAGCGTTCGTTACGCCGAGTCTCTCGTCTTGATTCCAGCCAATTGCAACGATTTAACGATTTTCACTCGTTCCTTTAAATCAGACGTTTGAACAGTAATTGATTTAGTTCGAGGGTAATTCCCTTGATTCATATTACTGCCACCCCCCAAAACTGAGGCGTTGACCAGTCAGATTTTATCAGTGAAATGTACTTTATATATGTTTGGTTAACAATAAAGATACGGCTGTAGCCGATTGAAGGTCTGTCAAGGTCAACTGAGGGTAACAGCATTCGTTGTTACTGCCTGGTCATGTAAGGTAATTATGAGGGAGTGGTTTTCCCAAAAGCTCACTCACTCTCTTTTCCTTTTTTCAATTAGCCATCATGGTATGCCAGTGATGAGATATTTTGACACAGGCGACATGACAGAACGTATATATGATATGCGTAAGGTGGCAAGGTAACCTTCCCTTTTCACTCAATACTTTTTGTTGTCAGCTCTACTGGAGAAAGCATTTGACCGAGAATCTTGCAAAGTCGTATGATTACTTCAAGAGACACCTAAAGACGTTTTGGGGTGATTTTTTTTTTTTAAATCTATGAAAAACTTTGATGGGATTTTTTTTTTTTTTTGTCAATAATCTTGCAGTTTCACATGAATACTTGAATAGACATTTTCTAAAAACTTTTTTTCGGAAGATTTGAAATGGAATTTTTTTTCTTTTTTTTTCATAATTTTGTGTCAATGCTACCAGACACTCTATTTGACCTAGAACCTTGCAAGTTCGCATGAATAGACATCTAATTTTTTTTATTTTTTTTTTAATTTTTGTGAAAAGATTTTCATAGATCTTTTTTCGGACTTTTTAAAGATCTTGTCATTCTACACGCACTAAATAACCTTGCAATACAGAATGAATACTCTTTTAGACATCTAAGAATTTATTATTTTTTTAATTTTGTAAATTTTTAATTGAACTTTTGGCGGTTATTTAGGACTTTGAAAAAATTCTTTTAGCCTAGAATCTGAAAGATTCACCTGAGTACTCCAGTAGACGTCTTCTAAAATCCTTTCTTTTTATCATTGGAAAAAATTTCATGGAACCTTTTTTTCCGAACTTTTCAAAATCATCTGCTGACACTACTGGACATACTTCAGGTATAGAACCTTGGATATTCGCATGAATACACCCCGTAGACATTTTCTCGAACCGATTGCTTTGATTCATGGAAAATTACTTTTTTTTTGCGCAAGTGTCGGACCCTCTGTGATGACTGATCAAACAACAGATTATGAACTCTGAAGACAATGAATTAAAACTAGTCGCCATAATTTGTTATTAACATTCGTACAAATCAAAACCAAGATTTTGTTCAGCTTGTGGTTCGTTCTCGGCAAGGAATAATGTGAAGTGCATTGATTTTATGAAAAGGGGAAAATCTCTGTCAAATGTTTTGTGTGCCGAGTGAAATTCAATTATTTGTATTAAACGCGCTGTCACATTGAAATAAAACAAATCTACTAAAAATAGAATGCTAAGATAAATGTCGTCTTCAAAAGAACCGTATTCGTAAATCGTGTTTAAACTGGACTTTATCTTGCACAATCTACCACCAGAATGGGATTTAGGCATAAGCTACGTAATCCACAGCTTAGTAAATCACAACCCACCAGGGCCTCAGAAAATTTAGAAGACATTTATTCTTACGGGTTTTGCGAGACCTCCTGGCGTAATATTTTCAACTGTGGGTCTCCAAGCTTTAAGTAGCTTAGGGCCCCACCAAAATCTAAATCCGTTACTTTTTACAGTAAAGATTAAATACTTGAACAGAGCTGAAATGAATTCTAAGAAAAAGATTGGAATCTGTTAAAAAAAACTGTGACGTTGACCAGTGACAATTTTGATTAGATTTTTCTACGTTTGATTCTCTGATAGAACTATTTGTTTCCAAATTGTTTTCAAACTAATCTGTTAAGACGTCTGAAACAAAAGTAAATAATTGTTGAATTAGAAAAATAAAAAAGATAGAATATCGCCCGAAATGGAATATAAATCACTGAAAAATGACTATATATATATATATATATATATATATATATATATATATATATATATATATATATATATATATATATATATATATATATTGTGCATGAGTAAATATATCGCTTAAATTCAACCATACTGACCGTCCAATTCTGCGTAGGGCAGGGGTAAAATGCCAGCCTATGGGTCTGAAGTGTAGGTATCTATCCTATTTAGTGGTACCGGATGGGATAATGGATAGTCTATAGCCACACTGAAGAGTTGTAATACAATGATTTAGCTGTCTGTGGATGGCACATTTATTTATTAAATTATATGTCTATATATATACCATATATATATATATATTAAATGTATACATTATTATGAATACTATACAGTCTGCTATGTTTGGGGGTTTTTTTTTTCTTACTTTCTTCGTTGTACTTTCTATTTTTTCATTTCGAGAATTGATTTTATTTTTTTAAAAAATGAATACGACCTAGTGTGGCGTAAAAAAGAAAAAATATTTCTCCACCCACTGTCTTTTCCTTTCCTTTCCTTTCTTATGAACGCTTTCAACCTTTTTAAATTTGGTCTGTTCGAAAAAGGTTTGGGCACTCATAGACCTGTCGACGTTCGTCGCAGATTTAAAAGTAAAAAGCAGTATTTTTCAGGTTGAATAAGTGTATAAAACCATAAAACGTTAAAAAAGATATACATATGTACTGTTAAACGGATAGATTTGAGTGATGATAATTCATAAAGAAAAAAGAAATTTTTTATTAAACATTTTTTTTTTAATCTATTTTATTTTAAAAAGAAAAAAATTAACCAACTAACCATGGCACGGTTTGAACACGGTTCGCTTGGTGAAACATGGTGAAACAATTTTCCAGAATTCTTCCGGTTTTAGGAAAAATTAAATTTTCATGGTATTAGTTTGCGTTTTAATTTAAACGTAACAATAACACTAAGTTTCACTTAAAATTACTAAAATCTATTTAGTTATTTACTATTATCCTATTCTAAAACGTTTTGGCTTTTGTATTTCTTTTGTTTCGTATACCTATACCTATCTATTTCACTCGGATGTCCAATGACAGACGTTAAGAGTCTGAGGATGATGACAATTGGTGCTGTTGACAGGTAATGTTCTTGTAATTAAAGTGTCATTTTAGACCCATATTCAAAATCTCCCAGCTTGTCGTAATGGTTATGATATTGGACTGTCAACTACGTTAGTGTAAGTTTGGATCAAGCCAATTCTTATTGTTAATTCTTTAAATCATTTTGGTTCAGCGTGACCCTCTGAACTGAACAGACAAATAAACAATCTAGCGAAACAAATAAATACAATACATACATATATATATATATATATATATATATATATATATATATATATATATATATATATATATATATATATTGTAGAATGTGGATTCGCTACACAAACTAGCTCATGTTTCTACCCTCTTATGTTATACTGCTGGCCTGATCTGTACCGTATGTATTATATATATATAGATTCTGTAATTTTTAATCATTATCACTCCAATAGATATCCTGACAATAGATATCATTCTTTTTATTGTTTTGATTTGTTTTTTGTTACTGCAAACGTTCAGTCAATCTTTTCTGCAGCCTTCCACAGGTGTACAATACATATGGAAAGAAGAAGTTTATTTCCTGCAAACCAAAAAAATGGTGAACAAATTGAATTATGTAGAATAAGAGGACCCGTCCTCTTTCAATATAGAATGTTCACCTGAGGAAGGCCGAATTATCCATCGACCGAAACGTTGTCGTTGCAACAAAAGCAACAAAAACGGTGAGATCAATAGTCCAAGCGTACAATAACAAACCCTCAATTCAACGGACCCATTCCGGATTTAATGGACCATTTTCGTCTTATTTCTGTATATTAATCATGAATAAACTATTGTAAGTTACTTTATATTTTTCATTCATAATAACCAGTATTTTCTGATTACGCCTAGAATAAATCTTACAAGGGTCTTCGTGATTGATATTTGATGAGATTTTAGATCATCGCTCAAAACGGTTTAGAAACAAAGAATTACACTGTCAATCATGTGGGTAAATATTACATATCTTTTATGATGATTTTATGGTTCTGTACATTCTCCTCGCTTTCAATTGGATTTCAAAGATATATACATGTCTCGCGGAATTGCCTTAAATGGCGAAATAATAACTTTACAAAAAATAAAAAGATTTAATATGATCATAAGTTAACTTAATCAAACCTAGAATATAAAACAATTACTAATTTCCACGATTAAAAGTTAATGTCAGAAAAGTGAAATCGGAAGCTTTTTACAAAAAAATAATTTTTGTCAATCAAGCGATTTTTCCGATTCAGAGTAACATTTATATTTTACGTAAAATTATTAATTATACAATTTTAAATATCGAATGAAATTTATTTTAGATTATATTTCTGTTACTATATTCTTGCATGAATTTATCTAAATATATTACGAATTATAAAGAGAATATATATTTTAATGTACAAAAATATATTTCAAATATATAATGTTTATGTATAATGTACTCAAAAGAATATATATGCGTGTGTGTATGTTTTTAAATATTTCAAAAGAAATACATTCAAATATATGAAATATAATATATGTAATATGAATTCAAAACATCTATAACTCTCTCTCTCTCTCTCTCTCTCTCTCTCTCTATATATATATATATATATATATATATATATATATATATATATATATATATATATATATATATATATATATGCAATGCTCTTCCAACATGGAATGGACGGGAAATGTATATGCATAAATAAATATATCGCTTAAATTCAACCTTACTGGCCCTCCAGTTCCGTGTACTAGAGGGAGGATACCGGCCTCTGGGTCTGAAGCTAAGGTTTCGATCCTACCTCGTGGTACTGGATGGGATAATAAATAGTCTATTGCCACACTGAAGGGTTGTAATACAACGAAACAACTGTCTGTGGATGACACTATTATATATAAATATATGCACTGTATTTATCGTGTAAAATACGATTTTTGTAGAATCAGAGGTGAAAAATGGGTTTAAAACTGTAACCTCTTGTGTAACACGGGTTCTCGATTAGGCATAACAAAGTCGAATGTGTTTTTTCTGCACTGATGAATGTTCCAAATTTGTGAACTGCAATACAACAGAAGTACAATAAGTGCCCACTATTTTCACGTTGTGTACTTTTAAAATAGTGATTATTTCAATTTCATCAAATAAAACAACAATTGAAAAAAAATAAACAAACAAAAACACCTTCCTTTGTACACCGTGTGAACTCAAGCCCTTTTTTTTTCTTTTTCAAGTTGAGTTAATTTTTTTAATTCAAATATTTTGATGTACTTTAAAATTCCCAGGGTATTTGGTTTATAACGTGTCAAGGGAGGGAAATTAATATCTTGGAACTTGGAAATTATGGTCAGTACGTTCAATCTTTCTTCCTTGTGACGGTATCCGGGCTACCGAGGAGAAAATATCAAATCGATTTGGAAAAATGTTCTATTCACTGACAACTGACATGTTCTTCTCTAATTCACTTCATTTTCCTTGTTGGTTATCCGCGCAAGTCAAATAAATTGCTTAGAGAGTATAGGGTAAGGGGTTGTGTCTCATCTATCATCGAATGGGCTTTATTTTATTGACGTATAAAAAAAATCTTCCGGTATACATTCGATTATAACACGACCCAGCTATTTATGCTAAACTCTATGCACTTGGAAATTCACTTTTCGCGTTGAAACATCGGGCAAGTTGTTGTGTGAGACTCGTAGAAATGAATTATTATTACATTCTCAGTTTCAATGAATTTATTGAATTATAGTTTTGATCCTTTTCTGAATCATAGAGCACTATTTATTTCATAACAGCCGATATTTCATTTTTAAGTTTGAGATAATGGATAATTTTCCAAGAGTGGTCAATGATATTTAACACTATTCTAATAACGTTGAAAAATTCTGTTTGAACTCATTGAGCACTTGTAATGTTTTATATATATATATATATATATATATATATATATATATATATATATATATATATATATATATATATATATATATATACATAAATATATATATATATATAAAAGAAAGTGGATTGAAAGATCTGTATCCTGACACAATTAGCTGAATGTTGAGGTGCATTACCAAGGAAGGATATTATGTTAAAAAATGAATATTAGCTGTGTAAAATAAATGCTTTATTGCATTAGCTACAGACTTATTGACGTACCTAACTATATATTTATATGAAAAAACTAATAATGTTTGTCTGTCTGCCCCTACCCCCTATTGGTTGAATATTCGCGCAGCTCAATCAAATTTGGATGCGAAACTGAACCCTTACTTTCCCTAATATATATATATATATATATATATATATATATATATATATATATATATATATATATATATATATATATATATATATATATATATATATATAGGTGGTGTTTGATTAAAATTGCTGGGATGACATGTCAAAATAACTGTTTTTAAATCCCTGAAACAGTTCCATGCTAAACAACTGATGATCCCAACAAGGGAAAATTTACACATTTTACCATGATAACAAATTATTGGGGAAAAAGAAAAAGAAAAACACTGATGAAAATTACATAAATTGCATTGACAGATATCGAGAAATAGGTGACTGAAGTGACACAAAAATCGATTGAAATAGTTTTAATATTTAGTGTAAAACTTTTCTAGAATATATATATATATATATATATATATATATATATATATATATATATATATATATATATATATATATATATGAAGAAAATTACAGATATTGGGAAATAAGTGACTAAAGTGATAGAAAAAATGTTGAAAAATTTTTTTCATGTGTCTAGTGTTTAAAGCTGTAAAGCTTTCTAGAATGCATATTGGAAGGGATATTGAATCGTTTATAGCCACACTGAAGAGTTGTAATACAACAGAACAGCTGTCTGTGGATGACACAATAATTATATATATATATATATGTATATATATATATATATTATGCAACTACTTTTTTGTTTTTAGCATGTTATTTTCTAATTGATTAAGTTCAAATCATAGAGGATACATTATTGTCAGTTATCACCCACAATTTTTTGTGACCAGGATTATCATTTGAAATCGACTAATTTTCAACTGGACAACAGGAAATTATGTAGGTTTTTACCTCTTTTTTTAATCACAAAAAACAAGAAAAATGTCTGCTCGAACAGTGTAATGGTTAGCACGTCTGCCGCACACGCGGAAGGGCTTCGGTGAGTGAAGAATGTAAAAAAAACTCTTCAAGAGGACAAATATCCCTGTGCACTCAGCAGCTAATTGAGTACACTCTAAGCTGTGTGATTTAGGGTGAAGGTATCCCTTCGGTTGACTGGCATCCAGGGGTCTGGTCATCAAAACTTATAAGGTCTCGACTTGACTCGAGACTTGCAAGGGTCACTGAGCTGATACATTGAACAGAAACCGGGACTTTGTCACCGGCGGTCATACTCCGTTTGGGGGTTGTCTCGTCACTTTAAAGTAAGAAAAGCAATTACATATGAATATCACTGTCCTGGTCACAAAATCAAAGTTTAAAGTGAATAATACTCATTTTCTATACGTCTTAAACATAATTAGAAAATAATACTCACTACCCAGGGACAAAAATCGCGTGGCGTGGTGTGTGTGTGTTTTTTTTTTTATTATAAAACAACTGGCTACTTGCACTGTTTTTTTTATTTTCTATGAATATGCGAGAAAAAAACTTCCGAAAACCTGTTTAAAAATTAATTTTATTGTAAGAAATGTTTGTGGCATTCGTAAGAAAAATGATTTACGAAATTCGTGTAATTCTCAAATACACACACCTACATCCCCACACACAGACACACACACACATACACATATATATAATGCTCTTCCATAGGAATAGAACACTCTGGTGGGTGGGGAATTTATGCATAAATAAATATATCGCTTAAATCGAGCCTTGCTGACCGTAACACAGAGGTAGGATATCGGCGTCCAGGTCTGAAGCGAAGGTTTCAATCCTACCTCGTGGTTCTGGATGGTATAATGGAAAGTCTATAGCCACACTGAAGAGATGTAATACATCGAAACAGCTGTCTGTGGATGACACAATAGTATATATATATATATATATATATATATATATATATATATATATATTAAAAATCGTTCGTTCAGCTTTAACTATACTCAAAAAGATCACTTCTGATCATATTGTGAAAGCTGTCATTACAGTCTTCGTCTAAATCGGAGATTTTTCATTTATTAATTCTAACACTGAAGATTGAAGAAATTAAGCAACCTTTTCGGCATTTGATGTATTTTGTGTTTTAAGAAACGTAAAAAATCAATTCAACCGAATAAGAAAAGATTTGTGCAGTTTATGGAGTGGGTATTCTGAATGGTCGAACGTGTCAAAAGTGATTTGCGAAGTATCAAAATTCGCGCTGAACGATGCTCTTCGGTTGAGTCGACCACTTGCTGTCGAATCATGACATGAGTTGGAAATATTCAACATGTCCAAAATATACAAATGAAGTGGTGAATATCCATTGTACTCGCTTGGTTATATTAGTCACTTTAACGTATGGCATCCGCATAAGAAAGACGACATCATTTGACCGTATTTCTATGTGCTATTCACTAATTGATTGTAACAAAAAATATCTGTTTTTGAAACAAAATGTAATGGACGATGACAAGTGAATACTTTACAACAATGGGGAATGAAAGAGATCGTAGAAAAAGTTGAATAGACCGAACTAAATATACCAAAATTCGGTCTGTACTCAAAGAAAAGGGATACGGTGTATATGGTGGGATTGGAAGTAAGCCATTTACAATGGTCTCCTTCTAGAGAACCAAACGATTTATACAAATAAATACTGCTCCAAGTCAGAACAACTGAAGGTAGCTATAGACGAATAGCGCGCGAAATTATCAAACGTAAAGAGTAAAATTCTATCAGAATAATTCCAGACAGCTTGAGTAAAATGCTTCGCTTATCCACTATATCAAGCAAATATTGTTTTATTAACCATTTATTCTGGCCGTTAGAGAATTGCCTCAAAGAAAGATCCGATTCTCTTGAGGACAGCAAAAGATACAAAAAACAGTTGATTGCCGAGAAAGGTGAGAAATTATAGGAGGATGGAATTATGAAGTTGCCTGAAAGATGGCTGGTGATAGTGGGAAAAAAAACGATAAATATGTTTTTCAATAAAGTTGATGTCGGAAATACGAAATTTGTTTTTTTATTTTGACTCAATAACCGGAATCAATATTTTTTATCGTTATAATGATACAAATGTGTTTATATATATATATATATATATATATATATATATATATATATATATATATATATATATATATATATATATATATATATATATATATATATATATATAATTGATAATTGTTTCATCCACAGACAGGTGTTTCGTTATATTACAACTCTCCAGTGTGGCTATAAACTATCCAGACTACTACTTGGTAGGGTGAAAACCTTTGCTTCGCATACATAAATATATATATATATGTATGTATATATATATATATATATATATATACAAAATATCTATATATAATGCAATATAATGTATAATGAAATGTATATATATAAAATATAATATGATGTAATGCATCATATAATGTGTATATATATATATATGTATATGTATATATATATATATATATATATATATATATATATATATATATATATATATATATATATATATATATATGTATGTATGTACATATGTGTGTGTGTATGTTTATATAAAATGGTGTAAGGATCCACTAGGCAAAAACGTTTATGTTTCTGCTCTGTTTAGGCTTTTTCAGGCGAATGATTTGGTTTATTTTAGATTCCTGTTTGAGACGATTTTGGAGGAGAGGGTCTATTATTCTAGGTGGTAGGGTCTCACATCATATCATATTGTATCCTTGATTTGTATTGTGTGATATATATATATATATATATATATATATATATATATATATGTGTGTGTGTGTGTGTGTGTGTGTGTGTGCGTGTGTGTGTGTGTGTATGTATGTGTATGTGTGTGTTACATAAGAGAGTTAACTATTTTACTATGACGTGATTATTTTTTATATAATCAGAAAGAGTAACGAAAAAATTGGAATTTACGAAACGCCTAAACTGATATTCGAACTCTTCTTGTCTTCACTGATTGATATCTATGAATGGATGCCACGCAGGGTTGACTGAGGGACAGAATCAAAAATGTTTTCAACGATCTTCCATACATCCGAATTGCATAACGTGTATGCCTTTTAAATAGATTCAATCATCTTAATCTTTTTTCTTTATATCCATTGAACCCAGACATGCATTTTTTTCGTACATAAACAAAAGTTTACTAAAAAAAAATTTTTTTTTAATTCCTTGTCTATGGTGACTGAGTTTGTATAGAAATAAAGTTTTTTCTCTATTTTCTATTTTTTAAGTAAAGTTTTTCTGATTTTTTCCGATAATATTCTTTGTACCTTCACAAACATATATTACATTACTTTATGTTATATCACACAATATGCTGATTCAAGTTTAATAAGGGGGTTAATGCAAAAGCTGCAATCACTGTGTTAGAAAAAAAATAATCAAAATTCGAAAAACGAATAACATCCACATTTTCCCTGATCTTGATAATGACTAAAAGTATCGTTAAAATCGCTGGAGATCACAAATAAAATCCAAAAATTCCTTGAAGCAAAACTTTTGTCCCATGTCGAGCACTAAGTTAAATTCCTGCGAATGACAACGTCGACAAAAGCCAAAAGTCTGTTGAAAAAATACGTCAGATATATATTTTTTCAGCCTAGTTCATTTAATAATTCAATATCGGTACTTTTCCAATAGCAAAATTGAAGCCATTTTGAAGTGAGTATTTTTCTCTTCGATACCAAATAATAAATTAGCAAAAAATATTTTACTTTTTCCCAGTTTATTTCTCATCCATATGGATCCTACGGTACTTAGTTCATAAAAGAGGTAAATAGATTTATTTTTCCATGGACTTATCTTCAAAATGGGTAAAAAAAACTCAGTACAAGTACGATTGAATAAGCAATTTAAATTATCCAATTAATTAAGGCAATTATAATAATAGGAAAAAGAACATTTTCCAGAATTCGGAATGGGAACTGCTTTGACAAAAATTTGTCCAATATCAAATAAATTCCAAATATTTCATTTAAACCCTATTGGTACGTTATTTTAATCATTCATCGAAATCCAGTTGGTAGGTTTTAAAAGTCGAATTTTATTCGTCAAAAATTTTCCAATGCAAATTATTACGATTAATCTTTGTTCATAGGCTAACAATTTTTCATACACATTTCAATCATATCTCCGGTCCCATTGAAAGTGCACAAATAATTAATGTATTTCATAAAATTCATATTTTCTTATCCATTTTATAACTACTTTTTTTGTTGACAGGAAAGCTACTTTTCACACAATCACTGTTCACAAATGTACGAACTAATGATCGCTGAGTCAAATCACTGCCCGAACAATCAAAGTAGCCGAACTAGTGATTTCCAGATTAGTGAGTTTCAACAAATAGATATTTTAGAAACTGCCAACCAAAACAGTCACAAAAACTGTCAACAAAGGTTTCTTCAGTTTTCAAATTAGTCTGGATGGATGGATGTATAAATAATTGTGTGTATCACGCTTATAAGCAGCACCAAAGGAGCTAGAAGGCTGAAAATTTCAACATTTATTTTATTTTAAGTTTTGTTGTTGTTTTTTTCTGAAACCCTACATAGATTTTCAGAGGGGGTTCAATTTGCATCGTAAGTTTATGCTAAAACGGTGGCTAGCTTGTACCCGCAGGTTTTTGGAAAATTCAGACTTCAATCGATCACTTCCCGACAGAAGGTGACAGAAATGATTTATTCATTGAACACTCCTTTTTCCATTGTTTTAATTGATCACCCCCAAGACAACATGCTGCCAAAAGACATTGGTTACGGTTGGATCACTTTGAATTTTCAGGGGAAAAAAAGCGGGCACGAACTGGCGGTCAATTTAGGATAGACTTACTTATGTAAATCGAACACCCCAATATAAATCTTTTGGGGTGGGATTTAAAAACGTTTTTCTAAACATTAAAAGGAGTGAATGTTAGGTTCAGTGGCGCAGCCTGAATGCCTGATAAATACATAGCCAGACAGACAGACAGACTAGCTTAAAACTGAGAGGAAACCTTTGTTGAAAGTTTTAGTGACAACTTTGGTTGCCAGGCTAATAAGTACAAAAATATCTTATGAGTTCAGATTTGATCTCCTACTAGCCTTGAGAGGTAGAGCAGTTGGGGTGGGGAAACCAGGCTTCCCGCTGGCAAAAAGGGTTACTAGTTCGAGCCTCACCGAGGGTTCATCCTTCATACCCGAATCCGTGCAATTTACTAACGGTCATAGCACTGGCATGGGCGACTGCTCAGGGGATGGGGGTAAACGGTCCATTTGTCCCCCTCCGTATCAGGCCTTCTCACATAGGATGAAGGGCCTTAAAAGTTGGAATCTTATAGACAATAAAGAATAATGTTGCTGTGCGATTATTTTAGGTGACCCCTTGATATACCCATATAAAAGCTGATATCATTATTCGCTCATAACAGGGTTGCTGCTAAGATATATTCCGAATATATCTCAAACGTCACGGAAATATCTGCTCTTGTCTCCTTCTGGGAAAGTGGCAGTGGACACCTTTGTGCCTGCATAGTTGTAATGAAAAGCAAATGAAATTGAGGTGGAAGAAATACCAGTCAAGAATTAATAAAGGTTAAGTATAAAGATGATGTAAATCTACCTATACTATGAACATAGTGATTTTTATCTCTGTCTCTCTGTCCGTAACAAAGGACTCTTACACTTGAGGATAACACTTTTGCTGATGCGAAAATATCTCCAACACGTCCTCTGAAACAATGGACTCTTTCATTGAAACGTGTTCACGAGTTTGGTTTTTTAATCATCTTATAAAAATTCAAATATATCCGTGAACTCTGTCACAGTAGTTATTCCACAAATATACTAATTAACAATGTGCGAACGTCTTCTCTCAAGTCAAGGGACAACACTAGTGTAGTAAAAAAGAATGCCATTCATCTTGCAATGACGTAATAAAAATGCTGAATTGAGAGAATTTTTTGAAAAATCAAAAGTGATGAGAAAAAAAATATAAAAATCCGTTTGTGGTCAACAGAATGCTTTTCTCCAAGCTCACTGCAATGCAAATCTCTATTATCCACGTCTATGAAATGCAATATATATATAGAGGGCTATTCTCGAATCTCACTGCAAAGGATTTCTCTATTATCCATGGATATAAAATGCAATGTGTCCAGAAAGCTATTCTCCAAGCAGACTGCAATGCAAATTTCTATTATCCACGTCTATGAAATGCAATATATAGAGAGGGTTATTCTCCAAGCTCACTGCAAAGGATATCTCTATCATCCATGGATATAAAATGCAATGTCTATTGAAGGCTATTCTCCAAGTTCACTGCAATGCAAATTTCTATAATTGAAGTCTGTAAATTATAATGTGTATATAAAACTATACTCCAATCGCATTCCAATACAAATCTCTATTATCCACGAATATAAATGCAATGTGTATAGAAGGTTATTCTCCGGGCTAACAGCAATGCAAATCTCTATTATCCACATAAAAAATGCAATGTGTATATCTATATATCTCATATATGCTGTCATTTTTAACGGAACAGGTAATTTAGTGATTTTATATTTGTTTGTGCAAATACAATTTCACGAGAAAAAAAAAAAATAAACCGAACGAAATGGCGTTTTACATTGGAATTTTGAATTTTGATAGATTTCTCTGCATGATATTAATCACCGCTACCCACATCGGACTGTTGCTTGAGCTTTAGGTTGTATGTTGTTCTGACTCACACACATATATATATATATATATATATATATATATATATATATATATATATATCAATCCGGACGTTGCCAAACCCTTGCCATTCACAGGGGAAAAGTTTTGCTCTTATACTCCTTTCAATGAGAAGGAAAAATGGTTATTTTTTGTTGTTTTGAAAACTTCCCTCAA
>OY735229.1:4263948-4343948 GCA_963457665.1 Thysanoteuthis rhombus
TGCTGCTGAGGGTCGAGAATGGGGCTTGGTACCGCGGGTGGATGAAGATGCTGGTCAACTGATCGTCAAGGTGGTGGTGATGGTGATGACGATGTTGATGCTGATAGTGATGGTGATCATTGTCGAGGTGTTAATGATTGGGGTGGGAGCAACGACGAGGGGTCGAGGTAGGGATTTCGGGGGATGATGATGCTGGGAGGAGGAGTAAGCTCCACACCCCCACCTCATCGATTCGTGAGGGTGGAACGAAGGGGGATGAGATAGAAAATGAAAAACGAAATTGGGATATAATGTATCTTGTTTTCTTTCTTCTCTTTATCTCTCTTCTCCTTTTCATTCTTTCTTCTTCTTTCTTTCTTCCTCACTTTCTTCTACTATTTCCATTTATCTGTCTCATTCTCATTTCTCTATCTATCTATCTCAGTCTTTTCATATCTATCTATCTATCTATCTATCTATCTATCTATCTATCAATCTATCTATCTGCCTACCTATCTATCTATCTATCTATCTCAGTCTTTTCTTATCTATCTATCTGTCTATCTATCTATCTATCTACCTACCTATCAATCTATCTATCTCAGTCTTTTCATATCTATCTATCTATCTATCTATCTATCTATCTACCTACCTATCTATCTATCTACCTATCTATCTATCTCAGTCTTTTCCTATCTATCTATCTATCTATCTATCTATCTATCTATCTATCTATCTATCTATCTATCTATCTATTTATATATCTGACTCTTTATCATATATCCAGTATCTGTCTATTAATCTTATTGTCTTCATATCTATCAATCCATCTATCTCTGTTCATTATCTGTCTCTTCATCATCTATCTCATTCACATCTCATTCACATCTCTCTCTCTCTTCATTATCTATGTCTCTTCAACATCTATCTCATTCATATCTCTCTCTCTCTCTCTCTCTCTCTCTATCTATTCTTTAGAAACTTCATCTTCATCTTTTTCTTCTTCATCTTTTTCTCCTTCATCATCTTTTTCTTCTTCTTCTTCTTCTTTTTGCCTTTCAGCAGATCATATATATATATATAACTGATTCTGTTCATATCTATGTATCCATCTCACTGATCATTATCTATCTATCGACCACTCTCTATATTAATCTATCAATTGTTAATTCTATCTATTCATTTCTGTTCTTATTTCTCTTTTTTTCTTCTCTTTATTCCTTCATTTTTATACCCCCCCTCTCTCTCTCTCTCTCTCTCTCTCTCTCTCTCTCTCTCTCTCTCTCTCTCTTCATTACCACAAACTTTTTCCCTCATTTCTCTCTTCTTTTTCCCCCCAAATTTGTATCGAATAATCCTTTTACTCCGTACTTCTCTCCCTTTAACCAACCCACGATCTCCTGCCCCCTCTCTCTGTCTATCTATCCATCTTCAAATTTCCCTTTTTTTTTTATTCCTCAGTTGATATTTTTCTTCCTCTCTTTTTTTGTTCCTTCTCTATTTGTCCTTTTCCTTTTCCCCGCTACTTTCTCTAGTTTCTTTTCTTCCTCTCTTTTTTTCTTCCTTCTCTATTTGTCCTTTTCCTTTTCCCCGCTACTTTCTCTAGTTTCCCTTCGACATCTCCTCCTGTTTTTTTTTATTCTTTAGAAAATTCTTCATCTTTTTCATCTTCATCTTTTTCTCCTTCATCATCTTTTTCTTCTTCTTCTTTTTGCCTTTCAGCAGATCATCTTATCCAGTATAGTCTTCCTATTATCATTTTTCTTCTCTTTTTTTCTTCTCTGTATTATTATCATTATTAAAATTTTCTTCTCCTTCTCCTCCTTCTTCTTATTATCATTATTATTACTATTTATCTTCTACTTATTATTAATATTATTATTATTATTATTATTATTATTATTATTATTATTATTATTATTATCATTATTATTATTATTATCATTATTATTATTATTATCATTATTCTCTGCATTATTCTCCTTCTTCGTCTTCTTCCTATTATTATTTCTATTGTTATCATTATCATTGTCTTTCTTATTATTATTATTATTATTATTATTACCATTATTATTATTTATCATCTTATCATTATTATCATTCTCCCTATCATTATTATGCTCTTCTCACTTTACCTTTTATTGAAAAACCAGAAGTGGCGAAGGATCTTATATATATATATATATATATATATATATATATATATATATATATATATATATATTGTGTTATCCACAATCAGTTGTTTCGTTGTATTACAACTCTCCAGTGGGGCTGTAGACTATCCAATATACCATCAAGTACCACGAGGTAGGATCGAAACTTCAGACCCAGAGTTAGATGTTCTACCCCTATCCTACTCAGAACTGGACAGTCAGTACTTTATTCTGACCATATTTATTCTTGGATGGAATTTTTTTACATGATTTCAAATTTTGACGCTAGGGTAGTTCAATTATTGACGGTGAGAGTGAATCATCATCATCATCATCATCATTATCATCATCATCATCATCATCATCTTTCTTATTTTCTTTCCCCTTCATCCCAGCGTTATTCTTCTTTATTTTTGACAAACTCCAGTTCGAGTTGGAGATAACTTTAGAAGTCGGTGCAGAGTTTGACCCAGCAGCAGCCAGGCTTGTCCTCTTTTTCTCTTTTTTTTTCCTCTTTTCCATCTCCTACTTTGAGTTTGGGTTCCTTCTTCTTTTTCTTCTTCTTCTTCTTCTTCTTCTTCTTCTTCTTCTTCTTCTTCTTCTTCTTCTTCTTCTTCTTCTTCTTCTTCTTCTTCTTCTTCTTCTTCTTCTTAGGACAATTTCTTGAGTATTAGTGCATGCAATTGTTATGCATGTGAAAAACCCTGTGTCATGTTATGAGTGCATGTTAGTATGTGTATGCATGGTGTGTGTGTTTGTGAGAGAGAGACATCTAAATTGGCAACCCTCACGTTTGGGTGGAGGGATTCGTCCGTATCTCTGTGTGTGTGTGTGTGTGGTCAGTGCATCTCTGATCCAGTCAGGTCAGTCATATCGAGCAGACATGAGAAAATTGTTCAGAGAAGCCATCTGTCGCTAAATATCAGAAGGACTTCCCCCAACCCTTACAAAATAGATGCCTCTCACATTTCAACACTAGGGATCCTATTCTATGTACACTTCCTTTCAGACTAAAACTCCTCCAATCAAGATTAAAATTAACAAAACGTCATTGCATTTATCGGTTCTTACAATGTGATGTTTTTAGGAAGGGAATTGACGAGACACTGCCAAGATGGAATGAATGTATCGAGACGGAAAGAAATGTTTCGATTGGATGGATAATATCTTTCTTTTAATTTTCACCCAATACATTTCGTTCAAATGAATCGTCAAATTGACGAGGAGCAACTTGATTGTTGCCCATTTCTTTTGCTTTTTAGTTTCCGATAATTTATCTACGGATCATCATCAACCGAATCACAAAAGCGGTAGATGAAAACCAACCATGGGAACAAGCTGGCTTTAGAAGAAGCTACTCGACCATAGACGGTCTCCATTCGATGAATCAGCTAAAAGAGAAAGGGGGATATAAAATGCCGTTCGTTTTAGTATTTATCGACTTCGATTCAGTGGAAATTTCCATGGTCATGAAGGCCATCACTCTACACGGTGAAGACCCCCATATACGTTAGAGAACTCCAACATTTATACTGTCATATCAGCTCCTTTATCAGGCTACATAATGACTCTGAGCCCTTTCAACTCTAAAAAGGGATAAAACGAGGTTATATCGTCTCACTTAAACTCTTCACAGCCAGCCTCGAGATGATCTTCGGAGACGTATACAAGCAAAATAAAGGAATCAAAATAGATGGCGAATATCTGAGTAACCTCAGATTTGCAGATTACATCATTCTTTTTGCTGAGAACCTCCACGACTTCTAACCCATGCTAAATGAACTGAATGGAGAAAGTAAAAAGTCAGCCTTCACATGAACTTTAGCAAAACAAAGGTCACGTGCAATAATCATATTGGAAATAAACGCAATAAAGATTAAAATCAACAACGTAAAACTGGAGAAACTACAAAAATCCCATTAGTCCTAAAAATGAAGTCTCGTATGGAGCTGTAACATGGAACCTAACCAAGAGACTGACCCGTAAATTCATAACCATGCAACGTGCACATGGAAGAACCATGCTCAACCTCACATGGCGAGATCACAAGACAGTACAGTATATCAGACAGAAAACAGAAGTCTGAGACATCATAGAAGCCATTAGAAAACTCAAATGGCAATGGGCTGGCCATGTTGTAAGAATGGCAGACAACTGGAGGCCATCATGACTCACGACATAAATCCCCAGATATCAGATGCACGACTGAGGCCGATGGAATATAAGATGGAGAGACGAACTAGACCAATTCAGAAAGTATCGGCTCCGCGATGCTCATGATACAGAGGTGTGACAGATCCTGGGAAGGTCTCTGTCCAACAATAAAATATTGATAATCATCATCATCATTTTTTCTCCCAGAAAATGTTGATTATATTTGTTGTTCGGAGAAAATAAGAGAAGCATATTGTTATAGGTGAAATCATAGAGAATAATGTTTAAACGAAAGACTTACAAATGTAATGCCATTATTCTTGCCGATTCAATGTAGATAAAGATATAATTCGCTTTTATTGGAGATTTTTGAGCCCTTAACAGCAATGGTGTCCTTCCAAGAAGTTAGACTAATTTTTAAGTACTATTTCAAATAAGGACATAATGCTGGTCAATCTGATAATGTCAACGAAGCATTTGGAATGGACACCACTACTGTGCGAAGTGTTCAGCGTTGGTTCAGTAGGTTTAGGTCAGTTAATATGGACACCAATAATAAACCTAAATGAAGACTCGAACCTGTTCTCAATCGTGAAGAATTATCGACAACAGTTGCCAACGATCCACACACTTTCGAGAATTTTGCGGAGACTTTAGGACTTCAACAGCGACCAAAAAATTGAATAGGAGAGAGTAGATTTGAGTCCGACATGATCTGAATGAAATGCTCCATGGCAGTGACATACTCCACGCCTTTCAGCTAACTGTGTCTAAGATTAAAGTATTGGGATCTGAAGACAAGTTGTATCCTCCATATTCGCCTGACATTTTTCTTACAGATAATTCCCAAAAGCATTTTGAACTTCATATCAATAAGAGACTCAATACTAGGGAAGCCACAATTTGTGCTTTTACTGAATTTGTGACCACTGACCCAAAATAATTTTAGAGAGCTTACATATAATCATTAGAGGATCAGAAAAACGGGGAAAAATTGTTAAAAGAACAAAAAAGCAATATAATGTGAAAGATACTTTGAAAAGTGATAGATTCGTGTTGAAGTGAAGAGACTTAAGAGTAATGACTTTCTTTTAGATTTTCCCGATAGAAAGGAGTATGATTTCTCTTTCTTTATTGGTGACACTGTATTTTTACGATTGCATCTATATACTTGTGTGCTCTGTTAATATGATCATTTTTATTGAAATTCAGAAATATTTTTGGCGACGTTACTGCAGATAAACACGATGATCATTCGTGGTGATATTGCATAATCACACGTCGAAATTTAGGCAACAGTTTTTTCCTGATGTATCTCAGGTACGCTGGATATGGCACATATGAAATGAAATACATTCATGGTTGGGTGAACATCGCATCACATCACCTGAGAAATGCAGTACGGTACAAAAAGGTTATCGTTCGGAATGGATCATATGTTGATTATATATTTACCTTTTTATTGCTCATATCACCCTTCATCATTTAAAAACGGGGATTTCATGTGTGACAAACCTTATTCAAAGTAACTAAATCATTTCTTGAGACTATCTTGAATGTGAAACAATATTTTTAAATCTTACTGTTTATTAATTGAAACAGCAAAATATTTTGGGACTTTTTATACTGATACCAACCATGATGAGTATTTACTATTGGTCATTACATGTACAAATTATTATAGAATTGGAATTAAACAACCAATGTAATAGTATCTTATCATTATTATAATTCACGAAATCTCTGTCCGCCTGTCAGTCCGTCGGTCTGTATGTGACAGAATATCATTAAAAAAACACTTAACATAACCCCATGATTTTTTTTGTTTGTACCAATGTCACACCTACGCGGGTCTTTAGCGAATTAACTTTTTAAAAATCATCCCAGAAAGTGTTGTTTTGTTTGGGGTTTTTTGTTTTGTTTGTTTGTTGTTGTTTTTTTTGGGGGGGGGGATTTACAATGAAAATCAAGGCTAAATCCATACACATTTTTCCAACAATGGCGTGATTGATGTTGAAAAATAACTTTGCTCAATGAGTGGGTCGTGCGTTTAGAGAGGATAGGAAAGTAAAAGTGAGAACAATGGTTACTTTAGAGAGGGAATGTGAGAGAGGGGAAGATATTTTTCCCGAGATCGTAAAAAAAACTCTAAAATCTCCAAAAGCTACACAACGTAATCCCATGATATTTCAGAGAGGGAGGCTGATTTAAAAAGTGAATTTGTTGTAAAATGGACGCAATATTGCGGGTTGCACTTTTAATCAGGAGCGATTTTCTTCCAAGATCGTTGAAAATTCACAAATTTGTCTATTTCCTATTAAGCGTACATACACAAATCTCTAAAAGTCACAAATATCTTCTTTTTTCAAGTAAATCAGATTTTAAAACATCTGATTTCTATCAGTCTATCTCTATATATATCTATTTTATCAATTCTTTTATCCTATCCATCAGGGTAGGTATTTTGACAAGTATATAAGAATATTCAACGGGATAAATGGAGAGAGCCACGAGATGCCACGTGTGAAAACTCAGCAATAGATAGATAGATAGATAGATAGATAGATAGATAGGTTGATGCAAAAGTTTCCTGCAAAATTGTCGATGAAATATTTCACCCTTATAAATTCATAGTATCAGTGTTCAATCTTCAGAGTATTTTCGGGATTTTGAATAATTGTGTCATCCGCAGACAACTGTTTCGTTGTATTATCCATTATCCCATCCAGTACCACGTGGTAGGATCGAAACCTTCCCTTCAGACCCAGTAGCTGTCATCTTTCCTCTGCACTACACAGAACTGGACGGTCAGTAAGGTTGAATTTAATTCCCCATCAACCAGAGTGCTCTATTCCTAAGTTGGAAGATACATGAAATATTAATGGAATAGCCAATTGAGTTGTTAATACCCAAAGTGGTTCCATTTTGTTTCAACATGTATATAAGGATACTTTATTTGATGATTTAAAAAAAGAAAAAACAAATTGATGGAAGTTTGATGGTTTTCGACGTGGAAAAAAGAACTTTGTGTTTGGTGGAAAAAAAAATGTCAAATTCTTCGGTTGAATATGTTGGTAGAGAATCAACTGGAAGAAGTTTGTCTGTGTAATTAGTATTCTTGAATAAGTTATTTTGCATGCAGTCTGAGATTAAAACCTACTTAATGGATTTAATATTCACATTGGTTAACACTCAATAGAAGTGACACGAACAGCGATTCATGTCTGTTGTTGTATTCACTGATCCGGCATCGTTAAATACGTTTTGGGGGTAACCTACGTAAGTAAGCCCTTTTTCAAAAGATAAATGATGAGTAGTATGAAATAACATCCATATACTATACATCATAATGATATCCTATATAAAATTACAAACTAAGTTTATGACATAAACTATATATCAAAATCATATCTGGGATGCCATGTTGATATAACTGTTTTGTTTTTAAAATTCCCGAAACGATTACATGGTTAACGATTGATGATCCCAACAAAAGAAAACACATTACAAAATATATGTGAAACGGGGAAAAAACACGAGAGAAATTTATATAAATTGCATTGACAGATATTGGGAAATAAGTGACTCAAGTGATAGAAAAACATCTGGAAAAAGTTTTTTGATGTTTAGTGTATAAAGCTGTAAATTATATATATGTGTGAGTGTGTGTGTGTGTGTGTGTGTGTTTGTGTGTGTGAGTGTGTGTGCGAAATTCCCAGCGGGATTGAAAACGATTTTCAATTGTGTATTCAGTCTGTTACTTATTAGAAAAAAGGCGCTGATAACTTTTGGACTCATCTAACATATATATATATGAGATCTGTCTATAAAGGAACCGATCTTTTGAAACAGCGCGCTAATGAAACGTTCTAGAGTGTTCCGACTGATAATGTATGGTGGAGTATCCTTTATCCGTTTTTTAAAGTGCATCAAACAACTTTGGTTAGTTTTTGAACAACACATAAGAGTGTAGTGTGTCTAGCGTACTCGACCTTTTCCCCTCTTTGAACAATGAAAGTTTCAGAAGACCCGTGAATTGTGGAAATCGTTACCTGTCCGTGGAGTTTTCGAAGTGGTAGAAATCTGTAAAAGTTCGTGCAACATGATTTCAAATGAAAACTGATGTTGTATCGTGTTGTATTCCATGCATCTGTCAGCAAATTTGCCAGCAATCTTGTCTGAAAATTTGCCTGCAAATGATGCATCATACACACTAGCAGAATCTATCCTCAACTTAATTCGCGAGCTGTCAGTTTGTCTATGACATAACAAACAGAAAGAGAGGAAGGGGAGTAATGCGTACACGCGAACACAAAATAGCCGTGTTGCAGTGCGTGTGGCAGTTAATGATATAACGACAAAAATGACCACTGTCGCTTCTTTTGCTGATGTGTCAATCTCGTTTTTTTTTTTTACCCCTAAATGAATAGAAGAATTTTTAGTTTACAACACCTTGTATTAACCTTTCAAATCACTGTGCAAACATACTGACACCAAACACAGCTTTAGGTATACTGTCAGCAAAGCAACGGGCATTTATTGGTACAATTCAAAGCCGAGAGATAAAGAAAACAAGATCCAGGTGTGAAGTTGGCCTTGCTAGATAAACACAAGGTCCCTATTTTGGGGCCCAAATTTAGATGCCTACGTTAGCATCTCACCAGGGCAGAGTGGAGGAGGAGGCGAACTCCTGGACAGAGCAGGTGTTTTAGGGATATTTGAAAAAGGGGAAAAAATAGACCTGGATTCATGAAGAATGTTTGGCCACTGTGTTTATTTTAGCTTTTAAAGCAATGAACTTTCCTCTTTTCTTTTACGTAGACCAAGACCTGACACTAAGCATATAGACACACGCACACATAATCACTGACACATACACATACACATACATATATACACGCTAATACATAAAAAAAACACAAATACCGAAACACACACACACATACACTCATTGATGCACACTCAAATACACAGACATAAACACATATACATGTATATAAATTATGTATAATATATGCATATATATATGTATAATTATAGATGCGCTATCATATATATATATATATATATATATATATATATATATATATATATATAGATAGATAGATAGATAGATAGATAGATATAGATATATATATATATGTATTGAAACTCTTATTTCAAATGATCTAAACCGCCGCCAGTAATGCAGTGATAAGAGCAACGCTGCGTTGAAGCAGCTACCCTGTCAGTCGCAGGTTCGATTCTTGCAGCAGCCCCAGTTTCTCTCATTGCTTATTCTATTTAGGTTGTTTAGGGCAAGAGATACATTAACCGTGTAATAACGGGAAATCATTGAGTTTCATTATAATGTAACGCATTCTATAATCATTTTGTCGGATCATCTATTTCCCAATATATATATATATATATATATATATATATATATATATATATATATATATATATATATATATATATATATATATATATATATATATATATATATATATATATATATATATATATATATATATATATATATATATATATATATATATATATATATATATTTCGAAGAATTTGAACATGAAAATAAAAGCACATTCCCCTTGTTCCTACATTCTACTAACACCTTCGAATTAGACCATTCGCTATTGTAGCAAGTTCGATCTTCACTTGATGTCCCCTGTGCCAGACAGAGATATATATTAATTGCCGGAATGTAAGATGCACATTTGTTTATTTTGTAAATTATTCCAGTGATACACAGCGTCCAATATGCTGATATTATGACTAGAGGGTCCTTTGCAAAAGGTTTTAGAACCACGTGTCGTGTAGTCCAGTAAATACGAATTCTTAATAAATAACCTCGTATTTTGATTTTCGATATGAACTGCCTTCATCTTGAGGAGTTCGGAGTGCTTATTCTTACGTGCATATAGGTATGTATCAGCGTATATGCGTGTGTGTGCATGCATGTATGCGAGTGTATCTGCTTGTGCGTATATGTATATGCGCTTTTGCACCTGAGTATGTTTAGCAGTATGTACGTATATGTGCGTGAGTGTGTGTAAATAGGTATTTATTATCGTGTATGCGCGTGTAGGTGAGTGTATATGCGTGTGTATCTGCGTATTCGTGTAGGTATTTTTGTGCATGTTCATGCACGTATCTATGTACGTGTACCTGTCTGTATGTATCTGCGTATGTGCATGCGTGGATGTGTATGTGCGTACGAGCGTTAGTATATACGTGTACATGAATTTTGGTATATGTGTGTCTGTGTCACCTTGTGCACGTCAGTGTGTATGCAAGTGTGTGCCCGATTGTATCTGCGTGTACATGTATATATCTGAGAACATGTGTGTGTGTGTGTGTGTGTGTGTGTGTGCATCGTTGATGTGTTTGTTTCCATGACACATATTTTGGGTTTGACCCCCTAAAAAACAAGCCAAACATTTCGCTGTCAACCAATGTTTGAAATACGAAGGGTTAGTCGTCACCTCCACCAACGGAATCAAGTTATGAGAGTGACCTTACGATTACTTAAAAGTGGGGCAGGGTTAGAACTCTGAGTGTCACTATGGTGGACACTGTGCAACGTGTCCAGAAAAAAAAACTCTGGAAACACAGTCCTGATGCTGCCAAAATGTTGGGGACAGTGTCAGTCCTGTACTTGTGTAAATCAATTCCGACTCAAAATTACAAGGTCGCCCATGAACTTTACATACAATAAATATTGTTTGGAGCAAGAGATGTGTTTATTGATATTATCGCATGCTTATTTCAGATTTTATAATTCCAAAAGTAACTGTGAGCAATAAAAAGAGAATCTATCTATAGGATATATAGCTTAGTGGATAGAAGTGTTGGTTAAGTGTCTAATTACTTGCCTGGCGATTGTGAGTTCGATCACTGAGTCTGGTGCACAAGGTCGTTTACTCTGATTCAGTGGAAGAGGTAGACAAGTGACACTGCAAGAACAAATTAACTTGAAAGAATTAACATGCAAGATATCCTGAGACACTGACAGCGGAATGAAGAGAGGGTTTGGTTCCAATTTTCTAGAAAGTTATGGACGACGACAACCTGATAAGTCCTGATCTTAAAATGGCCAAAACATTGTAAACAACCAGGATGAGGACACTGGTCAAAGAAAAAGTCCAGAGGTTAAAATGGCAAAAACGTAGTGAAAAACCAAGATGAGGAAACAGGCACAAAAAAAGTCCAAATGTTAAAATGGCGAAAACGCCGTAAACAACCCAGATGAGGACACTGGTCAAAGAAAAATCCAGATGTTGAAATGGCCAAAACGTTGTAAACAACCAATATGAGGACACTGGTCAAAAAAAACTCCAGACGTTAAACTTGTTTAAACATCTTCAACAACCGAGATGAAGACACTGGTCAAAGAAAAAGTCCAGACCTTAAAATGGCCAAAACATCGTGAACCACCAAGATGACCACACTGGTCAAAGGGAAGGTCCAGATGTTAAAATGGCTAAATATTCGCATATAACCAAGATGACCACACTGGTCATAGGGGAGGTCCAAATGTTTGAATGGCCAAAACGTCGTAAACAACCGAGATGTAGACGCTGGTCCAAGAAAAAGTCCAGATGTTAAAATGGCCAAAACATTGTCCAAGTAGATCAGCGGATAATTGTCTGCGATAAGTTCCTAACCACCGTCAACAACTTAGAATTTCGGCCTCAGATTTACCGACCTCTTGTCTAGCCTTGTAGCTGCACTAAACACTGTTTCATAATCAAAGCTGATACGTTCGAGGCCGCTAGTATTTATTCAAATTTTGACCTGTTTGAAGTTTTTACAAAATCATCAGGAAAAATCTACATTTTTCACTGGCATTTACACCCGTTTGTATCATCTATATCTTAACGCTTTTGGCCAATCATGAAGAAATAAGAGGCCGAATGGTCAACGGCCTAGAGAATTAAATCCATCTGAGACAGTCAGTGTTCTCTTCATACAGATGTCTCTCTTCTCTCTACTAACTATGGGTAAATAGTAGGATGGATTTAGTTCTGTGACCATGGTTGGCAATCTGTAGAGGATGCAGATAACTTTGATTCCAAACCAACCTGAAAGGGGATAAGCTCCATCAGACAATCTCACCCTTGGCACACCCATCTATTGTGCCCCTTCGAACCTGCACTTGGTCACGGGATACGTAAGAGGTAAGATTTAGACCGATCAATTCATCGACCATTAGATTATGGGAACTTTGAAGCGGTTTTGGATTCCAAGTCTCGTCTGGTCTAAAGTTACTTCATTGTTTCAAATTTTCATAATTTGATATGAAGGCTGGAGAATAAGTCAGCCGAAAACTTTGAGTAAGAACCAACAAAAAGATGGGGGAAGCTATTGGTCCAAACCAAGAATCAGGTCAACCTGTTATCCATGTAAAATGATGGCAAATAACAGGAATTCTTGAAAAATAGATTGAGCAGTTTCACTTTGAGAGGTGGGGTTGACCTAACGGCTAACCGTACGGAGAACGGAATCGGCAGAGTTCAAACTCTGGCTGGGATAGTTTGCATATACTTTACACTAATGCCCTTGGGAAAGGCATGAATCCACTACCTCCTACCTCTGTTCACATAATTACATAGATATATAACCAACCCGATACACACATGTCCTATGAATGTAAGGCGCTTGTAGCTATTGTCTTATTCATGGTTGCTTTTTTAACATGTATTTTTCAAATATGTAAGTATGGGATGCCAATTCGAGTCTCATATGAGGCTTTGTTCTGAACAATCGCAATTTAATTTGAAAGCAAAATTTGAGTGTAATACAATTCAATATTCACGTTTTGATTCAAACATATCGTCAGCACCAACTACTTCGTATCTTTGCTTCATCTTCATATTTCTTCATAGGCTGGTGATCATATTTCCTATTTTTGCAACCAATGCACAAAGGAAATTGATGTGCGCACAATAGATTTCAAATTCTGTAGATAGCTTACGAAGTTTTTAATGGGAAAACATCGTTTCACTTTGTCAAATTCAAAACTGGAGATTTTTTTTCTCACACTGGTTGCTAACATTCAAAGAGAACATTGCAAGAAATTTTCGTCTTACCAAATTGGTCTCGTTGATCATTGTAACTGTAGTGAGTTCGATTCTCACTTTGTGCCCCACACTAGTGGCCTTCTACTAAAAGTAGACCGGGATTAATAAGTACCTATATAAATGTATATTCTTAGTTACTTGAGCTTCTATTAGCTTGATCAAAGGTTTTAATAGTAGAACCACTGAAGAGAATTGAACCTTCTAACAATAGCTTCGAAAAGAAGTACATAACAATACTATAGATAGATAGGTAGATATGAACGGATTAGGATAGAGAGGTAGAAAGAGAGAGAGGGTGGGTGTGGAATCGGATTAAAACCATCTGACAGTATTTGATTAAAGAGGCAATTTGGAAGTTGATGTTACAAATGAGATTCCTTTATTCGATTGAATGTTTCGTTAGCTTGAGAAATAATATCAACGTCAGCTTTCTGATTTATCTATTTGATCAAATAGATAGATGGAAAGATATGAACTGATTCAGATATATATATATATATATATATATATATATATATATATATATATATATATATATATATATATATATATATATATACACACACACAAATATATAAAGAGAGAGAGATAGATAGATAGATCGATAGATATGAATAGACTGAGAAGGGTAGATATGAATCTGTTTTTGATTCAGACATATATATATAGATAGATAGATAGATAGATAGATAGATAGCTCACCCATTTGTACAACTTGATAGACTGAAACTCACTTTCTGGGGATTGAAAATATTCGACCTGCGTCTTAGGCACATTGGGGGGGGCATGACACTCGATTACCCTCAGCAACAAAAGCCTTGTTTGTTTTTCTTAAACGATCCCTGCATCGGATATCCCTCCCCTCGCTGTCGTTTCATTGAATCGTTTTCTAAAACGATTGCCTTAACACGTTCGAACCAATCAATCGTAACAAAAGGGTCCCAGATAGAGATTGTAAATGTGTCCACGGGTCCAAATCCGCCACTGCCTCCATGAAGCACACACTCGGTTGCAGTTAGGGCCCCGACCATTGATAACCTCCTAGTTCATAGCAACTCCTGAGGCACGTTCAAAGCTTGGGACTCTCCCGTCCAGTTTATTGTGTAACAATACCCGACGGGATGGGGGTTGGCTAAAGGGTCAGAGTTGTGTACCAACTTGGAGGATGCTTCGGAAGCTGATACCTGCGAATATCTTCGTGGGCGGTCCCTCTTCCACTTGAAAAGCCGCTACCGCCAAGCATCATAATTAACTAATCACACCTTGACAATCTCTTTAGAAAGAATCAATGGCTACGGTCGCCTCTCTACGTTGGTATTGTTAGAGTTTAAACTCATGAGCGGGCATCTTGGCTGTGTGCAAGTCTCTCACATCATGTATCTCTCGATGTCAATGTTTTTGTTTTTCAACTCTGTTCTTGAAGAGAGGTATATGTATTCACTTGTGTTTGTCTATATGTTTGTCTCTCCACACAATATCACCAAAAGTTCTCAGTGAATTTCAATGACATTTTGAGAAAGGGTGAGCCATGGGCTATTGCTTTCCCAAGTTAACGATGCGAGCGTATTCTGCCGTCCACTTTATTCAGGAAAAGGGACATTGGGGCAGATTTCTGCGATTATTCCTTACATCCTTACATAGTTTTCAATTCAAAATAATAATCATAGAATAGTGAAGAGTTTGCTGGAGATTTGAGAAGACTTGCTGACATTTGATCACCAGCCAAACCACCAATAAACAGAAAGTACCCCGAGAACGTGTGTCTCTGAAAACGCCATAAACTAACTCAATCCAAAAAAAATTCCTGAAACTGCCCTAAAATTCAATCAGTTCTTCCTTAGCCCGTAGTTCGCCTTCCGACAAACATTCATTATAATTCATTGGAAACTTGCGGAGATATCGTGTGGACAGTAAGGAGCGAATATAAAAATATACGGAGAAAGGCAAAATATCTTTTAATCAAAAACAGATTCCTAGATCCATCCTTAAATTTAATCACTTCTAATGTGACTTACCCATCAACAAAATTTCCTTTAAGTTCATTAAGAACCTTTCATGTGGACATACTTGAGTGAATGCAGAAATTAATCAAAAGGAAAAACGAAAAGATATATTTTTGCAGGTTTTTTTCATACTCGCTCCTATCTGTCTACACAATATCACCGAAATTCCTTGATGTAGAATTGGCAGTATGTCATGTTAGGTGTGATCAATTAAAAATTTGAAAAAAGAGGGGTTGATCAATGAATAAGTTACTTCTCTCGTTTTTTTTTTTTATTGGATCACTAAAAAGTTTGAGTTCTCAAAAAATAAGAATGAATGCTGCCGGATACAAACTGAGTCACCAATTGGAGGGTAAACTTACATTGTAAATTAACCCCCCCCCCCACACACACACTAAAACTTTTGGGTCTACTTGCAAACGACGAACACATGACAATGTTCTAGTTTTCAGCCCTTTGGTTCCATTGGTGTGGTTTGTACGCGAGGGACATAGATATTTAGTTACCCAGCCAGTCATACCAGAATCCCTTAGAAACTGAAGAGACCTCTGTTGACAGTTTTTGATGACGGTTTCTAACAAGTAGAAATTAAGAGACGCATAAGGATGGGAATGTTAATCAAACCTCCGTTGACTTCCGTATTTTGGGCCTTTAAGGATGGGGAATTAGGAAGACTGCAAATGTTAGCCGACGAGATATATCAAGAAACGAACAACATGGACAAATCCTCAGGTACGACAAACACCAAAGCAGCAGAGGGTGGGAAAATGGACCGGGGACTGGGTTGGGGTAAGAAAGACTGTCCCTATGTCGACTGACCACCTGTCCGTTCCGTCCCCACCAGGACCGACTAGTGACTGTCCAAAGGTCCGAGAATGTGACTGCCTAAAACTGGACTTTCTAATTATACAGTCTCGTGTCTAACTCGGGTTTTCATAGATTGAATTCGGATGGAGTGTTTACTTCGTATGTTGTCTTGTCAAAGTAAATATGGTCGGATTTCTAGGTTCTCGCCCCTGGTACAAGGACTCTCCTCTCATCATAGCCACTGATACTCACCCTGTTAAGCCATTCAACATTCCATGAAAGTGGGATTGTATTTACATAAAATCATATGTATCTATGTATATATATGTGTGTGTGTGTGTGTGTGTTCGTGTGTGGGTGTGCGCACGCTTGTTTCAAGTCACGAGTATGGTTTTAAAAATCAATGTCTTCATTGATTTTCAAAATGTCTTTTTCTTTTTCTATAATTGATTAAATAAAACGAAAACAGAAATAGAAAGTAACTTCGGATTTATGTAACGTTGTGGGATACCATAGAGGCAATGAAAATGTTGGCGGGTGTGTGGTTAAAACTCATCGAAATGGTTGGAAATTAAAGAAAAATTTTGGGAGAAAGATCTTTCAACCCATGGAAAGAAAGGTTGGGCAATAGATTCGACCGGCAATTTTGCTGTATAACAACGCCCGTCCTCAAACTGCAAATGCGACGCAGCAAACGATCATGGTGTTGGGAAAGGAAGTTCTTCCACAACCAGTGAATTCTCCCGGCAGGCCACCTTTAAGCTATCACTCTTTCGCCAAATACTCCATTCTTTGTCTGTTCAACACTACGAATAATTTGAACATATCGAAACATTCCATTAGATATTCATCAAATCAAAACTAAAATCGTTCTTTTATTATGGAATGTTCACATAACCAAGAAGGTGGCAGAAATTCATGGAAAATTTGGAAAATACTTTGATGACTGAATAATGATGTTATAAATTTATAAGAATGAAAACTTCTTTTTAAATTCTGAGAACGTTTTCGTATCCAACTAATATATATATATGCTCTCTCTCTCTCTCTCTCATACAATATATATTTACTAATATTTGAGCATTCTTCTTTTTATTTGTTTATTCGTTCATGCCACAATAGCACAAAAAATTATTAGGCCTATTGATCTAATTTGGGGCATGAAGATTCACAAGATATCTAGTTGTGACATGGTCTATATGAAATTGAATTTTGAAGTCATTCGTGATCACCAGAAGTCATTTCTGGTCATTTCCAGTCAATTGAACCAGAATTCCAAGCATAGCATTGAGTTTGCTATGCAGCCCAAAGATGTATTGATCTCAGATAAGATAGGTGTTGTTGACCTTCAAGATCATTGGAGGTTACCAGAGGTTGATTTGGGATTAAATTAGTCTTTCTTGGCTACATATATTGGTACTGTCTGACTTCCAAAGTTATTGGAGGTCACCTGAGGTCAATTTTGGATTGAAATAACTTTAGTTACTTTGGGGACCGAAAAACTTGATTATTTTGTTTTGTTTATAAACCGTTGCGCTTCCCTGAAAAGGGTTCTCAGATAAAAATTCTAAAAAAACAAACTTTTTCATACAAGCACCCAGTGGGAGATGCACTAATGCTATGCACCCAGAACGCCAGTCGAAATGAGGCACTGGATGATTTGCTCTGATTTACGGGTCAGAATATTTTTTCGGCTTCTTTTTCATGTGTAAATAATCTTTTTTTTTCAATTGTTCAGAAAGGAAAATATCAAAGAGCGTATTTTTCCTGTGTTATTATATATGCAGTTAATTTTCTCATGCATCGCTGCTTATTCTTTCACTCTCTCTCCATGTATGTGTATATATACAAAATTGTGTCATCCACAGACGGCTGTATCGATGCATTACATCTCTTCAGTGTGGCTATTGACTTACCATTATCCCATCCAGCACCGCGAGGCAGAATTGGAACCTTCACTTCAGACCCGGAGTCCAATATCCTACCTCTGGACTACGGAACTGGTCAGTCAGTAAGGCTGAATTTAAGCGATATATCTATTTACACAGAAATTCACCAGAGTACTCAATTCCTATGGACGAGCATTCCATTAGCTTAGTCATGTAAACTTTTCATTTTGTGATGCTGAAAAATATTGTGTGAAAACAATTTTTATACATCGTCCAAAAGGATCTCCTATCATCTGCTATTCAAGTCATTTTTAATCCGATCAGTTTTATTTCAACATGTTATCTACTAACAATTTTTTTATTCAATCTTAGGATCTTTTGTAAGTAATTTATTTCTATTTGTATTTTATTTTTGGAATTTTATTCTTTATTATGGAGTTCAACAGCTGTTTTACCACTATAAAAAGAAAACAGGACGGGTTTCTTGCTATGGTACTACCTGTCATATTTATACATGCTCATATCAATATAACAATTCAATAATTTTAAAAGTAAATTTGTTTTCCTGATAGTTTTTTGTTTATGTGGATATAGGTCAATGCAAATTTATTTTATATACATCTATTTTATCTGCTTCACAGATGCCTGTTTGGAATTACCAAGCCAAAATTTATGGCGAGACTTGCGAATCATAAGGCCTTTTTTACAAAAGAATATAGGAGCAAGGGAATTGCATTCTCAATCCACTATTGGAAATTAAAAGAAAAGAGGAAAACCCCGGTAATTAATTGGGAGTTGGTGAAAAAAGCAAAAATATCTAAGAGTCTGAATTCAAGATGAGCCTAGAGGAAAAATTGAAAACAGTAATATAAAAATAGAAATAAGCTATTAAATTCTTGATCAGACATAGATGTGAAATGTAGACGTAAACAAGAATTTTACTACAATATCTAAAGTGAAAATTGAATTGTGGAAAGCACATTGTTGACACAGGATATAGTGCTGTATTTTCAATTCATTAACTTTCGACAATGGCGCGAAAATCTATGATATGAAGTACTGACACTGTGATTGGTGTTGGTCGGATGATGTTGGTAATTGAACTTTCACTCCATTGACCTCTGACAATTTTTACATTTTTTACATTTCTTACATGTTTCGCATACCTTATCTTCCATTCTTACACCTAGTAACTAGAACTAGAGAACCCAAGGTATGACCCACGGTTAAACCCACGCACTCAGATAACAGAGAGGTTGACCTAATCTTAGTATCAGACACACAAGCAGGTGTGATAAAGGAATTAACCCAAACTGAAGTCAATAATAGTAATTGATATTTACGCGGGAACTCAAGTTTAACAAACGTAACAATAGAAAAAACTGAATTCAAAATTTAGAAATAAATCAAAATATATGAAATAACAAATTGCAAATTCATTCAATAAAAAATAAAGATAAATAAAAGTATGTCAAAATGAGTAGTTAAAACTCAAATTTCCCCAGAAAATCCTTTAAAAATGGAAAATACCTTGGGTAGACCAGGTAATAATAGAACACCGTAGGTCAGCCCCAAACACGGTGGACAGATTTTGAATTCTTGGAGGATATAAATGCTAAAAAAGAATAAGTCTTAACTGTTTTCGAAAATCTCTATCAAGTGAAACAGAATGTACGATCTGTAATGAACTAGTGAAAAAAATCTTTACTCATGTTATAACAGCTCTGCCGATGGTATTGAACACTATTTTGGATTAAAGATCTGTTTAATAAATATATGCATTGGTTGTATATTCATTAGTGTTCAATATATATATGTGTGTGTGTGTCTGTCTGTGTACAGAGGGGGAATTCAACGAAGTGTGCACTAAAAAAACTAAGAGCAGTCTGGTTCCTGGAAGTTACTTGAACACTTGATGAAGAATAATTGTTAATGAGGACAAAGATACAACAATCAAAATTGAAAAAGTAGACCTGAAAAGATAGACCACTACATCTACGTAGGACTAATCTCTATGAAATCATCGAAAGAAGGCGAAATTAAGCGAAGAATCACTCCAGATTGGCAAACTTTCGGTAGAGCTAGCCCAACCTTAAAGAACAAAAAATTCCACTGGTCATAAAAAAGGTATACAACCAATGCACCCGATAGTCGCCTATGGAGCTGAAACATGGAATCCAACCAAAAGATTGACCATCAAACTGAGAACAATGCAACGTGCACATGAAAGAATCATGCTCTATATCACATGGAGAGATTACTAGACAGCACAGTATAGTCAGGGATATCATAGAATCCACAAGAGAACTCAAATGGCAGTGGGCTGGTCATGTTGCGAGAATGTCAGACAACCACTGGACATCACGACTAACAACGTGAATCTCAAGAGATCATATGTGAAACTGTGAACGGCAAAATATAAGATGGCGTGACGGACTTGACAAGTTCAGAAAGAATTGGCTCTGCGATGCCCATGATAGAGAGATCTGGCGAATCCTGGGGAAGGTCCATGTTCTATGATAGATGCTAAAAAACAGAGAATAATGTTGATGATAATTGAAGTATCCGATGCGTATATTCAAATGATACTTTCTTTACATTGTTCACAATGCTCAGAAAAAAGAACTTAATTAATTCATTAGTTGATAGACTGTGTAAACATGTTTTTAATCAAATAGCATTGCATAAGCTTATAATGAACTAGTAACCTTACTTGAGGAGTGCTCAACCCTGAATTTCAGAGCGTTAATTATGATAATAATTAAACATAGTCCAGAAAGCTTTACAGCTTTTAACACCAAATACTTTTTCAGAAGTTTTTTTGCGCTCACAAATGATGAGTTAGGTGTTATTTATCATAACATCTGATAATAATTATATTTAGTCCACTGAATTTCAAAGCTGTGTTTAAATAGAGTATGTAAAATTTGGGGACACCTTATACATGTAATGAAGTAAAGACTCATTACACAAACACGTTCATGTTTCTGCCCTGCTTTGGCTTCTCCAGGCCCAAACTGTTTGTGTAGCGAATCCTTTGAATTATGATATCTTAAGCTCTACTCTAAATCAATTTAATGTTTAATGTTGAAAGTATTGAGCACTTCATGAAATAAACCAATCACACACCGGATATTATATTCCTGATTTGTATTATATATATATATATATATATATATATATATATATATATATATATATATATAATAAATCAATTTAGTCATCCACAGACAGTTGTTTCGTTGCATTAAAACTATTCAAAAGTGGCTGAGACTATCCATTATCCCATTCACGACTACAAGGTAGGATCGAAACCATTGCTGGCATTTTACCTCTGCCCTATGCAGAACTGGTCAGTAAGGTTAAATTTAAGCGATATATTTATTTATGCACAATTCCCCATCCATGTAACCGTTTCGGGGATTTTGAAAAGAAAACGTTTGCATCAACATGGTATCCCTGCTGTGTGTATCAAACAGCACCTCCCTTTCAACTATGATTTTGATATATAGCTTATGTCATAGATGTAGTTTGTTTGCGATTGATTTATTTAATATCCCTATTTAGGACGGTTTTTTTTGGGGGGTCTATTTCTTTAGGGCGGAGAACCTTCCCCTTATTCTATTATTATATCTTTTCTTTTTCTTTTTTCATTTCCTTGTTTAGTTGCTGGTCACTGCTTGCCATGTTTTTTTGTTTTACATCATATTCAATGTTGAATGTATCGAACTCTCTATGAAATAAACCCATCATACATCGGATATTGCATTATATTTTATTCCTGATTTGTTTTGTATTATGTATATGTGTGTGTGTGTTTGTACATATACACATATATGTAAATATATATTTATTATTATAGTTATCATCATCATCGTCGTCGTCATCATCATCATCATCATCAAGAAATGGATATGTAATCCGACATAAAATTCATGAATGCGTTATATTATTTGAAACTCTATTTGAAATGACCTTCCGTTGTTACATGGAGAACGAGTCACTCGGCCTAGACAGCGTAAATAGAAATAAACAAAGAAAAATGGGGCTGCTACAGGGATCGAACCTGCAACTGATAAGGTAGCTGCTTCAATGTACCTTTACTCTTACCATCTTCAGAAAGGCAAAGGCCACAATAACCGCCCCATAGCCACTTAACCCTACGTTAAAGCAGCTACCTAATTGGTCGTAGGTTCGATTCCTACAGCAACCCCATTTTTTCTTCAATTGTTCATTTCTATTCCCGCTGTCTAGGCCGAGTGACTCGTTACCCTCGTAAGAACAGGAGGCCATTTCAAATAGAGTTTCAAATGATATAATGTACACATATATGTAATATCTATATCTATATCTAAATCTATCTATCTATCTATCTATCAATCTATATATATATATATATATGAATATATATATAGATTGATAGATTTATATATATATATATATATGTATAAATCTATCTATATATATAAATATATATAAATCTATCTATCCATCTATCTATCTATACATATATATATATATATGAATGGATAGATAGATAAATTTTTATATATACATATATATATATATATATATATATATATATATATATATGTCTGTCTGTCTCTCTCTCTCTCTCTCTCTCTCTGTCTCTCTCTCTCTCTCTCTCTCTCTCTATATATATATATATATATATATATATATATATATATATATATATATATATATCCATTTGCGGTTTTGCAGTTCAGTCTTCAATGATTTAATGAGAATCTTTTGGAGGTTATGGCGTACTGCTAATAACTGCATCTTACAAAATACTCTTTGCAGTTTAAACAAAACGTAAGAAGTTCAGTAAATCATAAATGCATCGTAATGATATTTGTGTTCACAATTTATTCATGTAGACAATATGAATCTGGTTGAAAACTCAACGTGGTTGAAAAATTGAACTTGCGAACCGGTTAGTCGAACGGCATTGTAAACATTAATTTTTTTTTCCGGTTCCCTGAGTGACAAACCAATCTATTTATTTATTTTCTGATAGATTAAGTATTTTAAATCATTATTGAGAATTCTTTTCATTTTTATGTCACTATTTACCTTCATATTTATATTTTTATTGCTTTCAATCGCTACTTCTCTCCAACCAGAAAGAATTTTAAGAAAACAACGAAAGTATCTGATATTAAATGTATATAGTAACATGAAAAGGAAAAAAATGTTAATAATCACTGAACTGTAGAGATTTATGGTTTTCATCGATCAACTGTATATTTCTTTTTACAAGCATCAACCGCGCACTTTTTAACGATCTTTTCAAACATACAGCAATATCTGAATATATCTTTTTGAAAATTCAATTTTGGTTGTAAGTGCAAGAAAATAACTTAATGTTAGTCGTAAAAAAAGAAAAAAATATTCTGCGTACTAACAGAGGATTTCTTGGTAGATTGAGACTTTTTTTTTTTACGTCTTTGATTGATGAAATATTGATTCCGTCATAGTTGATGGATTTGTCACCTGAGAAAAATGAAGGTGAGTTTTAAAATGTAAAAGTTTTACCGTGTGTTATACTTTATTTATTTATTTGTACATTTACAATTTCGGAATAGAAAAGTATTTGTTTATTGTTTATGGTACAAGATATATGGAGTTTGGGACTGAAAGGGTACGGTGGAAATCAGCAAAATTAATTCACAGATTCTCGAAAAAGTGCCCCCTAATATCCACGAATAGCGAGAGACATCTGTGATACACTATATATATATATATATATATATATATATATATATATATATATATATATATATATATATATATATATAGTCATCATTAGCAGCCATTCTAAGTCCACCGCTGGTTAAAGGCCTTTCCCATCTCCTCCCATAAAGACTGTGATTGCACTGACCATTCTCATGTCCAAACTTTCTGTCTCATCCTTCCATTTTGTGTCTGGTCTTTCCTACTGCGTTTACAGTCATTTTACTCATACAGAGTTATAGGCACATCTACTTAAGGATAATCTTTGACCTTCGTAATCGAATTATATATGTATATATATATATATATATATATATATATATATATATATATATATATATATATATATACATAGATACATATATCCATATATATATATATATATGAACAAATTAAGCTAGCTAGCTAGCTAGCTAGCTAGATAGATAGATATGAACAGACTACGATTGATAGATGGATAAATAGAAAGATATGAAAAGACTACGATGGATAGATATGAAAAGACTGAAAGGCTATTGTTTATAATAAAAGCCCAAATGATGTAGATATGAGGTTTGAATGAATAGTGAGTACGATGCTACGAAATAATCCCCAATTGCTTTTAGAAAAATTTAATTTATTTAAAGTAGTTGACATTTCTCGAACATTTGACCAAATAACGGTTGGTGGCGGGAGGAAAAAACGCCTGGAAATTGTATATAAGAAATATCTATTCCATTCATAAGAAGGATGAAAAGAGATTTTTTAATCTTAAAATCATTTGTTTTCCACTTTGAAAACGGAGATCTTTGCTTTTGAAAAGGCTGTTTACATAATGCCATAATGGGACGTAATTGTTCGCATATGAAGAGTGCGGGTGTCAAATACAGGCAGATTTTTAAATTCTATCAAAAATTAGGTAATAATGATATTTCGATAAGATTTTTGGAATTTATTCAATTTTCAATGACTTTGGTTATAGAATGGGTATTTTTAAAGGATCGTTTTAAAGAAATTATTTTTTCAAATTCAGTTCTCACACTTTATTTAGTTTCATGAATTTTCTATCATATACCCTGTGAATAAAAAATAGTCCATAAAAACTTTTAAAATAAGTCCCCTGAGAAATCAAAATAGTCAAAATTGTATATGAAGGCTTAGCAGGAGACGTATGGAATTATGACTTCAAAAAAATAAAATTTTATATGACTATATTTTTTTTTGTTTGGGAATTTTGTAATTGCTTTCTTAAAAAGAATATATTTGAAACTTTAAGATCATGCAAAAAAAATATTTGCTCAAGGTATGAATTTTTTTTTCAATTTTTTCTCTAAAACATATTACGTAAAAATGTTTTTGAATATTCTTTAAAATCTTTATTCTCCTTGAATAATCATGAAACTTCGTTTTTAGATAAAACTGTGTTTTATAAATCAAAAATTGTAAAGTTTAAGATCATCTAATGAACCGGAGATTTTTTAACAGAGTTCATTCTATTTTTATTACGTACATACGTGATACTATTAGTATGTATGGAAAACCGGTTAGGAATTTTCCGTTTAATTCTTATTATCTCACATTAAAAAAAACGAAAAATAGTTAAACCTATTTTCCCAAATTCCAACGTAAATAGAATTTCCTACTTTTGCTTATAAAACAAATAAAAATACATATTTATTTAAGGAAAGAAAATATTACTGTTCAAGTTATTCTTTCCTTTTTGAACATCCAAAAATTCTAAAGGACCAGTAAAATCCGATCAGAACTTCGTTTGATTATCATTTACGTAAAATAATTACTTTGGCGTGAATAAATTTATCTTTTTTATGTTTCAAGGAAAAAGTAAGTATTATTTTTGATAAACCAGGAAACTAATTCCCGTAAAACATTATCTAAATGACTATTATTTTATTTTTTAAATTACAGATTTCGATTTTTTCTTTCAACTCCTAGGAAATGGTTTAATCGATTTTATTTTTATTATAGGCTAAAATGTGTTTTGATTGCACAAGGGGATTTTCTTTCTTCCCTCTTACGATTAACTCGAGTCTATTTCGCTGTAAATCCGAAATTAAAACTTCAAAAAATATATTTACATTATTTTGTTTGTGGTTTTTGTTTCGTTTTTTTTTGTTGTTTTTTTTTGTTGTTGTTTTTTTGTTGTTGTTTTTTTTTTTGGTCACATATCTCTTTCTCAGGAGTTATCTAATAGAATATATATATATATATATATATATATATATATATGGGATTAATATCATTAATGTGTTAATAGATATGGAATTGATATCATTGATATTGAAAATTGCCGTGATATTAATACTATCAATACGTCGATATATTTTGTTGCTTATATAATGTAGGTGTACGGGAATATCAGAACAGATAGATAGATAGATAGATAGATAGATAGATAGATAGATAGATAGATAGATAGATAGATAGATAGATAGATAGATAGATAGATAGATAGATAAGAACAGGCCAAGATAGATATGAACACGCCGAGATGGATAGATAGATAGATAGATAGATAGATAGATAGACAGATAGATAGATAGATAGATTTGAAAAAATATTTACGTAATTTTTAAATTTAAAAAGTACTCGAAATTTTTGCGTAATCTTGGGGTAATTTTGGTTTTGAACTGACCTATGGTCAGTTTCATCTTTATAGATGAAAATAAACGAGTTAATTTCTGGAAATATCTGTTTAATTCTATCAAACTAGAAATAGTCTACAAAACTTCTGGGGAAAATGCCTCTTCCAAAAGGAAATGTTGACATGAATATTTTTATCAAATCAATCAAATTATTTCGAGCATACATTTCCAATGTATTTAAGTGTACTTCCTCTGTGTTCTTTCTGCAAAATGTTTTCTTACATTTTTAACGTGTCCATGTGAACAATATATGTTTTTATCTATGTCGTAAATTTTAATCACACCTTGTAACATTTTCAGCATGATGAGAATTTATACAAAAGTATATTACAAGTATCAAATCATTTCTAATTAATCTGGTTCGGAATCTAAGGGAGTCCAGGCTATCTGGACCCCCTGCTCGGGAAAAGCACAATTATAAAACTTCTTTCAAATATATAAATAAAGATATTGTATGTATAAGAAGCCCGAGTTCCTGATTGATCATAAGTTATATATATATATATATATATATATATATATATATATATATATATATATCGTCTTATTGTTTATATAAAAAATCTATTTTCTTTTCATTTCCTCTTCTGCCAATTCTTTCGATCAAAAGCTATGACTCAAATGTAAGTGAAAAATACCGGATCATAAATTACTTTCTCGTTTTCGATGTTTGAAATTCGTTACCTTTTTTTTTTCATGTTTACTTGTAAATGTATTTTTCTGTTTAAAACCCTGCTCAAAATCCTGGATCCGCCCCGATTCCAAATGCCATTCTTCAATAAATCATTTGTAATACACCTGTATAATTACCTATCATGCATCTCCATAGTGAATAATTTGCAATGCATTTCTTTAATAAATCATTTGTTATCTATTCCTATGATAAATCATTTGTTATCTACTTCTATAATAAATCAATTTTATCCACTTCTATAATAAATCATTTAAGATGCAATTTTATAAGGAATTTGTAATGCTAACGTATGAAAATGTCTGATGTGTTTGAACATTTTCTCCAAAGATTTTCCTTCGATCAGTTATTTGTTATGCATTTCCACGATAAATAATTTCAAATGCATATCTGTAAATTATTAGTAATGCATTTTTATAACAAATGTATTTCTACACAGAAAAAAAATTCTAATAGACTGCTATGCTAATTTCTAATGCATTCTTTAATCATTTTCAAGTATTTCTATGATAAATCATTCGCAACGCATTTCTATAATCATTCATTTGTGATGTATTTCTACAATAATCTATTTGTAATGCATTTTTATAATCATTCATTTGTGATGCATTTCTCTAATAATTTATTTGTAATGCATTTCTATAATCATTCATTTATAATGCATTTCTCTAATAATCTATTTGTAATGCATTTTTATAATAATCCATTTGTAATGCGTTTCTATAATCGTTCATTTGTAATGCGTTTCTATAATCGTTCATTTGTAATGCGTTTCTATAATAATCTATTTCTAATGCATTTTTAAATGCATTCATTTGTAATGCATTTTTATAATCATTCATTTGTAATGCATTTTTATAATCATTCATTTGTAATGCATTTCTACAATAATCTATTTGTAATGCATCTTTATATTAATCTATCTGCAATGCATTTCTGTAATAATTCACTTGCAATTCGTTTCTTTTGTAATTTTTTGCAATTTATATCTATATAAAATAATTTGCAATGCATTTCTATGTAATAAATTGCTTGTTATGCATTCTGTACTTCTTCCGCAATGAATTTCTATATAAAATAAATTCTAAGGGACTTCTATAGTAAATCTTCTCTTATACATTTCTATAATAAATCATTTCTGATATTTTTGTACCACAACTCATTCCCTCTACTTTTCTATCTCACATTCAAATTTGCCCTTTTCTTGGCAATAAACTTTCTCTGTAATTGGACAACTAACGGTCTCCAAACATAATTTCTTCAAAACTCTTCCTTGCATGGAATCTGTGCTGACAGGGACCCTACTTCAGGTATTGCAAACAAGGCACTTGTACATAGACCCAAGATTTTAGGGGCCCAGAAAATCTGACTTAAGGTAAAATTTTACAGATTTTATTTTTGCCAGCAAAAAAGTAAAATGTCTCCACTGAGTTCATTTTGGTATTTATTCTGTTAATAGGAGATTATTTATTCATAAAGAACTTTACGGCAAATTAAACATCCCGATTTTATGAATATTCTAAACCGTCAACAAAAATTGTCGACATGGGTTTGTCTCAGTTTTTAAGTTGGTCTAGCTGGTTGTTTAGCTACATATGTATCACGCGTACAGACCGCACCGATGGAGCTAGAGGGCTGAAAGTTTCAACTTTTGCTCCTTATTATATCTAGTAGAAACTTTTTTTCTAATTCCTCTAAGTAGGTTTCTAATCAGGGCTAAATTTGCGATGTAGGTTTATGCTAAATTGATCCCTTAGTTTGTGTCCGCATGTTTTGTTTTTTGTTTTTCTTAAAGATTAAGACGATTCAAGTGATCACTGCTCAACAAAAAAGGAAGTATCTTATTGAATTATCTTTTCTCGATGTTTTAATTGATCACCCTCCAATACGGTATGCTGCCAAAAGACATCGGTTGCAAGACGGTTTCTATTGAGTTACTGACCAGACCTGTTTCATTTTTGTTTTGATTTGTTTGAAAATGATAAATACGAAAATAAAAGGGCCCCAAGAAATGTAATGCCCTGGGCCCCAAAGCAATGTTTGGGACTGAGCTTCATCAATGTTAAATTTGGGTTGGCTTCTTGTAAAGTATTGACATTTCAAATTTCCGGCTATTAATTTCCGATTTCATTTGTCTGCAATTCGTACAATAAATCATTTCCGGTGAATTTTTCCTGTAGATTCTGCCTTCGTAATAATAAATCGGTACTGACACAAGAGTGGGGTCCGGCAACCAAAAAAAGTTATTCCTTTTGAATGATTCTTGATTTGAGAGTTTTTCAAGTGTTTTCAATTTTTAAATGGTAAATAGCAGGAAATGTTATTCTGATATAATTAGATTATTAAATGAGAATAACGCAAGATTTGCTTGTCTATCCTTCTAGAATTTCGTTCTGAATCGATCAAAGAGATTTAAAAAGTGAACTTGCATCGCTATGTGTAAGAGTTACCATATTGGTAAGTTCATTAGAATCCTCCCGACTCAAAGTCTATAATGACCCCTGCAATCTTAGGCAACGAAGAATTCGTGTTTGTTCAAGTGCTTATGAGCTGTACCCTATAGAAAGTAATGCCCGTAAGTATTTGAACAACAAACGGTAATTAATACTTTTATGTTTTTTCCGTGTCATTCCTTGCCCGGTTTTGAATATTATTTCTTTTTGAATATAGTATGAGTTCTCTCAATAATCTAACATGGCGAAGAGTAAGTTAACCAGGCGAAAACGATGTGAGAAAATACAAACTGTGTGCTGTTTGTCCTATTGCATGTACAATAAAGATCATTGCTAATAAAATTCATATCATTGAATGATTACCAATCTTTTTGAAGCTGTAGATAGAAATTATCTGCTTACTAAGCCCCAACCCCCAACCCATCCACATGAAATTGCAAATATGGGATTAGTAACAATTTTGATAGTGTTTTTTTTTAGTGATTGTCAAATGAAAGAAATGTTCGGAACAAATGCCGCCGAAACATGATATTATCACGCGGTCCCCATAACGACGTTGGACCTCAGATATTTTTAAAAGTTATTCAAATTCGATCAGAAGCCGTAGCTTTCGAAAATGCATTGTCGGAAATAAATAAAAGATATATAAAAAAACAAATTATAATTCAGTCGTTTTTTCCAAATTGTCGGATTAATTAACTCTATGAATGAGAATAGATTTAAAAAAGTTTGTTTTTGTGTTCAAATACTTATGTAAATTACTTTATTACCTCATAGGGGACTATTACTAAGTATTTGGACGAGCACAAAATCTGTTTTCATTGTCCAAGATTACGAAGGCCATTATGGATTTTGAGCCGGGGGGGGGGGTCAAATGAACTTGCTGGTTTGACAGCTCTTGTATATAGCAATGTGAGTTCATTTTTTAAACCTCTTTTGTCGATTTTGAACGAGATTTTAGAAGGGCGGAAAAAAGAACTTACTTTCTCTTCATTTGATAATAAAATCCGACGAGGAGAAAAAACATTTACCAGAAATTAACCATTCAGAATTACAAAACATGACTAAAAGCATGCCTAGTTGCGTTTTTAGCAATTTTGGTTCTTTCTAGATTTCTCTTTTGAACTCTCAGAAGCAAGTGATCAGAAGCTGAGTGCCTGTTTGTTCAAATACTCTTGACACAATATATATATATATATATATATATATATATATATATATATATATATATATATATTTATATATATATATTTATATATATACAATAATTATATATATATATACAATAATTGATGCTCCCTTATTTCAGGGTTGAGCACTCTCTAAGTGAGGTAACTCGTTCATTGTAAGCTTATGCAATGCTCTTCCAAGATGGAAAGGAGCACTCTGGTGGATGAGGAATATATACGATAGATAGATATATCGCTTAAATTCAACCTCACTGACCGTTCAGTTCAGTGGAGTAGAGTGAGGATACCAGCCTCCGGTTCTGAAGCTAAGGTTTCGATCCTGCCTCGTGGTACTGGATGGGATAATGCATAGTCTGTAGCCGCACTTGTAATACAACAAAACAGCTGTCTGTGGATGACACAATGTATATATATATATGTGTGTGTGTGTGTGTTAAGAAATGGTCGTATTTGGTCCGTAAGAATGAATTATAAATTCTGTTATATCATATAGACGCTTATTTTAGATGATCTCATGTCGTTACACGATTAATGTATCTCTCACCCTAGACAACGTGAATAGAATTAACAATTATTCCTGCAGCAACCTAATTTTCTTTAATTGTATATTGTATCTACGTTGTCGAGGGTGAGTGATACATTGACTGCGTAACGACGGAAGATCATCTAAAATAATATTTTACATAACGAAACTCAATTTATAATTCATATATATATATATATATGTGTGTGTGTGTGTGCACGTGCGAACGTGCATGTGTATGCGTGAGTGTGTGCGTGCTTGTTTGTTTGTGTGTATGCACGCTTGCATCATACATACATACATACATACATACAAACATACATACATACATACAAATCTTCGAAAAATGTTTTACATATCTATATGTCCGTATGAAGGTTTTATACTTTATTTCGTTATACAGAGAGAAAGAGAGACAGTGACACAGAGACAGAGACAGACAGACAGACAGACAGACAGACAGAGACAGAGAGACCGAGACAGACAGAGAGAGAGACAGACAGACAGACACAGACAGAGAGACAGAGACATACAGATAGAGACACAGAGATAGAGAGAGAGACAGAGACAGAGAGAAACAGACAGACAGACAGACAGACAGAGTGGGGTTAAACGTACTGAAATAGATAGTTGGTGATACGTTAGTGCAGTGCTGTACCACTCTGCAATCGTTTGGATCATTCAGAGTAGAGGAGAAGGACGAGGCCCAGGACTAAACTAGACAGCATTTTAAAGAATATTTCAAAAACGAAGAGGACGGAATTATAAAATTCTTTTTCTTTTTTTTTTTCAACCATCAGACCCCGTCTGCCCCGCCCTTCATACACCTTTACCATTACAAGAGACCCTTACCATTACCCCCACCGAACATGTCTTACCGCCGGAACATTCATTCGTCTTTCAATTATTTGATTCGACCATTTCCACCATTTCTCACGTAGTATTTATCTCTTTATGCATTCTTTCTTCTTCCATCTTTTTTTATACGTGTGTGTGTGTGAGTGTGCATGTGTGCGTGAGTGTGCATGTGTGTGTTTATTTGTTCTCTTTTTTTTTTGTTTCTTTAAACAAAAGAGTTCCGTTCGTGAAACTTTCACTACTTAAGAAAATTATTTTCTCCCTCTTGGTTTTTTCCGTTTCTTACAAAATTGGTTTTTGATTTTTTTTTTATTGTTGTTGTTTTGGGGCATGGGGTGTGTCATTATTCTAGCCAAATTCAGTCAGAATATACGAAGTCTGCCCGGAAAATATTCAGCCATTTATTTTTTAGTTTTTCACAATGGTTGACTTTCGGTTGGACCACGCCCTTTTTTTTTTTTTTTTTTTCAAACTTTTCACTTGAAACAGCTCCAGTAGACCCTGAATAGGCTGTACATGGCTTCCCTATTTTAGGAACCTAAGAAATTGTGCACTTTCACTCATATGTAATCCCTCTCCGACAATCTTGCACGCACAAGAAAACTTGAAATATAACAACACAGGGAAGCAAGTATTTTATATAGATTTAAAACAAATAATCAGGTGTGGAGGTGTTGGGCTCACGTGTAAATTTATATCCCCTATTGGGCCTACCCCTCCCAAGTCAGGCCTGCACACAAAAAAAAACTTCAAATATAACAGCACAGGAATATATAGTTATACAGATGAAACAATAGAGACATATAGATATTCAGATAGATATGGACATAGATAGATTTCTATATATTTGTGCATGTGTGTGTGCACATTAATATCAATGATCTTATAGATTGAATCTCTTTCATTTGTGTACATTGAATTGTTTTTGTTTTTTTCGTCTAACAATTTTAATCTTCAATCGATCTGACCCTAAATTGAATTGTAGTGATCATCAGAGGTCAGCACCGTCTATCCTAAGTTCATATTGGGGTCAAGTTACCCTTGTACACAAATTTGCTGTCTGTAGGGTGCAATGGTTTAGGTGACTATAAAGACATAAATTCATAACCAAAGAAACATTCGTCCTCTTCATAGTATTAGATAACTTTATATCATATTTCAGATAATCTTCCGGCAAATTCAGATCTTTTTGATTTATTTGTCTCAATTCTGTATTTTGAAGAATTGAAACGAGTTGGCAACCATAGTCCTGTCCGGCAGTACCACAGAAAAGACAATGGATAGTTAGTAATTTCATTTAATCTGATTTTAGTGATATGAACGAGCTTAGCTGTTTCCTATTGGTTACTCAATTCTTGGCACATTTACAGAGAGACACATCCGCGATTCTCAATTGACAGTCTTACACGAAATTTTGCTTATACAGGAGAAAGAGCAATAATGACTCCGTTGTAAGGCCAACGAGTATGATATTATCGGGAAAATAGCCCACTAGGGCGATGATACCGTAATCCCCTTCAAAGTATTCCCTTTGGGACCCCACACACTTAGCCCAGAGTCCCTTCCACATTTCGAAACAATATATGAAGTCCTTTTTCCAGATCGACATCAGCTGCCTTCTCCTTAATATCATTCACGATTTGAAATCTCTTTGAGAAAAGAGAGAAGTCGCAGTGAGCCAAATTTGGACTGTACTGGGGCTGACAGGCCTGGGTGATACGATGTTCCACCAAAAAAGCCCTACCCAAGACGTTAAAAATGGTTTGACTCGGTCATCGTAAATGCAAAGGTCACAAAGTCCACAAGCTCATTCAATGGTATATCACGACCGACTGAGTAAGTCCATAGGGGAGTTTCTGCTCTCGTATGCACAGTAACGTCGTCTCTGATAAGGTTGCCATGTTACACCAAGGCTGCGCAACCGGTTCTCAAGACATTCAAAATGGCTGGATAATTTCTAGACAGATCTCAAGCAACTCAGACCAACTTCTTATTCAATCAACCCCCTACTTTTTGTCCCTCTATCTGTTTCTCTATTGCTTATCACCTATTGCCCTTACCCAGGCTACGGCATCAGTCGTTCATGCTTAGGTTTCCCACATTATGTTTCTCTTGTCTCGGCTTGTAATATGTGAAATGGACTTATAGGCCAGTGGCAACTGGAGTGGCGTCACTCACTTCGAAATTCTCGCTTCCAGCACCCGGTATTCCTGAGAAGTCACCCATATGTGACCGCCCGAGAACCGGCGCATCCAACGTGATTTGGATGTAACCATAACTACTTTGCTAAATTCTCAAGATTTACTAAGCTCCACATAGGGTCAAATGCAATTTATTGGAGTAAGGAAGATTGTGTTGCGTCCATATCCTGAATAATTAGAACCTACTTTCCTTGAAAATCAGTGTTCGAAATCCTTGCTTCAAATACCAACCTCTGACGCCGATGGGGAAGATATGGTACTAACCCAGTCAAAGCGGAAGCTACAAGTCATATTGATATTCATCAAGTTAAACTTGACGTGTGGAATGGGGGTAGGAAGATTGTGTTACAGCAGTCTTTCAGATGTAGAGGGCCCACCTACCTTGAAAATTAACATTCGAAATCCTGGCTTTTACCTGGACACCAGTGGATATACGCAACTATCTCAGCCACCAAGCAGACCCCACTCTGTATAATGCACAGGGTGGGGAATGGGTGAAGAACAGTGTTGCGTCAATCTTCCTCCCTTTCTTTCCTTTTTTTTTCTTTCCTTTTTTTGTGCTTTTCCTTGTTTTGTTTTTTTGTTTTTTTCCTTCTGTCTTGCAGTCAGGATTGATCTCCAGACCTTTTGTCCCCACCTCTGGCCACTGACTATTTTCTACCTCTCTAACTAATTGCAACCGTACCCTATTGCCCCGTTCCCGCCCAGGTTTTCGTCCCTCCCTTCCTTGACACCGCCAACCAAAACTTGATCGCCTAGACATGTCCTCGGCTCATATTCTCGATTCGGAAACGTGTTCTCAAAAAAATCACTTCGTCTTGTTTACGTTCCTTCCTTAATTGGTATTGAAGAAACTCTCTTTGTTTTGTTTCGGTCTGGGGTTTGTTTTTGTGTTTCGTTTCCTGAACTCTTCTCCCCCATTTTTTCCTCTCGACCATTTATTTTTTTCTAACAAATTTCTTCTCCTCATCCCTCTTCCATGCCAAAAAAGACGTTTTTATTCCTCTCCACCTCTTCATATCTTTTCTTTCCTCTTCCTACTATCTATCTTAACTTCTCCTCCTACTCCTTATCTTTCCTATCCTCTTCCTAATCTCTATATTTCTCTTTTCCTTCTTCTCTCTATCTTTCTCTTTTCTTCCTCATACTCTATCTTTCCTCTTCCCCGACTTCTTATCTGTAACCTCATCTTTCCTCTCCTCCACCTACTCCTCATCTATTGTCTCCTTCTCCTATTCTTTATCCTTTCTCTTTTCTTTTCCCAACTCTACCTCCTTATTTTCCCATCATGTTTCCTTGTTTCTTCTCGTCTTTTTTTCCTTTCTTTTTTTTTTTTTTTTTTTTGCCTTCTCCCGTCTTTTTCCTGTCTGTGTTCAACAGACGATTCATTTTTTCTCCATTACCGAATAATTTTTTTTTTTTAATTTCTTCTTCATTTCCTTCCATTTTCTTTTAAATCATTGACCCCAATTCCAAGTTGAATACGATCTCAACAAAACTATTTGTTCATTTTTCTTTCTTTGATTAGATGAAAGACAAATAATTGATTGGTTCGAGGGATAGAACTTTTTTTTTAATCGTACAAATAAACAGAGACGTGGGTAGAGATTTAGCTCCTCGAGGGGACCCTCCTAAATTTTGTGAGATTTGTTGAAAAAAGAAAATTTGCAATAAATAGACATGCACTATCAGTTAATTAGTGAGAGACGATTCAAAAAGCTGAATTATTATTCATGCGATTCATGTAAGTACAAATATATCGTTGTAATTGTATTATGTTTATAGAAGTTCAGTATGTGAAGTATAATCTATACAGCTTTTGGCTCCACTTTATAGCAGGCCAGGAACGTTTTCAAATAGCCCTCCCGCTGATATTCCTCGGGGGGCAGTTAGACGTATACTATTCAGGGCCTAATTTAACATTGTTAGGGCTCAGTGCATAACATTGCTTGAGGGACCTTTTATTTTTGTATCTGACTATTATTTTCAAACAAATCAAAACGAAAATGAAATATACATAGAATTATGATGTTTTATTCAACGTAAAGTCTTTTATGAATCAATTATCTATCTTTATGTAACAAAAAAATCCTCAAACGAGTTTAGTCGAGAAATTTCACTTTTTACTGGCTGAAAATATTTCTTTCAGACTGACACGTTACTCGAGAGACCCCCAAAATCTTTGGGCACTGTGCAGCTGTAATATTTGCACTGTCTCAAACACGGCCCTGGCGCTATTGAAAGTTCTGAAAAGGACCATCTGGTTAGCAGCTCCTGGTCAAAATAAGTATACCACCCAATTATCCTGGCACGTTCGATTTCTTCAACGGATGGCAAATCAATTCTTAGTCGACCCAAAAGTGAAATTAATACCTTTTGATGAAAAGAATTGAATTCTGTTTGGATTACTGCTCAGCTTTTAAGGAAAAGATTTCCATTCATTTTTTACATCTTATCGTTTTACAACGTTCTTGATTCAAAAATACTTCCTCTGAATAGTGTATATATATATATATATATATATATATATATATATATATATATATATATATATATATATATATATATGTATGTATGTATATATATATGTATATATGTATATATATATATGTATGTATATATATATATATATATATATATATATATATATATGTATATATATATGTATATATATATATGTATGTATATATAATGCTCTTTCATTGGAATAAAGCTCTCTGGTGGACAGGGAATTTAACCTGTAATAAATATATCGCTCAAATTCAGCCTTACTGACTGTCCGTAGCTCAGAGTTAGGATATCGGCCTCTGGGTCTGAAGCGAAGGTTTCAATCCTGCTTCGTGGTACTGGATGGCCTAATGGATAGTCTATAGCCACACTGAAGAGTTGTAATACAACGAAACTGCTGTCTGTAGGCGACACAATAATACATATATATATATATATATATATATATATATATGTGTGTGTGTGTTGTGTATACAGGCATACACTGCTTTCCGAAAGCTCACTTAATGCCATTTTTTTTTTTTTGCTTTTACGAAAAAGGAGTAAATGCTTATTTTGGGTGTTTTCGAAAGCTCATAGATTTTCTTTTGGAACTTATAAGGTATTTTTAATCCAACCAATCAAAAAGGATCAGAAAACGTGAATAATTTTCAATTATTATTTATATAAATTGACGTTCAGTCTGAGCAGACAGTGGAACGACCCACGGGACGCGTGCTGGGCAATGTCCAATCAACAGAATCCCCCTTTGCTGGTGTAGTCCCGGGGGGAGCAAGAGCGATATGTCTTGGTTGCAGCAATGACGTCCAATTGGACATCAAGTCGCTCTAAAGGGGTTTCGCTCTCTGGTTTGGAACATGACTTTTTGGTTGCCTTCCCAACGCTGGAGAACCCAATCTGTCGAGATTATTCGTGCAAAGTGAACACAGCCTGCCCCGACTGGAATTTCAAATCGGGTCGTCGTGGTATGAACGAAGAGAGTAGAAAACTCTCCATTGAGATACATTTTCCACAGTCGTTACCAACTTCACTAATCGCACATCCACACGACATAGATGATATTAAAAATATGCCGTTCTGTTTTCTTGCATTGTTAAGGCAAATCGTTAAAAATAGATAAACTGCTAAAATGTACGACGTGAATAATAGTAATAATAGTATGAAAAATATTTCTGTTTTCCAGCATCTTCTTGGTTGGGTCCCAAGGTTGGTGGATTAATAAGATATAGCTAATAACCAAAGAAAAAAAACGATTTGGCTGGTCTATGAAAATATAAGGAGTAAAATACTATTGGGCTTTGAAATTCATCAAGCAAAAAAAAAACTCAGTTGCAATGGCTTCCGATACCATGACAGTAACAATCAGAAAGTGTCCAATTTAAGTCAGATCACAGTGGAATACGTCTGCTCGGGTAGTGGAATGGTTAACGTGTCTGTCTCGCATGCGAGGTGGTCCTCGGTTCGATTCCAAGTGTGAGCGAACTGTGTAGAAAACTCTTCATTAGGACAGTGCATTTAGCAGCTGATTGAGTTCACGCTAAGCTGTGATGAGGTTGGAGGTATCCTTCGATGAACTTGTATCCTGCCAAGGGAATTGGTCATAAAACCTCAAACAGATTGCAAGGACCACTTAACTGATACATGCAACAGAAACCGACATATCGATCACCAGCAGTCATACACCATTGGGGAGTGTCTCTTCAGAGACGGAACTCTTTACCCTAACATTGAAATATATTTGTTAAAATTGTATCTTGATTATTCTATTCAAAATAGATGATTATTGTTTGAGGAGGAGTGAGTGACCAAACGGAGCATGGAATCGGCACAACCGAGTTCAATCTACGACTGAGACAACTTGCATTCACTGCATTCAATACCTTTGAGGAAAGTATTAACACACTTCTCCCTCCAGCTATGGGTAAATAGCAGGGCAGTTGGGACCTTTTTGTCCTGTAAGATACTGAATTTGGAGCAAGTAACCCGGTCCTGTAACAATGCACTATTGCAACAGAAACAGTTGTTGGGTTTCCGTGAATCGTTTGAGTGAGACAAAATCATTGCTCAAATGTCACGTGATAGAGTAGCAAATGAGTCTGTGTCAAAAATGAATTGGGAATGAGTTTTCGTTCGACTATACGAACTGTAGCATACTGCGAAATCAGATTTATTGGATTACAAGACTAGCTCCATAACCATTGCCGACCACACAAAACAAAACACCTTGAGTTGATAGAAGAAGTTTAGGGGAGAGCAACAAGGCAAGTACCTAGAATAGGAAATCTAATATATGAAGAGCACCTACGTCAACTGAAGCTACCAACTCTTAGCTATAGAAGAGTAAGAGGGGATATGATAGACGTATAAAAAAATCACGGACGGAAATTTTGACCAGAGGATTGATAGCTTCATCAAGAGATAGGATAAAAGTACATAGAACAAGAAATGGAGAGAACAACCAAAAAAATGTTCCAACGAAGAACCAAATAAGATATACGAAAATATAGTTTCAATGTCCGCGTAGTACTAATATGGAATAGTTTACTTAATGAAAGAGAGTGTTCCAAAAATGTGAATTTTCCCAAGAAAGACTTGATGAATATTGGGATAAAAAGGAGATTCTATACAACTAATGATCCAAAATAAACATTAAGAAGTCACTTGAAAATCTTAAATGATTACTGGAGCCTTGAGAAGGGGATTTATCATAAAACCTGTTCTATATCACTGAGTCAAGTTCATTGCATTTCGTTCAGCGTCCTAATTATTTGAATACGAAAACATGAAAAATCGGGTAAGTATCCAGCCCCAACTGCTAACCATTGATTTATATCGCAAATGCAATCAACAGAAGCGGACATACGCATGCACATTGGCTGCATACACAGTTGTCTCTATTCTCTCTTTCCGGTCATTGTCATGTCCGTTATTTGAACGCTAACCGCAATGGACGTGCCCAAATAACGATGGAGCGGCCAGTTCATTCTCTCTCATCAATGCCTTCCATTTTACCAGACGATGAAGCAAGGGGCAAGGTTGGTGGAGAAGCTGGCACATCACGTAGCATCGTTTGAACAAAATTTCGGAATATCGACCCTTAGTCGCCCGCAGCAAAACTCTTAGAGTCTTTGAGAAAATGGCGGCTTTGGTGCTTTTTGTCGATAAAGACATTATGATTGTTTTTGTCATTATGACTATCCTCTTCTTCTTCTTCTTCTTCTTCTTCTTCTTCTTCTTCTTCTTCTTCTTCTTCTTCTTCTTCTTCTTCTTCTTCTTCTTCTTCTCCTCCTTCTTCTCCTCCTCCTCCTCCTCCTTCTTCTTCTTCTTCTTCTTCTTCTTCTTCTTCTTCTTCTTCTTCTTCTTCTTCTTCTTCTTCTTCTTCTTCTTCTTCTTCTTCTTCTTCTTCCCCCTCTTTCTTCTTCTTCTTCTTCCCCTCCTTCTTCTTTTTCTTGGATTTTATTGTAGCTGCTTTTCGCTTTGGCGTCTGTCCAATCCCAGTAATAGATACATCCTGTAGGTGTTTGCTGATTGGTCAAGGAAAGAAACGGTGGAAGGTGGGGTGAGGTGAGGTTGTCATTGGGGAGGAGGAGTATGTGAACTGATGAAGGAGGGAGTGTGTGTTTGAGGGGGATAAGGATGAGAATATTGAATAATGGTAAAGAAGAAAAAGAAAGAAAGAGAGAGAGAGAAGGGGACGTTTTGGTGTGAGATAACGACTGGCGAATAGAAAAAGGCGCCTAATTCAAAGAATAAATAGGAAGGCAAAAAAAGGAGATGAAGAAAATTCAAGGAGGAGATAGAGGAAAAAGAAAGAAGGTCTGGGGGTAGGAAAGTGGGGGGGTGCAAAAGGAAAAAAAAGGAAAAGAAGAGGGAAAAGGAAGGAAAGGCTTCAGAAATGAATATCGCTAACGCCCAAGGTGTCACGTGGAAGTTTGTTTCGCCTCATTTTCAACTTCGTTTTTGTTATTTCAATTATTTTCACATTTTTTTTCTTATTTTGTTTTAGTATTTTAAATTTGTTTTTGCCTTTTTTGTTTTTGTTTTGTTTTGTTTTGTTTTTTTTTGTTTTTCTATTGTTTACCCCCTCACGCGCCGCGCACAACAATACTTACAGCATCAGATATGCCTTACCCCCATCCTACAGGGTGTGGATCCAGGGAACCAGACTCCAATCTCTACTTGAGCAAAGCACAATTAAAACAATTCTTTTAAATATCAAAATAAAAAAATTTCTGAATGAAAAAAAAAAACAATGATCCCAACGATCCATAAATTAACCTTAAAAACAAAAATGTATTATTTTTCTCTCAGCTTATATAAGTAAGATGTCTTCTGTCTTTTTTTTTCATGAGTTTTTTTTTTATTTCTTGATTTTGTGGCAAATTTCTTTGATTTTTATTTCTCTTTACACTTCGTCAATTCCAGCACCAAAAAGCCACAACCGAAATGTAAGTGAAAAATGCCGGATCAAATTTAACTTTCATATTTTTGATGTTTGAAATTTGTTTTCTTCCTCACGTATTTATTCATAAAAAAAATTTCTATTCGGAACCTCCCCTCCCAACTGCTCACAACTCCTTTCCATTTGGTTCCTACCCCTACCCTGCTTAAAATCCTGGATCTGCCCCTGCCTACCAACCCACCCACCCAACGCAGCATCAATCCTCGAAAGTAAATACTTACGTGTCGAATGGTTGAGTGAGTGTTTGGGGATGAAGATGGAGTAGCGCCGGGTTAACGTCAAGGAGGCTCAGTGGTGTGTTTGAGGACGACGGGAGGGGGTTTGAGGCTACAGAGGTAAAAATGAGATTCGCAATCGGAAAGGCCCACGTGACTGTCTCTTGAAATATTCGAGTCGCGTAAGCACGGATTTAATCAAAAACTCGCGAATTCGATAAGATATTCGAAGCCTACACACACCCCAGGACCGGATTTGTTTGGACGCCCCACCCCTCCCCGCCCCTATCAGCACCACCAGCATCGCTACTTACACAATGGCCAATAGATGACGGCGCCAACGGGAAACCATTTGCAAAGAGAAGAACGGTCGAAATCGTTGCAATCGGGAAATGCTGCACGACTGACTTCTTAACTGGAGATATTTGGGGCGAGAAAAAAAGGCGGGAAAATCAATCCATTTTTCCGTTTGTGGTTAGAGGGAGAGGAGAAAAAGGAAAGGGTAAGAAAGAATGAAAAGAAGAAAGGGAAACGAAAAGAGTAAAGAGAAAGGGCAAAAGGTGAAAGTATTAGATAGACTAAGACAGGGGAACAAGAAGAATGAAGAGATGTTATCTGAAAGAGAGAGATATATATAGAGAGAAATATTAGAGCTCTCTGATGAAAAGGATTTTTTTAAAGAGGAGACGAAAGAGAAGAGAGAGATAAAGAAGAAGATCTCTTAAGCAGTTGGAGAAAGAGGAGGGTTACTTTTTCAATAGGAGTCAGAGAAAGTGCAAAAGAAAGGGAAAGAGTTAGAAAGGAGAGAATGACGATAGAAATTTCAAAAAAGAAAGAAAGAAGATTCGCCTTCACAGTCAATAATCAAACAACCGTAGCATCAAAATCTGAAGTCATGCAGAAAGAAATCCATCGAAAAATAAATATGGTCAGAACAAATTCTATTTCTGACATCATTATTGTTTTCTACGAGAAACCACCTAGAATTAAGTGGAAAAAGCATCTACATTCTGGAGAATCTAGACGTTATTAATAAACCCGTCAAAATAAGAAAAAAAAACAGACAGAGACAAGAGTGGCCTGCCTCGTGGCCGAACAATAGTTGTGCATCTCCCATCGATGCCAAAAGTCGGTGTTCGACTTTAGTTATCAAGCCAACATTTCGAATGCTGATTTTCAAACAAGGTGGGCCTCCTCCCCTTCGAAGATCAGTGCAACACAATCTCCCTTACTACATTTTTCCAGCCATTTGGCTTCGTCCCTACCATGAAAATTAGCATTCGAATTCTTGGCTTTTTACCAAGGGTCGAATACCAATCTCTGACTTGACTCTTTCAGTCATGTGACAGCATACTCGAACCTTGTATCTTGATATGAAGAGGGGACGATGAAAATGAATTCAATTAAATCTTCTGCTTACTGGAAGGGATGGCACTTATTCCGCCCCTGAAAGAATACAAAACTTTCGAACATCCGGAAAAGGTCAGGTAGAAGGAAGAATGACATAGACATTTTCTCACAGTTATTTTTCAGCTAGTTTATCTTTCATCTTACTTTTAGTTTCAGTTTGTTTTTTTGTTTTTTGTTGTTTTGTTTTTTGTTTTTTTTGCAGCACACAGGTCGGTTTCACATTCTGCGACCGTTACGTAAACGGTAAAAATTGAAAGTAAGGAAATACCTTCCGACAAGATTCAAACTCGAATTTCCTACCTTTGGGAAGTCGTCTAACAGGGACGCTGCCTTCACTGATTCTAGACAAAGAAAGTACGGAAAATTAAATTTAAAGAAAGTTACATCTTATATAGCTATATGTTTTCTCTCTACAAACATTTCTACCGTATTCGGAGGCATATAAGACCCACCTTATTTTTTTTACGAAAAAATGGCACTAAAATGTCCCGGGTCTTGTATGTGAAGTTGAGGCTAAGTTGATTTTATTTCTTCTTGCAAATTGCAGCAGTGGAATTACGGGTGGCCGAACGATTAGCAGTACGGAAAATGGAATTCAAACTCCGGTTGTGACAGTTTTCGTTCACTTTGAACTAATACCATTGGGAAAGTCGTGAATCCATCACATCTCCACCACAAGCTATGGGTAAATTGCGGGGCAGTCTAATCTCTTTACCTTCGGTTGGCAATCAGTCTAGAAGGACAATTCTGAAATTCTGAAGCCATAACAGGAAAATCCAACCCCTTGTCCAACGTCGTGATAGGCTGACAGCGGACAGAGTTGAGAACGTGTTCCTGAGATGAACAGTTAGCAGTGAAGCTTAGCGAGGCGGAAGCGAATTGAGATAATCATTACTAAGTTAAGCTTTGTTAATATCAAGAAATAGAAGGCCGAAAAGTGAAATTCAGCATGATTGCAATACTGTCTCCACGACGCCCATGAGAGAGAATTGTGGCGAATCCTGGGGAAGGTCTATGTCCAACGACGGGGGTTAAAAGACTACTGATGATGATGATGATGATGATGATGATGATGATGATTTCAGCCCTTTAGATCCAGTGCTTTTGATACAGACATGGCTAGCCAGCCAGACTACTTTTAAAAGAGGGTAGAAGAGAGAGGAAAACGATGAAGCTAGACCAGAATTGTTACATTTAATTGGATTCTAATATATGGTACAAGCCCATGTACAATCATTATGTTTTTGTGGCTGCGGTGGTTCTCTGCCATAAGATTTGCAATGTCAGGTTCAGAAGGAACTCTGTAGCGGATGGGATGGGGACCAGATGCAAGATGAGAATCTAAAGAGCGAATCTCTCTCTCTCTCTCTCTCTCTCTCTCTCTCTCTCTCTCTCTCTCTCAATTGTTGATGTGTCGTGCGCTCTCTCTCTCTCTCTCTGACTCTCTATCTCTGTCTCTCTGACTCAATTACTGACGTGTTTGTTGTGCGCTCTCTCGCTCTCTCTCTCTCTCTCTCTCTCTCTCTCTCTCTCTCTCTCTCTCTCTCTCTCTCTTTGACTCAATTGCTGACGTGCCGTGCGACACCTCAAGCACTGGATTTTGTGTCTATTTCCCCGAACAATCCATGGAGACCTATTCATTGTAGTTTTTTTCTCAAGATGGACCCTCTAAGATGGACCCTCTAAGAAAGACCCCCTAACAAAGAAAAGGGCACTACGATCACCTTGTTATCATTACAGAGAGGGGGGGGGGTTACTTCATTGAAGACGTTTGTTCTGGTGGGGATAAAACGAGAGAAAGCTAACTAAGTAAGTGAACCGTGTCAATAACTAGTTGAAGCGCCGTGTCAATAACTAGTTGAAGCGCCGTGTCAATAGACGAATCGGAAACAATTTAATTCTGTTGTAGATTCGGTCGAGGTTTCCGGGCAAATATTTATCGGGATATTCAATGTTTTATTTCATTTGAAAAATACGATGAGCGTGTAAAGATGTCGACTGCAAAAACCACGAGAAAGAATATTGAAAGCATGCAGTTCTCTTCTGCAATGTTTATTGCCGGTGAACGATGAATGAGCGGATCTGGCGTGAGAATTTCTGTAAAAATCATGCTTGGTTGAGATTCCATTTCAAAACATTTCTGTTCATCGATTTCAAAAATTTATAGGAAAACCTATTGTGTTTCTTTTTCTCACTCTAATAGACAATAATATCCCCTTATCATCTGGGATATCTTCCAAGACACCCACTGAATGCCAAAAACCGCGAATAGCACCGACTCACGTTGTGCACGGGAAAAATGATGGGATTATTCATGCATAGATGCATACACCGGCACTCCTGTCTCGGATCTGTGCGCTCTGCCTAGGATCAAAGTGTAGTATTTGTGCACTCATTGGAAAGAGGCTACACAATAATATATACGTGTTTGCGTGTATGATCATATGGATACACATTACGTCATATATATATGGATGTCTGCCTTATACAGACATAGATACATATGATAGAGTTTAATCTATTAATTAGACAATAAGAGACAAACAATATTAGCTAATAATAAAACAGGTCTGGTTAGTCACTCAACTGAAACCGCCTCATGACCAACGTCATACCTTGTTGGGGGAGATCGATAGTAAAAATGCCGAATCAAAAAAAAAAAAAACCAGCAGACACAAACTAAGGAATCAATTTCGCATAAACGTACATTGTTTACTATCCCCCACCCCCCACTAAAAAAACTATGGGGGGATTTTTTCTAGACTGAAAAAGGATTAAATGCTTAAATTTTCAGCCCTCTAGCACCATTCGTGCAGTCTGTACCCGTGATACATACATAGCCAACTAGCTAGCCTGACCAACTTGAAAACTGACAGAAACCTATGTTGACCGTTCTGGTGAAAGTTTTGACTGACGGTTTCTTATAGAGTGATCAGAATAATATACTAATGAAAATTATTAAAATGATGTTATGGATAAAATCGATTCATTCTTATCATAGATCTTTGCAAACTCAGTGTACGATATTCTTCTCTCTTCATTAAGTCTCAGACTTTCACTTTTCCACTTGAAGCAAGTACTTTATTGCGTCTCTTTGGTAAACCCGGATTCTCAGAATCACTACTCTTGCACTTTGGGACCATTATTGAGTAAGATTTATGTACTGTTTATTTCTCGGGTAATAACTGAAACCGCACAAAGCAAGACCGTTTCACAGTTTTAATGAATATTCATTAAGCATAGTACGGTACAGGGACAAATAGACGGGTGAGAGAGATAGGATGGCTGTGTTGCACTGATTCCCATTTAGGGAAGGCTTGTCTTGAAAATCAGCATTTGAAATACAGGCTTTCGTCTGGTTTCGAAAACCTACCCCTGGCACCAGTGGGAATACCTGACTATCTCAATCATTAAAAAGGCTTCTTCCTTTTTTAATTGATATTTAGAAATCTTATCAGGGTAGGAAGATTATATTGCGCCAATTTTCTGAACAGGTGTAAGACCTGCTTGCCAGCTCAAGTAATCAACATTTTGGAATTCTCGGTTCGACCTTGGTTCGAAAACCAACCTCTGACTAGTGAGAAATATGCAACTATCTCAACCATTTGACTCAAGACCCACATGATAAGATGAGGGGATCGGAATATTCTGTTGCACAAATCCAAGTGATAACGACCAGCCTCTCTGCCTTGAAAATCAACATGCAATATTCTTGCTTTCAGCTGGGCTCGAACTCCAACTATTGACGTCTTGTAAAACTCACAACTATCTTTATTAACCCACTTACTGCAGCAGGTGACAAAGATTGATTGTTGTTGCAAGATAAAGTCCTTTGTCCATTACAATTCATTGCGAGTTATCAATTGGAAGATAAAAGCCATGGCTCACAGATAGAATTCGTTTGCTATTAAAACAGAAATTTTATTGGGTCAGCAATGGAATGCAAGATAAAAACCCTGACTCACAACCACATTAAAACGAAGATTAGCCAATAGAACTGTCGGAAATTCCCGTCATTCGCAATTAATCCATGTTCTAATTTCCCGTTCATTCCATCACTCTCCATGGATAGAGAGGGAGTTAAATTACCTATCATTATCTGGGACCTTTTCTTGACCCAAAGAATTCCGTCTTAGTAGAGAAAACATTCATCTAGATTGATGCCCTGTCCTTGAAGGACTGTTCCCAAATGGAAAGACCCCTTGTGACCTCCAAGTAACTCCCCAGTCGCTCGTTTCGGCAGAAAACGTGCCAATCCGAAGAGAAAGTGCATAACAAGGAATCTGTCTGAACCCTGTTACTTATCATGGCCCCCAAAACCACTTTTGAAATTGTTTATATTCTACCTCGGAGATCCCCAAATAATACTTGCTGGACGAGTAATAATTTCCAGGCTAGATAAACCGGATATCTCTCCCAATATTCTCACGGCATTACTATTATCATAACTGACAACCTCTATCGATGGTGAAGTGGTTTCCACCCCAACACTACTCTTAGATGCAGAATTTCCCTCCCCCCGCTCCCAATTTATCAACTTTGGAAACTCCCCAGCTTTTATTAGGACCCCTACCCCCTGATAATTAATTCTCGAGTGTCGATCTCTACTCTTTCCTTCCTAATAATCAGGAAAGAGAACAACAACAGATTTATCAATTTATTCCCTTATCAAAAGGCAACTATTAAACAATGACAAACTTATTTCAATAGTATCCGTTAATTTCAACGATTTAAAATTGCTGTGCCCCCTCCCCCCAAAAAACTTTTCGGTTCTATTTTTCTCCGAAAGCAAAAGAATTTACTTGTTCCTGTCAATACTGTACGTTTTTAATTCTCATGTGCCTACCCTGTTCTTACTATGAATATTTCTCAAGCGACTTTATTCAGATCCTACTAAATTGTGTCGATGGCCAAAGTTTCTTACTCACCTCGTGGCTTATCATCCCTCAAGATTATGAAAGATTTTCCATAGACACCCTGCTTATTTCGACCCCACCCTGTTTATTAGATTGTGGCAGATTTTCCAACCCCTTGCTTATTCCGACCCCACCCTCGGACAATTAAGCAAGTAAGAGTAATTAATAACACGTGAAATTCTAAGAAGTGGGGGGGGGGCTAGACTATAGCTAGCTCAAGATCGATCTTCACTGTATACCCCACGGGTGATCTTTCGCCTCATTAAACAAAGTAAATATCTGTGTGCCTTACTGTGAAGCAGCGGTTAGTCTAGCAGACTAATATTTCTGTGTAGCTAGTTCGGTCCTTACTAATTGTCCCACACTGTGACCTTGTGCCAGACTTGACAAATGTTTATTGCCTGCGAAATGAGTTTGATTCTCGGTGTACACATCACATGTGTAGCTTTTTCTTCAAGAAAAAAAGCTAAACTGAGTTTGAAAAATAACCATTGCAAATGTAGCGACTTTGATCTCACTTGGTGAACAAAACCTTTGGTCCTTTACAAAGATAAAATGAGCTTTAAAAAATACTTATCAAAAATTAGTCACAGTTATTCTTTAACACTTTCAAGACTCCTGGGACATTTATGGAAGTTTCTACGACTGCAGAGATATACGAGGTGTGTCCAAGAGGAAACTGAACTTCTTCAAAAACAAATTTGATTGAAATGATCTCCCGTCGTTACACGGTAAATATATAACTAAATTTAGACAACATAAATAGAAAAGAACAATTGAAGAAAATGGGGCTGCTGCAAGAATCGAACCTGCTACCGGTAGGGTAGCTGCTCCAACGCAGCGATGTTCTTACCATTGAGCTAAAAAGCCACCGCTAAAACAAGGGCCAGGTAACTGCTTCCAACCCAATTCTCATCATGTTTATTCTCGGTCTTTACGTCTCTATCGATGCTACAGTTATGTATTCAAGAAATGGACATATTTGGTCCGACAGAATGAATTGTAAATTGCATTACATCACATAAAAACTTGTATCTTTCAAAAGAGTCCCCTTCACAATCAAAAAACAATTCACGATTTATTCCAGTTATGAAATGCTTTCTGATAGTCGTTTTGAGGGAGGGTGTGAATGTCTCGTGGTGCATTCTCTTCTATTTCTCCTATCGCCTGAAATCGTCGGTCAAATCCGGAGAGTAAGGTGGCTAAAGGTTAAGAATCGTCTCGTGCTTTGCCAAAGATTTTGTTCCTCTGTCTACTGACGTGGCACAAATTTTGCGACAACACGTGGCATCACCATTTTTTTTCTTTTAGAATCATGTGGCACGAATTTTTACAGATTCTTACCACCATGGAATCCACACTGACAGTCATTCTTCACTTCTTGCGTTTTTTTTTTGTGGACGAGAGCGAAACATCATCTAGGTTTTTCCTGCCCCCAATCCTGCGATCCAGATCTGTTTCCCTGCACCCTCCGGCTCCAGAGAGACTTTACACAGTGGACGAGATTAAGGAGAGTCCAAACAAGGCAGATGATGACGATCCCGACAGTACACTTTGCAAAATGTTACGAAAAGTTAGAGAGATACCGGGATAAGTGCATGAGGTCCCAAGAGGAGTATTTTTGAAGAGGACCAAGACACAAGACACTTACCCTAGGTAGACTACTTTTTCGGTTAATATTAAATGGTTGGATATTTTCCGGACAGACTGCATTTATTTGCTTATCGCTTCAACTCCTCTTCTTTATTTATTTGTTCATGCAGAATTCGACACCCTTCGACGTCCTTTTCAGCGCTTCAAATACATTTTAGAAAGTCGTTTAATTTCAATGTCTTTAAAGCCTTATTTGTTATCGCTTCTCGCCTCAAGTGGGGCGTCTCTATTCAACCAATTCACTTTCTCTTTACACACCATACAAAACACGTACACTAAAAATTGTCTCAGATCTGCGTCCTTCTTTTCGCCCTATTCAAACAAGCAGACGACACAAAATTAATGAGAAAATCCGACACAATATTTAATTTGAAAACTGATGCTCCTGGTCGAGGTTTCGCTCTCAAGTGGCTGGGGCGAGTTTTCTTTCTTTTTTTTTTTTTCCTGCTTTTTTGTGTTTTTTCTTTGTTTTGTTTTTTTGTTTTGTTTTTGTTTTTTTTTTGCTTTTTTTGTTTCGTGTGTATGTGTGCGTGTGTTCATTTGTCTTTAACCCCGTCCGTCCGTAGATTTGAGGGTAGGCGTCGACTGTTGTAACTGATACCCGTTGTCCACCTTTTGGTGTGAATAGTCACACCCAGGACTTGGTGGTTGTCACCTGCTTGGGTTTAAAGAGCAGCGTTCAAATCTAACCGCAGATCACACGCACGTTAGCCAGGAGACAAATGTCTTGCTTGATGGCAGAGATAGTTGTGTGTTCCCCTACCCCCAGCCCCAAACAGCAGTCGGCGTTTGAGAGAAGATCTGGAATGCTGCAGTGATTGAAATCGGTTTTGAGAACTAGGTATATGGAAACGTCTCCATTAGTAAACACTAAATATACAAAAAACAAGAAATTGAGAAATGAGTTTACGCTGTCTGCATGGTTGCCATGTTTTGTCAGAAGGGGAGATAATCCGTGCTTTATCTGAGAGACTTACCCTGAAAAGTCATTGCAATAGCGTCGAATTTAGAAATCGAGGGTACTGGGGACAGATATCTAATACCACCCTCTTGAGACTTTCTCATTTCTGAATTCGACGGTATTTTAATACCTAATTAATCTAATTTATTGGAATGATGATTTTCAAGGCATACAGGACGTTACCATGTTGAAGGTTGGCGCAGCACACTCTTCCTATGTCTTACTCTACAATATAGGTGCATTTGTACACGTGTGCTTAAACCATGCATATACAAGGTGTCCCTGAAGTAACCATATATTTTGAAGTAATAGTGACAATTTCAAGTAATTGTTATATTGATATGACCGAGTGCGAATTTCTATCCAATATCATTATATTTATTCCATTTCAAATACTTCACACATTTTTGCCAAAGTCCATTCCATGTCCTGATAACGACAACAAGAACAATCTTCATCAAATTCAGGGGAGTAAACTCTTCACTGTTCGTTTGCTCCGACTCGTTAAACTGATGTCTAAAATGAACAATATCCTTCCTAACTCAATACCTACCCTCGAATCGACGGACGGACGGGATTAAAGACAAATGAAAACACTCACAAAGAAAAAACAAACCAGAATTTGAAATCAAGACTAATATATCAGCAGGCGGATCTCTTACCAAATGAGCCAAACTGACTTGTCTGACATATGCACGAAAATTTATGTTCCAAGTACGCAAGAGCCTATTTAATTCAAATAAAGAGAGACATTTATACAAATATGAATGATTAGAAATTACGTTATATTATATTGAAACTCTATTTGAAATGATCTCCCGTTATTACACGGTGAATATATCGTTTGGCCTGGACAATATACATAGAATAAACAATTGAAGAAAATGGGACCGGTGATCCATAGGCCAAAATAACTATTTTCACTCCAAGTTCTCATTTCGTTTATCCTCGGCCTATATCTACTCTATTTGTTTCTTTCAACGCGACAATTATGTTATTAAGAAATGGATATGCATGATCTGACAGAATGATTATAAATTTTGTTGTATAATATTGGAACTCTTATTTGAAATTATCTATCATTGCTACACCGTGAATGTATCATTTTGCCTAACGTATCATTTTTTTTTTGTAATAACGGTAGATCACTTCAAATATTGTTTCAATATGATACAACGCAAATTATAATCATTATGTCGGATCATATACATCCATTTCCTAATTACACAGATATAAATATATATCTATATGTTTTCTATTTGATACGTTTACTAAATAAAAGTTGCAGGCAATCATTTTCAGTCGGAATGGAAGTAGGAGTGTGATTTGACCCTGCAGCAGCCAGGCTTACTTTAGTAATTTTTCATGATTTCTCTAGATTCATATCGTTAATGATGAATTACCGTCCATCTTTTTTTTTTTAAATTGACCCTTCCCTCACATGTAAATACGTTAAAATAATTAAAGACCCCCAGATGATGCTGATTCAAAATATACATATAGTTTGATTTCATTGATTTAACACTTATAGTTCTGAGAAAACACACAAAAAATCTTTTCGACAAACTTGTATTCTGAGAGCGCGAACGCAGACCCCATAGACATCGACGAACTCGTTTTTTTGTGTGAAATTCGACCTAAGACTATGTGCTGAATGCTAATTGTGAGCTGCTGATTTCGGATATGCCTAAAATGAGGGTTCACTTCAGCATTATAACTACATTGTAAATATAGAACCTCCTCTAAAACCCGAACAATTTTTTTTTCATCAAAATAGACAAATTTCCATGAGGTTTGAAGATCAAATAGTTTGAAAGCATGTAAGATTGAAAGGATAAAAAAGCTTCCTATGCCAGAGTTTGAACTTGGTACTACCATTTCTTGCCTCCGAGGCTAAAATCACTCACGCAGTCACAGAACCACCATGACATTAGACCGAGGAATACCTGCTTAAAAAGAAAATTTAAAAAGTAGTATTGATACCCCCGTCTCGCATGCGAGTAGGTTTCAATGTATGATTTTTTTAAAATGGCTGATGCTAATTCAAAAAATATATATAGCTTGATTTCATTGGTCTAACTTCGATAGTTTTTTTTTCTGAAGATCCTAGATGAAAAAAAAAAGCTCTAAGAAAAATATCTTTCGGCAGACTTGTCTTCTGAGAACGCAGACGATTGCACTCCCACAACAAGGCTATTCAGGGGTACAGAATTTCCCAGATTTTAGACAATCTTAAAGTGGTTCTTCGGGTGAAACTTCAACCCTTTAATTGACCGGCTCTTTGCTCTAACACAGAGCTTAGTCTGTAAGTGCCATCTCATCGCCATAAAGGCCCTACATATGGGATCGCTTACGTGCCGACAATCGAACAGGCCCGATTAGAATGAAACCCCGGAATGGCTACATGTGTCCCTTGTGGACACGTCACCATCTCCGGCTTTTCTCTTTGGACATTGTCCGTTCCATGATGGTTGTTTCCAAGCCATGGGGAATCCTTCTTCCACTAACGGTTGAATTTTAAAAGCATTGCGTGATCTTGCAGTCTTTAACCCTAGGAAGACCCTTACGAGTGATGAAAAAGATAAATAGATCTGGTTAGTCACTCAATAGAAATCGTCGCATGACCGACGTCTTTGAGCATTGTGTCAAGTTGGGGGTGATCAATTAAAAAAATTGGAAAAAAGGTTGATCAATGAATAAATTACTTCACTCGCATTTGTTGTAAAATAAGTTCGAATTTTCAAGAAACAAGTGTGAATGCTGCCGGGCACAAACTAAGGGGCCAACTTGGCATAAACTTTCATTGCAAATTGAACCCCCTTTTGGTACGTCTTTATGAAGTGCATGTGTGAATGTGTGTGGAATGTGTGTAAATCAGTGTGTACAGAGGAACATATACACATACTTGTAAACATACATACATACGTGTACGAACACGTGTAGGAATGTGTTAAAGTGTGTACGTGGGTGTGAGTTAGTGTGTAATAGATAGATAGATAGATAGATGAACAGGCTGAGATAGATAGGTATGAACATATTTTTTTTCAAATTTTCGAGCCTCCTAAAACAATGTAAAGAAATATAGGAGTGTAAAAAATCAGTGAATAAAAATTATACAAATCTTCTGATTTGCAAGATATTTTATCGTGTGTGTTGACCACAAAATTACTTTGTACTGGATAGAAACCAGAAAAAGAAGAGACCCTTTAAGTCGTATATACAATTTTGATAGCATTTCGCAACATTCATTTCTGTGATAAAAACATTGATAATATTAAAAACTTTTTTGTTTCAAATTGATTTTTCATCTTAATCTCAGTTAATACTCCCGAAACAAAAATAAATAATCATCGCATCAAAGAAATAAAAAGGAAAAATATCGTGCAAAAGGCAATATAATTCATTAGCAAAGTAAAAAGTTATATATATATATATATATATATATATATATATGAAGTGTATACATTAGTTATAAACACTGCTTAGTCTGCTTTCTTTTTTCCTTTTTTCTTTCTTTCTTTCTTTCTTTCTTTCTTTCTTTCTTTCTTTCATTCATTCATTCTATTTTTTCCATCGTGAGTATTGACTTATGACGCAGTGTGACGTAAAAAAAAAAGAAATAATTTCTATCTTCTTTCTCTCTTATTTCCCTACTTATTAAGAAAACAACTTTCTTTCTTTCTTACAAACGCTGTATATCTCTCTCTAACAACTCTCTCCTGAGGTCATTTGGTTCCTTAAAAACGCCGTTGACCGATTCAAAATTTGTTTTTTAAATGGAAAATTCCCCCGTTCTTAGAACTGCCACCTTACGTCGCAGTTAAAAATACAAATATCTGAATAAATCAATCTGTCTCTCTTCGCGTTTCATTCACTGCCCAAGAGGTGTGTGGGACAGAAAGGCAGCTGGGGATTAGAGAGGCCCAGGGAAAACTTTGCTGCTTGAGGAGCCCCCCCCCCCCCGCCAGCCAACATTCAGTGAGTGGAAATGTGGTTGGTAAGGTTTTCGGGCGTCTCTCCAGCTACGCTTCTGGTGTACGGCAATGTCTATTAAACTATTTCAGCGCCATTCACCCTTGATTCTTTATCACATTTCATTCCCCCCTGTCTAAATGTCTTTATGTTTTCAATCATTTTCATTTTTTTTTCACTAGTGTATCAGTTTTTATCGTGAACAAAGAACGTACAAAACTTACTTTTTTAAATCTTCATTTCATTCATGCTTTTGAACATCCTAAAAATATGGAAAGAAAACTGAGCAAGACGAAAGGTTTGGCTGAAAAATTATTTGAGATTTTTCTGGCAAAAAGGAGTAATCGAACTTATAATTAGATTCTTGGAAACAATATTTTCTTATCGTAAGTAGAGAAAAATATAAATATCTGAGTTAATCAAGTCATCCATTCTCCTACTTTCATCCCAGCCCCCCAAAACGATTTCATTCACCCTTGGGTGAATCATTGACCAATTTAAGAAGCCCTGCTTTAAAGGATTGCCCTCCTCACCAAAATATAAATTCAGAGTTTACAAATTGAACAGGCTCACAGAATTCCTTTGTCGTTACGACTGAACCCCTAATCTAGTGGTTCCCAAACTTATCTTGTCGCAGAACCCTGATACGATTCCCCCTAATCGCGGAACCCATATCTATATTTCACAGACAACCCCTGCCAACATAATTCTGATAAGATCCTTTAGGAAACAACCCTCTAATTCTGATAAGATATTATATGAAACAACACGCTAATTCTGTTAAGATATTATATGAAAAGACCCCCTAATTCTGATGAGATATTATACGAATCAACCCATAATTTTGATAAGATGATATTTTAAACAAAAATTGTTTTAGAGGAAGAATTTATTCACATGAGAAACGTGTTTTGGATGAAGCATTAAAATAAAAATAAAAAACTGTTTTCAATTGTTATAAACTTGTGATTGCTTCACCGTATCTTGGACTCCAGGATCCGCTTTAAATTTGGTTCAATATTGTTTATTTGAATTCACGCATCTAGTGAAGCGTACAGTCTGATGCAATATTTAGTTTTTGCGCTAAATTATTACTTCGCAAATGTTGAATATCATTTTTTTTAATGAAATATCTTTTTTTAATCAAATTTTATTAAATGAGAGCTTGTCTCACAGAACTCCAGATTCTTTTCGCGGAACCCAGGTTGGGAAACACTGCTCTAATCTCTTTGCCTTTGCTCTTATGCCTGGAGAATAATGAACTCAGTCGGCAGGAGAGAAAATCAAAAATAAATTTCTATTTGAAAAACGAGTACAGTTATCTCTCTCTTTTTTAAAGTTCGCTTTACGCCACTATTTCACTTTTACATAAAAAGCGATAAGCGAATATAGCGTTCAACGTTTGTTTTTGTAGCAAGCCGTTATAGAGACGGCACATAACCCCCCCCTCTCTGTCCCTGTCTCTCTCTCTCTATATATATCCTTTGCCCTCAGTCTCCTGTACCTCCCACCATTCAACCTCCAACCACTACGCCAACCTAAAATACTATCATCACTATTGTTGGGGTCTGGGAACTCTCAGAAATTTTGATCATGTAAATAAATGATAATTGTTTCTTCGTTTTGCACCATTCGTCTTACGAAAGGTTTTTACAGGAACTACTTTTGGAAAGCGGGTAAATCCTGCATAACCATTCCAGCACTAGTGATCCAACCAATAGCCTCATTGGTTTATACCTGTGTTTTAACTATTGAGCTGTACCTGCTAGCACACTGCTGTGTGTGTGAGTGTGTGTGTGTGTGTGTGTGTGTGATGAAGTGGACCCAAGATTTTATTGCAGATTTCTGATTGGCTTGTGTAGGAAGCCTCCATATGAAAGAAACGGAAGCAGAAGAGAGGACTTCCAATATCACCGCCCTTTTCTTTTTTTCTAACCAATCAGCGCACAGTGCGTAGGTCTCTTTGACCAATCAATCAACTTCTTATGCAGTCAGTCAACCAATCAGCACTCCGCTCCGCTCTGACAGGTGAATCGGGAAAGGGAAGAGGCGGGGTTGTGAGCTGTGGGCGGGGCTACTTCAGTCACGTTTAGGAAAATGGATTCACAGTAGCGGCGCCGGAGCCTTTTGAGAGTGGTGAATGGACGGGGGGGGTTAGACAAGGCACTTAATATAATGCGTGTTGCCCCGGCACGATCCTCGTCTCTTCTTCCGAAATGCAGCTAGACAGGAGGAAACGATTTCCCCCACACCAACCGGACCACACCCTTTTCCATTTAACCTAATGGACTTGCTGGAAAATCGACAGCAAGAGAAAGGAGAAAAAAAAAGATGATAATCGAATGTGCGCGTGTGTATATATATATATATATATATATATATATATATATATATATCAATGTGCACATATTTCTGTGAATATATGGGTACAGGGTAGGTCCAAGGGAACAGTGACGTGTGTAGTCGCCCAGCGCGCCAAATGCTAGTGGCCGCCTATAATGTGCCTGAGACAGTAAAAAAATGCAAATTGGAAAAATGGATAAATTAAATAAGAAAGAGTCAAAAAAATAAAATTAATTACCGTTACTCCCAGCAGACCGGTTTAATCACTGTTGCTGGGTTTTAGTTATCTAGGTGTTCTGACATTTAGATGTATGTATCTATCAATCCTGACTTTGCCCAGCCCTGACCGTTCATAGTAAACTCTTGAAATTTTGAATAAACTCTCATCTCGATGAGTACGATAAATGATAGTTTTTTGTTTTTTGAAAATTCTACCACAAAATAGGTTTTTCATGGGGTCGGGGGTTAATTTACAATGAATTTTTTTGCCAAATTGGTCTCTTAGTATGTTTCCAGTAGCATTAATACTTGTTTGGTTTTTTTTTTTTTTTTTGTAAATGTGTACATTTGAGTGATCACAGTCCCAAAGAAGCAAGAAAAGTAATTTATTCATTGATCACCCCCTTTTCTAATTCTTAATTGATTGCTCTATCGATTGACTAACCAAAACTGTTTTTTTTTTTAAATCATAAGTTAGGTATTCAAACCATACTGGTAGTATTTTCAAGATAACTTAATTTTACCACCACTGCTTAATTTACGAGATAAAAAGCAACTTTCACAAGTGATAGAATTTTCGCAACCAAAAACCATCTCCCTAAACTTGGGAAAAAATGTTGTTGCCTGTATAATAATGATAAGAAGAAAAGTTTTTCCATGTAATAAATACACACAGTTAGAAACACATCGATAACAATATAAAATACTCATTTATAGATTTTGTTCCAATGACGACATAGTTTAAATTACATTGTTTCAGGTTTTTTCAAATCAAATTCCATAAATAAGTAATTTATATTGGTATTGTTTTAAAACAAAATCCATGAAAAAGTAACTTACGTTGTAATTGTTTAGGACCAATATATTCGTATTATTCAGTAGCTGACTTCACCAGTGTCTTACAAAAAAAGTGACCTTCTGGAATGAGCCATAGCTCAGTCCAAAACAAGCCAGAAGTGCCAATGAAAGAGATGAGGAGAATTGAAACTTTATTGCCGTAAGATACTATGCTTTAATTACTGACAGCGATTGACTCCTCACCTTCTTTACCCACTCTGTAAGCAGTGAAACACCAAAAAGGAAACGATTAACAGAACCCAACAACATCATGAAACAAATAAATTAACAAGTTTTATTGGCGTGTGAAGACACCAGAGGAGAAATGAACAACAATCAGAAAGTGTGACGGTCGTACATACAAACAAGCAGAATAATAGTCGATAGATAATTCATGACAAGTGTATTTTTCTTTCAAGCGTATATCTTTTATTATTTATATCTTTATGAACAATTGATTAAAAAAATTAGATAAGAGTTGACTCAATCTTCAGAGAGGATTATACTTGGGGAGTCAAAGCCGAAGATTTTGGCTGTTTTATCTTCTGCCACTGTGGCTATCAAAGATCCGTTCCTGGAAATCAAAAAGGAAAAATTCAGAGAAATGGGATTTATTAAAGAAAAGAAAATTTTTTTTCCAAAAAAAAAAAAAAAAAAAAAACCTGCCTGGTTAGTCACTCTATAGAAACTGTAATATGACCAACGTCTTTTAGCAGCATGCCATATTCAGGGTGATGAATTAGAAGATTGGAAAAAAATCTAACCACATAATGAGCTTCTATGCAAATTTTTCTCTTTATTTCTTTGTGGTCAAATGGGATGATCTCATTGATCGATTTACCCTCTTACTATGACATAATAAAAATTACGCCGTAGAAACTCTTAAAACTTCATGTCTGATCATCACACATTAAAACAGCTCAATTAACGTTACATCACAGAAAAGCTGGTCATATGAAATTGAAGTAGATTTTTTTTGAAAGAGTATAAGTGACTGAAAGAAATGTTTATTGCCGAGTTGGGACTTGGAAAAAAAAACTTGAAATTAAAATACTTGATATTTCTATCATTATCCGGACCATCCTCATCTTGGTTGTTTTTCATACAATGTTTCGGCCGTTGTACTCTACAGCCTTCATCAGGTATCATCTGGTAGGTGTGGGAAAGTAACGAACCAAACCCTTTATTTAACCGATGGGGGTATACTGACTGCACTCCCCTCTTAGCATTAGTAGTATTATTATTGTCTCACACTAGGATTGAACCAAGAACCATCAGATTACCTGATGAAGGCCGTAGAGTACAACGGCCGAAACGTTGTATGAAAAACAACCAAGATGAGGATGATCCAAATAATAATAGAAATAATAGTAATACCTCATCTCAAAAACTCAGAGATATAGAATACTTGAATTATTAAAAATGAATTACCTGATGAAAAGGCTTTAGGCTTCTTAGTGCCAATCAATACATAAATAACAACGTCATTTTTTACAGATATTTTCCAGTAATAATAACAACAACGAAGAACATAGATGCTGCCAAAGATAAACTGAGGGATTAATTTTGCAAAGAATTACCAAATAAATTGATTCTTTTTCATTTTTAGGGAAAAAAGATGAAAAGCAAAAATAGTATTTAGTGTTCGTTCTCCAGCGAGTTGTTATAGAGGAAGCATGCACCCTTTTCTTCTCTTTATCACACCCCAGTGTCCTGTGACGCCTAACATCCCAATCTCTGACATCTCAGCCTTACATACTATCATAACCATTTTGGGGGTCTGGAAACGCTCAAAAGATTCTCCCACATAAATTGATGATAATCGCTTCTCTGCCTTGTGCCATTTTGGCTTGCGAATGGTTTTTAAAGGAACAGTCAGCTTTCAGATAGTGGGAGAATCCCATTAGGTGGAAATATTTTTTATATATATATATAACATCAGAACTTATTAAAAAACCAGAATCAGATTTCTTCATTCCATTATATCTAGTAACTTATTTTTCTGCACATCCCCTTAAAGTCTTACTTTGGGAGATTTCATTGCACAATTCCTATTCGTTCTCTTATAACGAGTCAATAACCAAGACAAAAAAAAATGGACCACAGTCATCCTGCCAGTGACTTACTTTGAGACATCAAAGTCCATGATAGACGCGGCATGTCCATGCCACTGATGGATCATCCTCCCATCTCTCGCGTCCCACAACCTGACCACACCGTCCAGACCGACAGTGAACAATTGCACACCATTCTCCATCCATTTTAACTTGATGACCGACTCCTGGAAAAGAAAAAACAAAACGTTTAACAAGAAACGTTAGGAAAATCAAAGTCATTTGCATTGAACAGAATCAATTCAAAGCATTAAATCTCAGAAGAGATAGCTTCCAATGAGACTTGAACTCACACCCCATATTCTTGCAGACACAGATCCAGAGGCCAAGTAAAATTAGAGATCTTTCTCTTGAATATGTAAATAAGAAATTTTGTAAACGATAATCATAGATTAACCTTAAGTCAAAAAATTATCATATCTATTGTTAAATCAGAGAGATGAAGAAGAGATAATGGAAGTTTTTGTGTGCAGTTTGACCCTGCAGCAGATAGACTTGTCTTCATTGTTGTTTGGATCACAACATTTTGACTGGTATGTTTTTTGACCTTCCTCACATGTATGTGGCCCCCTTCGTAATCCTTGAGGGTCATCTAGTGCTGTTGTTTCTACTTTCTAATTTGGAAAGAATCACAGAATGAAAGCTTCATGCTAAGAAAGAATTTGCTGGATAAGTCATGACTTACCTGGAAATTCCAACTGTTACGCATTTTGCCTGCCTGAATATCCCACAAATACACACTTCCTTTCAAGGTTCCGATCGCTCCCCACGGTTGGCTGCAAAAGAAAATTAGAGACCCGAGTCAGAACAGGGAAAGCACAATCAGGGTCAACATTCAAATGACACTAATATTCAAAAAGGACATTATTCATCAGAAATCCAGCTGGAAATCTTGAAACTAATCAAGCTATATCTTTCACTTGAGCAATTTGTTACAATCCACTTCCAGCTTGCCAGGCCCATTGATAGATTACCAGAGGCCAGTTACATATATTCCAGGGAACACATTCCCTACTAGATCTATTTCCAGACTCTCACAACACTGGCCAAGGGGTTTGAATTCGAAGTTGTCCATCTACAAGACGGGTTGCCTACCCAAGGCAGAAAAGTCCGGTATGCCCTGCTATTTACCCACAGGTGAGGGGAGGACAGATGGATTCATGCCTTTCCCATGAGTATTAGTGTGAAGCAAACATAAATTACCTCAGCTGGAGTTTGATTCCATTTTCCATGCTGCTAACCATTAAGCCACATACACACCCAGCTCTTGATTATCAAATTTTATTTGTTTTTTGCTTTTGTGACAAGTTAGAGTAACTTTGTTTCTTAAAAGTTAGTAACTTCAACACTTTTACTAGTTTACTATTGACTACAACAAAATTGTGGACTTCAAACCAGCACGACAACTTCAGGAATCCTCGTGAAGGAACTTGATGAAAATTACGTAACTGTAAAGCTTATCAAATCTACTTTCAAACAATATAAACATTTTGATCAACAAAAGGAAAAATTTATTTTCTTAAGATTGAGATAGAGTAATGTTGTGCACAAAATGAAGGATTATTAACCACGTCTCTCACTTTAAGTGTCCTTCAAAATTTAAATCACAGTAAATTCTCATTGAATGACAAAACTAATAATTTTGTCAAGAGTATTCACACTGTTAAGTGTTGTCTTCTTTGTATGACTCATATCACACAGTAACCTTAGCTAAAGACAAAGTTATGAAATGTCCAACCTTTAACTCTAACCAACTTATTTTCTTTTAAATCATATAATCCTCATGCACTGTTTGGTGTTTTAAGGTGGTGAAAATAGCTGTCGATTTACATGGTAAGTTGCCTCTTTCAAACCCTTGATCCAACATCTACAGGGTTATCCTCTTAACGCAATGCCTGAACTTCTGACATTTTGCTGGGGTCACCATAAAAGTCAATATTGATCCCCAAGAGTCAATGGAACTATAAATATTAGGGGATTGAAAACAGGTTCAATAAACCCTGGGAGGCATCTATTGAATATTTGGTACTTTTTACATCAATTTTGAATCATTTTCTTGTTTTCTTTGTATTTTACCATTTCTGACATGTATTTATATACTATGGATTTAGTACATTTGGGGGAAATTTGGTATATTTTAGGATATGGTTTTAGTACATTTGAAATCTTACTTTTGACAGCTCTGTCTGGGGATCAAGAGGTCAACGCCCTAAAAAGTTAGTCAACCCTTGCTCTACACACGAGTTGGTGGGTTGCCATTCTTATCATGTGTCAGAACCAATTAGTTATCCAACACTCAATGAACTTGAGGACTGGTATTCTTCTGATAATTCTCTAATTTTTTCTTCAATTAATAGGGACATATATATAAATAAATCTGAAGTAGATAAAGATCTACTTACGTTTTGGAGAAAGCAACTGTTTCTATGGAATTGTCATCATCGTTTTCATCCTCTTTTTTCGTACTAAGGTCGAAAACATTCAAAGGCTGAAAAAGACCATGTTCAGAAACTAGATACAAAATTTGAATTTGGATTTAACCTAAACAATAAGGATAGATATTAGATGAGAGCAGTAATAAAGATACAGGTCTGGTTATTCACTCAATAAAAACCATCTCATGACTAAGCTTTTTCAGCAGCATGCAATGTTGGTGGTGATCAATTAAAGAATTGAGAAAAGGGGTGATCAATGAATAAATTATTTCTCTAGCCTTTTGGTTCGATCAGCAAAAAGTCTGAATTCAAAAATTTAAAAAAATCAAGTGTGAACACTGCCAGATACAAACTGAGGATCAATTTACAAATGTTCAGTGGAGATTAAGCCCCCCCCCCAACTTATTTAGGGGGTAAATTTTGAAAAAACAAAAAAAGATTATTATAGGCAGAATACGGGGTAAATGTTCAATTTCCAGCCATCTAACTCCATTGGTACAGCCTGTATACACGATACATAGCAGGCCAGTCAGCCAGATCAATTTGAAAACTGAAAAAAACCTATGTTAACCAGTTTGAATTGCTGTGTGGAAGATGACCCAGGGCTTCTCAAAATTTATTTTCATTCACATCTTCTGATGAGACAAATTTTCCCACAACCCTTCAAGAGTTATCATAAAATCAATCGGTCTTATTATATAAAAGCCTTAATAGAATTTGTTGGTTTATTCATTTGTCTGTACAGTCACGGGGAAAGTGGAGAATGATTTTATAAATCCATGATGCGTCTTTTACAAAATCTTTAAAAAAGAGAGAGAGAGAGACTAAGAACACCTCATATGCCAGTCTGTCACCTCAGACTTTACTCTCCACCCACAACTGTCACAACCCAAATAGCTTAGCAGACATTTTCTATAGAAATTTTTTTTCTTAAATTGAATAAGAAGCACAAACCTATTTTCTCAACAACTTGACCAAGATTCACTGATTTCCTCCTTTCTTCAATTTTATTAAAGTTTTTTTTGTTTCAATTTGAATTAAACAGAAATGCAAAGTCCATTTTGTTTGCAATAAATACGTTTACAGAAATAGGACGCAACCATCAAAGAGACCAAAAATCACTTTTCCCAAATAGCAAGCAAAAAGGAAAATTGCAAATTCTACTCACCTTCCCATTGTTGGTATTCGAAATGTAAAACTTCAGATCTGAAGAACCACTCAGCAGTAAGGAATTATCGTGGTTGAAATCCAGGCAGGTTATACTCGATGTATGAACTGAAAACCAAGACAAAAAAAAATGAGAGTGACTGTAATGGCCTTAAAAATAGAACAAAGTCAGTTGCTGAGGTTGTCCACATTCCCTGATGTCTGCAGTTACTACTAAAGTTCCACTAGCACATCAGTAGAGATCATATGAGAAACAACAAAAAATTAAGAGATGTTGTTCAAAACCCGCAACCTTGTTTCTACAATTTTTAACAGCATTGGTCAACATTTGATTCTGTAACGGAACTATTTGTTTCCAATTGGTATTTTGGTGCTTGTGACTTATTTCAGACTCAAATTTGGCACTTTTCTTCCAGACACCGGTGATATCAGCAACTATATCAAGTCACGCTGAATAATTTGAATATCAAAATAAATACAGCATGCGGTGGAACACATGTTACAACATAAAATACTTATTTACGGACAATGCAAACAAATGATAAAAAGTTTTTTCTTCAAATCAATGTAATTTAATGCCTAATTCGAAGCAAATCAATAAAAAAAGTGTTTTAATAAATACATACAATTTAGAACGAAACAATAAAACTAATAACCACACATGGTTTACCATTTAAGAAAGACTTTTTTCTGCAACCCCTAATAATCTTTACACAGCCTTCAAAGGTATCCTGATCCCCTACTTTAAGAAGCCCTCTGACACAAGGAACCAAAAGGAATTTGAACTTACAATTCATTTCTTGCAAAGTACTCTGTTCTTTCAATCCAATAACTCGGATGTTACCATTTTCATAACCGATGCAAATGCGCTTGCCTGAAGGAAGAAAAAAAATTGAGAGGTTAAGACAGAGCATTGGATCAAGTGCATTGACACGGAAGAATATTATCCTGAAAAATAAATATTTTCTGGGTAAAATAAACCCTTTTTTCATCATTGAACTACGGAATTATCGAAGATGTAAGGGCGATAACTCTTCATAGTTGTAAGGAAAAAATGTAAACATAAAAATTAAGTGAAAAAGCAAAGAAAAATTTCAAACAAAAATAGATTTGCAAATTAGCTACGCCATTATCTTATACCAAGCTAACACTTTAGTACGGCACATTAAAACTATTGTGGGACATCCAGAGAGGACCAAACCCACTACAATAATGATTGTTGATAAAAACTAGCTTCTAAACCATGGCGAGGCACCCAGTGGTTTTTATCTTTAAGAACAAGAAAATGATTCTTGATTGAAAAAAAATTTCCATGAAAATTATTTGTAGCTTTTTTTCTCAGTCAACTTACAGCACAAAGTTTGTCCAAAGAGTATCCAGGCATTTGGAGGGCCTCTGTTCTGTTTCTCCAGTCAATGGCACATGCCTGGGCAAAGCATATGGCAATCCTGAGATGCCCAGTCGTCAGAATCCCCCTCTTGGCCTTGCTGATATAATCCAGAGGAAAGTAGAGAGTGATATGTCTGGCATAAGCTTGGCTGCAGAAGCTGCCAAAAAGGCATCAAACCAGCCTGGGAGGGGCTCTACTCCCTGGTTTGGAATCAGAATTGTCCTTCTTCTAGATTGGTAGCTTTTGCCCTGATACTTCACCAATAGATGGGAGGGAAAAAGATGGATTCATGCCTCCCCCAAAGGAAATGAAAATAAACAGCCACAGGTTTGAACTCGGGTCCCTGATTTTGCACGCATCCATTTACTACTATGAGGATTAAACAAAGAATATAGCACGGAGAAAAGATGACAATATTTGAATCGATCCCACTGATAGGTCTCCATGACCAAATCAGTAAGGCATTGTTCATGTAAGACGAGCTCCCATGGATATGGAATGAGAGTTCAAATCTCCTGAGAAGAAAAGACTTACCATCAGGTGCCAGACAGGCACAGGTAGAGGCACAATTTGGGCCAACGTAGGTTTTGCAATCCCCACTAGGTATTTTCCACATCCACATCTGCCCGGTCACTGTACCAGCCAACAACACATGAGCTTGAGTGTGCCACTTGATCCACTGAAGAAGAAAAACAAAAAAAATTATTGTAATAGATTTCATCTTATAATATAAAAGCTCATGTCACCATTTTGGTCTGTTTGTTTCTGTCATGGTTAAGCGAAGTAAAAGAGGAAAGGGTAAAGCAAGGCTCTACAATAGCTGTGTGTTTGTATCTACTACTACTATAACTGTGCTGCTGATGTCTCAGGAATTGCACAGAAAACAATTTTTACCCAATTTTGTCATCTTCTATAGCATGGAAAATGATTCCACTAAATATTGGCATCTCTGATTTTTCATGAATAAAACAGATGTTTTTCATATAATAAAGGAGAAATTTATTTTTTTACCCGATCCTATTGACTTATCATTTTGAAACTATCAAGAAAAACAAAAACTAGAAGAAATTGTACAAAATTGACAAAGACAGTAAACACATTTATAATACTATGATATATACTTGCATAATTTATCTTTATCGAAATAATCCAATTTTCAAGGGTACTATGCATGTATATATTCATGTGTTTCCAAATATTAAATCTTAAGCCTGAGTGGAAATGAAAAACAACTCTTTAAGGTTTCAGATGATAGCATTTTGCAAACACAAAAAGAACATACACCAGCTACAGAATTAAACCCAACTCTACAAGAAATGCTTTACTTACCTCAATATCATCACATTCAAACGACCAAATTTCTTCAAGAGACGAGACTTTCCAGACTTTAATGCTGCCACCAAGATCAGCCGTTGCAATGTACGCCCCATCATGACTGAAGCCAACATTACTCACAGAATCTTTATGCCCTAAAAATAGGAAAGGGATTGAAGACACATTTCTCAATCAAGTTCAGCGTAAACATCATTACTAGTAATTTTTGAGTATCATTTTCTTCCATTTCAATTCAACTCATGTAAAAACAAAATCGCACAAGATCAGTGAAGAACAAAACATTTAATTTAAAGAGGGGTCTCATAGCTGTGTTAGTAAGAGCAGTTGGTATGGTTAACCATCCTTCTCAGAGGGAAAAGAGACATGAGTTCTAGTTTTATCATCATCAGCCTTTTAGCAATTATCGTTGGACATAGACCTTCCCTAAGATTCATCAGACCTCCCTATTATGAGCATCATGGAGCTAATACTTTCTTAACTTGTCTACTTTGTCACACCATCTCATTCTTTGTCAGCTACAGTTTCGCAGATGATCACATTGTGTGTCACAATGTCCAACATGACCAGTCCATTACCATTTGAGTTTTCAAATGGATTCTATGATGTCTCAGGCTCCTGTTTTTTTCTTTTCTCTAATATACTCCTTGTGATATTGTGCATAATTCTTTCCAGTGTACGTTCCTGCATGGTTCTTAATTTAAGGGTCAATCTTTTAGTCAGGTTCCATGTTTCAGTACCATAGGTGACTATCAGGTGGATGCATTTGTTGTATACCCTTCACTCAAATGCAGAGCTGAAAACCACAACAGTTTCATCAAGAACTTATCTTCTATTTCCGTTCTTGCACTGTTCATTCACTGTCATAGATTGATAGTGCAATAAAAAGCAACAAAAAGAATTAAGATGAAAGAAAATACTAGTAAAAAATTATGATAATAACATTGCTTCATCATTATGATAAAAAGCAACAAAAATAAGATGGAATAAAACTAGCAATAAAAAAAGTAATAATGAAGAGTCTATCGACCGAGAGTGTTGTGATAAAAAGCAACAATAATAAGATGGAGTAAAACTACCAATAAAATATTAGTAACAATGCGATCTCTGATGAAAGAATAAAGACACTAATACAAACCTTTGCATTCCAGTAATGTGTTTCCTGTTTGTGTGTCCCACAGAAAAGCTCGATCATCCTTTCCACCAGTGACAGCTAGTTTTGCTGTGGTGGGCTCAAGATCAATGCAGTAAACCACATCTGAAAGAAAAAATATACACACACCAATTAAAGGGAGATAAAAAAAGGCCAGTTGATCTTTTCTGACTTCATGGCATACATGAGTTACACCTCATGTGACAGTACTAGGTTTCAGCAACAGGGAAGAATCCCTTACTTCTCTCTATCAACCAACATGACATGCCTTTGTCAAGATATTTAGCAATAGGCAGAGCACAATGAGATATGGATTCATGCCTTACTTGAGAACATTACAGACATCTACCAAACAAAACAGTCATATACTACAGATGATTGTAGCAACAACTTACATTCCAAAATTCAGTCAATGAGAGACCACAATCATCAAACTGATTCTTGTTTTCTGAGAACTATCAATCAATTGCACTTGAACTGATTGTGTAAAATGAATAGATAAATAAATACTTTATGCAGATTTCTATGGTACTCTTTTCTTGCAATGTAAATTAGAAATTTATAAGTCCCAAGGGCAAATTCTTTTATGCTAGATATAATATAAACATGGGCCATTGGTAGAACTAAAAAAAAAAAATTAAAAGTTGGCCACTACAAAAAGAAGCTGCTGATCCTTGAGCTAGGTCATGTCATAACTGCTTCTCTACTTTGCACTTCATTCATATTCTTATAAAATACTTAGAGCAAAGGAATGATTTTTTTTTAATCTCCCACTTTTACCTGTGATCATACGGAGATGGAGATTGCACTTATATCATTATCCACTTCCTGCTTGCTAGGCCCATTGAAGCTTCACCAGAGCCCAGTTAACAGTACATTTCAGAAATAAGTTCCTTACCCTATTCATTGCTAGCCTCTCATGAAGTTTGATTGAGGGTGGGAGTTGTTTGTCTCCTGCCAGCCAAGGCTTAGAACCCAGTTTACCCTGCGATTCATTCATATTTGGGAGGAGAAGGAATGACTTCATGCCTTTTCGAAGGGCATTAATGCAAAAGTGAACACAAACTGTCTCAGCCAGAACTTCAATTTGGTTCACTGATTCCATTTCCTGTGCTGCTAACCATTGGGCCACCTGCACCTTCCTATAGTAATGATTAAAGGTAACTAGAAATTATTCAGCCCATTTTATCTCTCTTGAGCCTCTACCTAAAGAGTTCTTAAGACTGCGACCTGCTGGAAACAATAGATTAAACAAACAAAAAACAGATAGGATATTTACCCTCATGTCTGTCAAATGTTAGCTTTGAAGAATCAACAACAGGTTCAAACATTTCAATATCATCAGTCTCATCTTCTTCATCGACCATTTCCTCTATCATTGGATCTAAAAGACAAAAAAAAGAAACAAAAGATAGAATTCTCAAATAGATTCTATATTCTTCCACATATTTTTGCAATTATCAAATCACTGTAGCCTACCCGACCAACCAACCAACCAAGTCGGCTACAGATTCTTCTCTCTTTGCTCACTCCTAGTCACATTTTGGGGGCTACAACCTTGAAAATTTGCATGAGTACCATTTAGAAACGTTTGGGTTTTTGTTTTTTTTTTCCAAAAAGTGTTTTTTGGGGTCTCTACAGTCATTTTGAACCATTAATCTTGTGCTGGTATTCGTTTCTTGATTGCATTGCGACACATGACAAAAAATGGATTCTGTACAACAATCGACAGTGGGTGAACAGGTGATGAACCAAAACACCTCCCCAAACCAAACCTGAATAAAAAGAAGATTATGTTTGGTGGTCGGCAAGGGAGATCATCCACTGTAACTTTTTGAATCCTGACCAAATAATCACAACAAAGACGTATTGCCAGGAAATCAACAAAATGCTCCAAGAACATTTACATCCAATATTGATCAATTGAAAAGGATTTATTCTTCCCCATGACATTGCCAGACCCCATGTTGCACAAATGATCCGGTAGAAATTGAAAAATAACTTTTATTCGAAGCTGAGAGATATTACTTTGAGGTTGATGGTGAAAAAATATGATTATTTTTTGCGCAAACCTATAAGTAGTAGGAATATCATCTTGATTTATTTTCCATTTGATGGAACATTGTCATTCAAGCATTTCCAATCTGTGTTGTTTACTCACTGAGGTAGACAGGCAGTTTGAGTAGTTGCAATGAAAAGCAACTGAAATCAAGATGAAAGAAACACTAGTCCAAAATCAATCCTTCCATTTTTGATAGATTCTCACTCTCAAATGCATGAAAGGAAAATTCTCTCTCATTTCATAAAAAGTGTCAGATTTATCAAATTGGTTTAGATTTCTTATCCTTGGTGAAATTTCTTCAAAATTGACTGCTAGACAACACCTAATTTCAGCAGTTGATATGGCCTGGAATACAATTTTCGCCGATCTTGGATCCAGAATTTTCAAAATTTTCTGGGTGATAAACCTAGACACCCCTCCTCCAATTGCTCATTTTTAGCATTGAAACTTGATGGGTCTGAAAAATTGAAGGTCTCAACACGGTACTCCAACAATCTTTTAAATCAAGGAATAATTTGACAAATGTTTAGTTCAGTGGAACAGAGTGGACTGGTCAGAAATAAAAATTGATGAATATGATAATTTTGAATAACCGCTGAATATTCAAGCTTGTATTCTAATTTCGAAATAACAAGAACCATAAGTTCAATGATACATCCATCATCCGTGGTAGTAGTAGTAGAAAGAGGAGGAGGAAGAGCAAATAGCCTTTCTTTGAGTCTGTTTATTCTCATACTTGTAGAATATTGCAATACAAAATATTCTGCAAGGATTATTTTCAGTAAAAATTGTAAATGGCCATTTTTAGCTTTTTTTTCTCTAATTATGGCATCATTAGCAGCTAGAAAAAAATGATTGGAATAGATTTTTTCTTAATGAATGCATCACACCTTTGATGACATCATGATTCTCCCTTCCTTTCTTCCAATTTCCGTTGTTTAACGTAAGTGGGACCGACTGACCGAATAGTGTCTAATAGAAATGTGTGGACAGATCTAAAAATATGGTACTAGTCGACTGTCAGATCCGAATTGGAATGACGTCACTGACACACAAAAACTGAACTGATTAGATTCGTTCGCAAATAACACTTGTGCATTCTTTCGATAAATGTTCATTTAACACTTAAATAACATTAATTCTCAACGGTAGATTACACCTTGAATTGAAGTTTTTGTTCTGTTTGTTTGTACTTGAATAATTTACACTGTTCGATTTCTTTTTCCAGGGGTTTCCAATTATTTTTACTGCCTGAAGTTGGAATCGCTTGAATAATAATGACTTTTTGCTAAATAAAATGCAGACAGTGAAATACAAACAAAACTATTCTGCTCACGTTGTGTTGTATGTGTGTGTGTATGGTTCACATATTTGTGACGTCATCCGTATTTCATTTTGGACTTGAAATTCCGATTAAGTACCAAAAATATCCCCAATTATAAGCCAAAACAAAGTACACTTACTACAGTGGAAAAAAAATACAAACAATTCCGTACGACACGTGGTCTCTGACTAAGACCGTCAGAAAGACACAATTGACTCGAAATTTTAAATCGGAGGAGATAATCCACTCGACTTACCTCCAGGTTCATCATTATCGTTGATATCGATCACCCGATCGATTTCGTCCTCTCCAATTTCCACAAAATCTTGCGAGTTCGATTCGTTTTCCATCGTTGCGACCACGTTGAGACGTTGAAAAGGATTTTTTCACTCAACGCCGGTTAGTAATCGGTGAAAACGGAAAAGTTACCCTGTGAACTTTCGTCCGAGTTCACGCTGAATCACAAGCATTCCAATTTCACGACCTCCATAATGTCTTATCAGAAGCGTAACCGGGGTCTATTTGACCCTGCCCCATGGTACCTATGCAGGGGGGGGGGGATAAAAGCTTTAAAATAGTATTTCGCACACTGCATTTCTTCTGACACATCATACTTCTAGGGGATCTCCCTGAAACCAAGTACCCTTCAGTCTCAAAAATTGCTAGCTAAGCTAGGCCTCCGTGCCTAATTATTTTGCACTGGCTGAACCTGCTGAAATTGATATTGACCACTATCGGTTTGAATCTTCTCCTTTTCTCCCTTTTCCTTTTCAATCTTTGTTGCCCGTTCATGTTTTTATTTAAATGTTGTACGAACATGGATTAGTTGCATATGAAAGAATCTTCCAAACCCTGAGTAAACCACCTGATTTTCTCCCTTCTCCCTTCCAATTCTTTTTACGCCACATAACTCTTTTCTGTCCTCTCTCTTCATACCATCATATAAGACAGTCCAACCTTTCTAATATATCATTACTGAAAGTGTAACATTCGAACGTATGTAGAAACAAGCTGAATAATTTTATAGATAGATATCTATAAAATTTGTGCGTGTGTGCATGTGTGTGTGCGCGCGCACGCGCATGCACTGCGATTACTCGACGACTGGCCATTATACAAAGTCAATATTTGCCAGATATATTAGTCACTGTCAGTACATAAGGCTTTGCAGTGTCGAGTTCGGAGTTCTTTTGGTCAATGGTCACAATCAATAATCGAACAACTAGATCTAAAAAAAAAAAAAAGATGTTTTTCCAAACGTCTAGAAATATCTTGAGTTTGGAGAATCTAGTTATTATGTTATTGATAAACCTATCAAAATAATGCCCCCAAAAGACAAAATTGCATTTTTTGTTTTGTTTTGTTTTGTTTTTCTCCAAAAATGAAAAATAAAAACATTTTTCGAAAAGATTTAGTAGACTACTGATGTCAATTTTTACGTCAAGACAAAACCGTATTACCAGGAGCGCTGAAACACACAGACACAAGCATTTTGATCGTTTAGCTAAAATTACAGATCTGAATTTACAAACATAGAATATTTGATTCGGCAAAAGATCCAACTTTAGATATAAAATATCTAAATTGGCCATAGATTTTAATTTAGGTACAAAATATCTAAATCGACAACACTGAAGAGAATTAACCGAAATTCTTCGAAGCTATACCATTACTTCACATGACCATTATGGCTGGCTGCTTCTCACTCCGACCTTCCCAAACATGGGTATTAGGAAAAGGCACTCCTAGTTTATTTAATGAAGAAATAAATTTATTATCACTCATGCCTCCATACAAAAATGATCGAAAGTTTGCAGCATCAAAATCAGTGAATGAATTCGCCCATAATTATTTCACTGATTTATTTAATTGAACTTAATCAAATAATTCACCAAATTACAATGGGGTATTAACGTGAGATGACACCAACAAGGAAAAACAAAAAACAACTCTCCACCTTGCATACTTGAATAAGTTCCAGGTCAACAATAAAGAGTAGCTAGCAATTAATGACTGGTTTGCCACTAGATTCCACCTTGTTTGTATGCAAAGGCAGATCTACTAAGAAATTAACGATGCCTAAGTTTCAGGGTCCCAGATCCAGGAGGGGCCCCCAGAAGCAACTTTTTTCTTAATGAGTGTATTTTTCAACAAGATCGATGCAATTTTTCGTACAGGTCAAGGGATCGGTCGCTAATCGAAATTATATTTAAGTCACCGTCCTCCTTGGCAGGAGGACTGTTGATACACGTCTGACATTCAATGTGATCACCACCGTGAACTCCTAACAAATATTCCAGAAGCTTTGTCATGGAGTCACTGCAAAGTGAACTACAGTGACTGAAAAAAAAATTGAACATCATAATTTCAATCCCATATAGTAATGCAAGATATATCTTAAATAATAAAAATCAAAAAGCTCTGCTTATTAACAATATTTCAAACTTCCTCTCTTTTCAATATTATTACACAATTGAAAATTCATACTCTTCTTTCGTAAATTAAAAATCTCAAAAGCAAAAAACTGAACATTAAAAATTTAATAGCCATTGTGACCTTCTTCATTTATCGATATACAGGTAAATTACAAACTCTCAAACATATTTTCAAAGACTCAGAAGCGAAACCTGAATGTAAACGCGATGCAAAGAATTTATACATCAAGTTGGTAAAGTTAGAATATGATATTTTAACAATCGTTTGGACAGAAGTGTTGGAGCGTTTCAATAAAAGAATTAAGAAACTTCAAACGTCTTGTTGATGTATTAGAAGGTTATCGTCTGGTATCATCTTTACTATCGTTTATTGGAGAACTCATTCAGCCAACAAGATTGCACATAATGAATCAAAAGGTTTATGGGGAGATATCACCTCAAGTTATTCTGATGCTTCCAAGCACGTTGTTACAAAGAAATTTCTCAGATTGAACAGGTGGAAGTGTTTTTTCTAGAAGAGCTGACAAATTAAGAAGTTCTAAATCACCTTGATCACTGCTTGATAATTCAGTTACTCAAAGGATTGATGTATGAACTGATTGCGAAAAGGTGGAAGTTCCTCTCAATTCTGAAATTGATGAGGACGGTATCAAACACATCATCATCATCATTATCATCATCAGCCTTTATCACTTCAAAGATAATTTGTATTTTAGGAAATCCCAGAACACAAAAAACACGCCGTCTAAAAATGAGCAGAACTTCTGCTTATTTGTGAGCATCACTTAATTGAAGAGTTCCCCAATGTTACCATTTCGCTTAAGCTCTATTTCACAGTGCCTATCACAGATTGTGAAGCACAAAGGGATTTCTCAAAGCTATACTCTATAAAAAACTAATCTTGGTCTCCCATGACTGAAGAGTGTTTTAATTTATCATGCACATTGTTCCTAGAAAATGACTTTGCAAGGAAGTTCGCAAGTCAGGCATTTCACCCTCACACATTTTCTGAGCAAATTCTTTTAAAAGTTAGGCAAATAAAAAAGTTATGCAATTTTTTTTAAAGTTAAGCGAATAAAAAAAGTTAGACGGAAAAAGTTACACAATTTCATAAAAAGTTAGGCAATTTTAAAAGAAGTTCGATAAAAAAGTTAGGCACGTAAAAAGTTCCAAAAGTTAGGCAATTTTATAAAAGTTAGGCAATGTTAAAAGAACTTTAGGTAAAAAAAAGTTAGGCAAATAAAAAAGTTAGACGAAAAAGTTAGGCAATTTTATAAAAAGTTAGGCAATTTTAAAAGAAGTTAGATGAACTTAAAAAAGTTAGGCAAATAAATAAAAAAAATGAACCTATATCATGACCCACTGCAGGTTCGTTGGGTCACCACGCATGATTTAATCATTGGTGTGTCAATGGTGAGAAAGCCTAACGGAGACCATTCCCCTCCAGTCTGGATTAGAATCAGAGTTGTCTGTCTCCTAGACTGTTTGCCTACCATAGTTAGAGAGCATTGTCTACATCACATTTTACTCACCCATAACTGGAGGAGATGAAAAAATGGAGTCATGTCTTTCTAAAAAGTATTAGAGTGAAAAGGACAAGTGTTATCTTTCTCGTTTTAAAATGGCCGAAGTACTTGTTCCATTACCCAAACCACAACCCTAGAATACTAACCCTAAAAATACTAACCGTGACCCTATATTCTTTATCTGAAACGGCAGCCATTTTAAAACGGTAGAGGTAACATTTGCAGCAAAGTGAACTCGGCTCGCCCATTCCATTCAACAGTTCGGCTATTCTGCATCAACGTGCTGCCAAGATTTTGTCTATTCCGCGCCTCTATTAAAATATACGCCAAGCAAATCGAGAAAGTAAGGTAAACAAACTTAAAAGTACGACATTCAAATTTTTTTTTTTTAGATATGATAAGCAAATCGAAAATACTCGTTGAAAGAAGTGCAAAGCAGCCATTGCCCCGTCATCATAGCGTAATGCTAATTCAAAAACTTCTCTGACATGATCAAGCCGATTTGAAAAATTCAAGCAAGAGGGTCGGCCAGCACTTGGGATAGTCTTTCGGTCATGAGGTCTTGACCAATATAATTTGATTTGCGACAACGGAACACTATACGGAGCCTTACGAAGTTGTTGTCCTACATCTGGTACCATCGAGATTTGGGGTCTTCATGCTTTCTGTTAGTGCAATTCAGATTACTCTGGAAGAGATTGTTCGATATTGGGGTAATCATGTGCATTATCTACGTTATAACTATATCAGTTTCGCTTACATTCATCATCATCATCATTATTAGTCTCTTAACGACCGTCGTTGGACATAGACCTTCCCCAGGATTCGCCATACTTCTTTATCATGGGTGTCACGGAGCCAGTACATTCTGAATTTGTCTAGCTCGTCTCTCAATCTAATACTCTGCCGACCTCGGACGTGCATGTGATCCATGTCGTGAGTTGCGATGTCCATCGGTTGTCTTCCATTCTTACGACACAGCCAGCCCATTGCCATTTGAGTTTTTTTAATGGATTCTATGATTTCCCTGAGTCCTGCTTTCTCCCGGGTGTATTGTGCTGTCTTTTGGTCTCTCCATGTGAGGTTGAGCATAATTCTTCCATGTGTAGGTTGCATGGTTCTCAATTAGCGGGTACGTCTCTTGGTTAGATTCCATGTTTCAGCTCCATAAGTGACTACTGGGGGGACGCATTAGTTGTCTACCCTTATTTTTAGGATTAATGGAATTCAGTTTGATTCGAATGCTCCAACAAATGCATCATCCACTCCATGAACCCTTCTTTCTTCATTCTTCCTTCTTTCATGGTACGCAACACCCTTGATTACATAAAGGGCAACTCAGTGAGCATTGTGTCCCTAGGAATTTAGAAGTGTTGTCCCCAATCTGGCACCATTGAGATGAGGGTCTTCGAGCCTTCTTTTAGTGAGATTGTTTACTCTTATAGCGTCAGAAGTGGTCACCACCATTTAGAGACAAATAATGGAGAAAATCCTAAAATCAACTTTTTGAATTTAATTAGGATCCAAGTAACAAAAGAACAGTTACCGCCCTCCCCCAAAATAGAATAAAATTTCATGGCCAATAAAAGAAAATCAAATAAGCTCTAAGTTTTAAATAGCACTTATGAATCTTCGTCAGTCAAGATGCTTTTGATCGCCCAGACGCCACAATGCTGCTCGGAATCACATTTTACACATACTGAATACAACACACTTGCTTGAACCGTCACGGGCTACATGAAAACACACACGCATGAAAACTCACACGCATGAATATGAGCTTACTGAAGTCAAACAATACTATATAGATCCATTTTTGCTACATTCTCAAACGAACATTTCGTGTTCTTTGAACATTCAACTTCAGTATTTACTAGTAGAGACATCCAGTAAGTTGATTAAAACAAATTAATCAACAAAATATTTCGAAAGAGCTTTTCTTGCAAACATGCGAAACATGTGCCCATTTTTACACATTTCTTGTACGGACTTTCACAACATGGTATCCATGGAAATTGTCCACATAATATTTAACTGTTATTGTTACTTTGAGTGGAAATAATTTTCTTCTCCTTTCCTCAAGCACCTACTTCACAAGTTTACTAGCCATATTTTTTTTCGTCACCTGCTGCTATTGGGAAGAGGAAAGTTGAGCCAATGACACCTAAAACTTTCTCGCACACACGCTGGGTTGAACTGTATCCGTAAAGACAAGATGCTGTTGATAATATCTTGATGTAGTATTCTTACTTGTTTAACCTTCATTGGTGGCGAATTATAAAACATTTTAATTGCAGCCGTTGTCTGCTTAGAAGTTTTTTAGGGATCAGATGTTTATTCGAATAAAAGCATAAACAAACACACCTCTACACTCTCATCTAAATAATTGACATTTTTATGAAGTCAAGTGAGTCTTAGTAAATCCTCTATGAATAATTTCGATTTCATTCGTAGCAGTACTAGCAGTAACAGGAACACCAATGACCTTCTTTATTGTAAGACAAGTCCCATCAAGATGACGTTTGATGGTACTTGTGGTAAATATTTATGGTGATGTTTGGGTCTGAATGTTGACATAATCTATCGGACAAATATATCAAATAAGCCTGGGAGTTTTACTCCAAGATACTAATTATTATTTCTATGGCATGTCTTGAACCTCTGGGCGTTAGCTCTCACACCTCGATCACCTCAACAAGACTTTCTTTCAAGAATCCAGCCTTCAACAATCCAGTGTCTAGCTGTACTTCCATTACATCCATTCACTTTATATGGTTGGATTTGATCCTCGACAGCCGTTATCTCTGGTAGTTCCTGTAGCCCAAACGGTAGAGCAGCTGCCGTATTACAGAAAAGCTTCTCGGGATAAAAAGGAACCCGCGTTCGAGTCTCATGTAAAGTATTTTTTTAGATGTCTGCATTGTTTACTGATGGTCGTAGATTGACGGTCTTTGCACTGGCAATGAAAAGCGACTAAAATTAAGATGAAAGGAAAACTAGTAAAAAAAATTAATGATGGTCGACATTGTTATATCGGCAACCCCTTCTCATAAAAGGCCAAATTTCGATCGGCTATAAAATGGCTTCCCGATTGTAAATGGCTATGAAATGGCTTGGTTGATTGTAAATTGTTAAGTTTCACGTACACGCTCACTCGGCGTTGAAAATGACGCACAAAGGTTGATCAACAATTCAAAATCGAATGGAAAAGTGTGAGGAACTCAACAATTTACAATCGACGTAGCCGTTTTATAGCCATTTACAATCGGGGTAGCCATTTTAAGGCCAATCGAAATTTGGCTGCGTATTAGAAAGGATTACTATTTCATTAATTTTCTTTTAAAGATTCAAGATATTGTTACCTCCACCTGACCTTTTTTTTTACTAATGACTACCTCACAGTGTAACGCCCACTTCTTATAAACCAATGATGGCGAATATATGACACAAGGATTTTCGGTGACACGCAGTGGACTTTGGAGAATAAATCGTATCATTTTATAATTCCAATTTTATAAGTATGCTTTGAAATTTCGAGTTGAATTTTATTAAACTACTTGTTTCATAAATATACTAAAAAAAGTAGACCGCTTATCTGTAAGCATTTATCTACAACTAAAATTCATGTATACATGTAAGTGATACCCTGATAACAGAATTACTCAAAAAATTAAAATTTTGACCACACCGAAACGTTCACCAAATGGTATAAACACTCCTTAATACTTAATGCGTACTGTCAGTCTATTTGTGACAACTAAAAGGAAGAGTTTGGAAGGGTGAGGCGGCTACATGAACACAAATTTGTCTGTTTTGCTGTTTGTGTGTGTTCACGTATGTGTTCGTTCGCAGGCTGTTGATAATATAACAACAACTACTAATGTTGCTGTTTCTGTTGCTGACGTGACAATTCCGTTTTTAACCAAAATGAATACAAGACTTTTAGTTAAAAAATACCTTGCGTCAACCTTACTGTGTGAGCACACTGATACAAAACACGGCTTTAGGAATACGTTACAAAATCAGCAGGAATTTACTTGTTATACTATATTATGCAAGTATCAGGTTTTCTGACCAAACTTAATCAGGTTCAGATGATAAAAAATAACGGGTGTGTTGGCCATGAGGTAGTGAGGGATTTGTGGTCCGTGAGCTTGGCTCTTTGATGGGTCCCAACTAAATGCAGTAGGTGAACCGTTATTCATGAAGTTTTGGGGGCCCACTTTCATTGGGGGCTGGTGGGCGATTCAAAATCGCCCTCGCCCCTCAGCCACGCCCTTGCTAAAAGGGAGAATACATTCTGCATTAATTCGACGTTTTTTTTTAGATATGGGGCTTGCAAATGTGTATCAAATTAGGATGGAAAGACTATTTTGAACTCGACCAGAATCCTCTATCTTCCTTCCTTCCTTCCTTCCTTCCTTCCTTCCTTCCTTCCTTCCTTCCTTCCTCTCTCTCTCTCTCTCTCTCTCTCTCTCTCTCTCTCTCTCTCTCTCTCTCTCTCTCTCGTGAGCACATAACGCCTATGTATGTAGTTTCATTGTTACCTGTTCACGTGACAGTTCGTTTCAAAGAATAATTTAATCTGAGCACTTTCTATCGTTCGCGTGACAAGTGACGAACAATTGACAAAATGGATCCAGTGTGGTAGCAGTCGTGGTGGTTGAAGGAGATTAAGGAGAGATGTCAATAAGGAGAGAGAGAGAAACGAGACAGAGAGAGGGGGGGGAGACACACACACACACAAACAAAACGAAAGAGAGGGAGGGAGAGAGGGGAAAAAAAGAAGAAAGAGATGGAGAGACGTAGGAGGGATTACCAAACGTAAAACTAGAGAAGAAAAAAAGAAATGATGAATGAATTAAACATAAACAGACAGATGAGATAGTTATTAACAACAATAATAGCAAACAACCCCCACCCACCCAAAAATAGGCACGTGACAAGCTAAATACAATGAAATTTGTATTCGGTTGTGAAGGGGGGTGGGGGAGTTGAGGTTTGCTAAACAGAGACGTATGCTCAAAATATGTTTTCCTCCCTCTTATCTGCATTTCTTGTCGAGAATCGCCCAAGTTAAGAAAGCTTCGCGACATCGTCTTGTCCAGCATTGTTGAAGGAAACGTTCTTCCCTGTTGCTCGAACTCTGAACAGACTTTCCTGGCAGATAAAGAGTTGTTTTTTTTCTTCTTTGT
>OY735229.1:4348948-4371448 GCA_963457665.1 Thysanoteuthis rhombus
CCTGGCCCAGTCTCAGGGAAGCATTCGCCCTATGGCAGTACTGTTCCATTGCATAAAAGGGATGGGTCGGAGCTCTCAGGGCTTGCGACTCACGTTGGGGAGACTGGTGCTATTTTTGAACTGCCCAAAATGGGACTCCACAGTGAGAATGAAGAAATTCAAAAAAAATATAGGGATAAGCGCCTATTTAATTTTATCTGCACAAGAGGAATATGTGACACAAGGTCGTTTTTAATGTGGGGTCCAAGTTTTGGCTCTCTGTAAAAATTGCTCCAGTTCCAGCAATCCTTGGCCTCACTGATATACTACACTTTGATCTCAGACTAAATGCCGATCATTTTATTTGCATCCCTACGGCTACCAATTTGACACAAGGTCGTTTTTAATGTGGGACCCCGAACGTTCTTGAACGTGTAGGCACAAGGTGCAAAGGAACCCGAGTCCTTGCTCATGACTTCGAAAAAGCTTACTGCTTCAAATGGTCGTATTTCGATTGAATGCTTACTTTTTTTTGCATGTATCGTTCTCAATGTTATCATTCAAAGTACATTTGATATGTTACAATTCAATTTCATTTTAGATGTATTCATTGTGCCACTTTTCTTTCAATTGACAATTGCTTTTTGTCCCCCCAGGCAGTGCACTTGCCCGATCCACGGTCGATTGTGAATTGGGTATCAAACTTGGTGAGGCAGAATTACATCGTTTGGATATCTTCGGTCGTAAAAATGCAACATCAGGTAAGTCAGAGAACGTTTAGAACATTTATTCTAGTCGGAAAAAAGGTCTATTGATTGTATATACTAGAGTGAGTCTATAAGTATACACACCTTACTATATTTTTGCTGGGGTTGCCCATACTGAGTTGAGCGCGTGCATGTGGGATTGCAGAGTGTCTGTAGTCGCTAGAGTGAAATTTCACCTTTGAATAGTTAGTTGCCACTATAGAGCAAACATGGCCTCCCTGTCATCAGTTTACACGGAGGATGAACAACGAACACTGATCCAGTTTTATGGGCTAAACGTTCTCTAAGGACCAAAATCCATCGAAGGCTTTCTGCACAATATGTGAACAGCCTTACACCACGAGGGAGAGCGTATGAATGGATATTGAAGTTCAAAAATGGGCCTGAAATTCGAAATAAAGGCCAACGTCTATTGCCAAAAGATATTTTGCTTTTGCATGATAATGCGCACCCACATAGTCCCGACTGCACGGTTCAAACACGCATCAGGAACTGGGTTTCGAGGTATTTGAGCCAACTCCTTTTCGTTCTGACCCAGCTCCCTCAGGTTACCATCTGTTTGCAACCCGCTCCGCCAAAAAAAGATGCCGTAAGACGTCATCGATTTGCCACGAACCAAAATATGAAAGACACGATACCTAAGCGGCTGAGAGTCCAATCAGAAACTTTTCTTTTTTTTCTGAGGGCATATTCAAATTCGGGAAATGCTTGATAAAATGCATTGCAAAGCTAGGAGACTATGTTGGAAAATGATGTATTTTTAAGTTCTATGCTGTTGTTCTAATAAGCCATAATACCATAAGTGTAGATTTATTGACTCACTTTCGTACAAGCACACATAATTACAACCATACTTACACAATATGTTGGGCCTTAAACATTTGCCGTGGTGTAATAAACATCCTAATTCTCTTCAAAATCATTTACTTCTGTTAATAGCTCTACATACCTGAGCGATCTTTTCCATAATCCTACTACTCTCTTGTTAAAAGAGAAGTTTCTGATATTTGATCTACTTGTATTAACTTCTACCAAAAATATACATGACTTCCCTTGTACCGCTATATAGTTATTCTATTTACTGGCTCTTTTTCCTTACCTGTACCAAAAGCTGACGGTTATAATTTTAAAGTACGGAAGCCCAGGGATGGAAATGCCTACATGTACGGCGTGTATCTATTTCTCAAATTCCAGGGGTTTTGTATGTTTCAAAACGGCCCTGAAATTGGTCATTTACAAAAATACCCACGGGGACTTACAATGCCCCGAACCCCTGATATATTGGTTCACTGCACTCATCCCTGATGGACCCCCCTCCGAGATACCCGGGCATAAATCCTAGATACAGCCTTTACTCAGATCCCGAAACTCATTTCCATCACTACGGAAGCTTTTCCAAGCTAATGAGATGAAAAATAAAGGTGCGTGTAGGAGATGGGTGTGTGGTCCAAAGCCACTTCCAAAGACCACCAAATGCAAAATACATTTGAAGAAAGCCGAAGAATGTATCGGCTGAAATATTGAAGTAACAAACAAGAAACATATTTGAGAAATAAACAGAAGGGCATTTATAGGCGTAAAATACGACCTCCAATTGAAATATGGAAACACGTGAAATTTTTACATTCACGTAAGGTCTAGCGTCATCCGATACATTGTCACTTGACTTCATGCTACATAAAATTTCACTGCCATGGCTCCATATACAAATTTATTAACCATTTGGCTGGGTTATCATGAGTCATGAAGAGCCAAGTATTAAATAGGGTAAAACTAATTCTGATACTGATAAAAGCCAGATTGAACCATTTCCGCAAACGCTGGGAAGTAACAATTCTAATTCAACGTTCACAGATCAAATGAAGATAGTCAGCATCTGATACAAAGAAAGATTCTATCCTTTCCTATATGTGTGTGCGTGTGTTTATGTGTTTGTGGATTTGCGCGTTTGTTCGTGTGTTTCAGCGCTCCTGAACTTACCGTTTTGTCTACAGACTTGGAAATTGGCATCAGTACTCCACTAGACCCCTTCTAATTTTCAAAAAAGCTCCATGAACCTTTAAGGGGTCTTATTTCAACGGATTTATTGATAACATCTAGATTCTCCATTCTCATGTTTTGTTTTTTGTTTTTTTGTTCTATTTTTGATGTTTTCCAATTGAAAACGCCTGTGATGTCATAGATAGAATTCATTCTGACCATATTTATTCTTTGATGGAATTTTTTACATGACTTTGACGCTACAGTTGTTCAATATTCCTATTTTTTTATTACAAATTCAAAAGGTTTTTTTTTTGTTTCTTTTTTTTTGTCCTTGTATTCCAGGTTCTCCTGTTCTTATCTATATTCATGGAGGATATTGGCAAGCTTTAGGGTGAGTGGGAATTTCTTTTTTCCACTTTATGGATGAGTATTATGCTAATTAACGTTTTTAATGATAATATTAAAAAGCAGATGCAGATGCACTCTATCTATCCATACGTCGGATAGATGAATCACCGTACCCCGTGCATGTAGTAGAACTAATTATCTAAACAATTATCTAAATTTATCTTTTATCTTAAATCATCTTTTTTAAAAAAACAGGATTTAGTCATTCTTGGTCCAAAATGACCATGTAGACTCCAAAAAGTACTTTTTAGAATAACCAACAACATTTTTAGATGATCCTGAGTGATATATAGATGCGAATTTCCTAGTTTTAGCCCCCAAAATGTGTCAAGGAGTGCCTGGAGACACACATAAATATACATACACCCACACGCGCTAGCAAAGAGAGGAGAATCTGTTGTCCACTTAGTTGGTCGCACGCGTGGACCATTTATGTGATTCGATACATACCATCTCTAACCCAGTATCATTAAGATCTATAGGATTACAGACAAGTGATTCTATTCTTTCACTCAACCAATGATCAAATAAGGATGAAAAATGATGACAGAAATTTCCATTATAGAAGTACTTTGGCTGACTCAATAAGATTTACATTTTATTGTGATTGAGGGCAACTCAATTCTATCTGGGAGTCATGACTTTTATCCTGTAATGTATTCACTTACAATTTATATCTTGCAATAGATTATCTTTCAAAGGACAAGAGCTTTTATCTTGAACTGGATAACTATTATTCTTCGCCACCTGCTGCAGTTAATGGGCCAAGGTGGAGCTGTAGGAACACATTGAGCATTTAAGAACAAGAAAATCCCATTGATCCTAAAAAGAAGTGTATATAACCAATGCGTCTTCCCGATAGTCACCGAGCGAGCTGAAACAAGGAACCAAACCGAAAGATTGACTCCTTAACAAAAAACCATGCAACGTACACGGGAGAATCCTGCTCAGCATCATATCACCAAACAGCAAAATATATTAGGAAAAAAATGAGTCAGGAATATCATACAAACCATTACAAAAACGGTAATGGGCTGGTCATGTTGCAAGAATGCTAGACAACCGCTAGATATCACGACTCACAACGTGGATCCCTAGCGAAACTGGCTGGTAGAACATAAGATGGTGTCACGAACTAGAAAAGTTCAGAAAGTATTGGTCTTGCAACGCCCATGATAGAGAGGTCTGGCAAATTTTGGGAATGTTCAGGTCCAAAAACGGATGCTAGAAAGCTAGTGGTCATATCTAGCTTGTAATGCCAGAGAAGGTATGAGGATGTAAGTTCTTTCTTTTTTGAAGGAGTCACGCATTTTTGTGGGCTATTTTATTAAACGGCCATTTTGTTTTTCTTTTCACTATCACAAAAGGAACGTGAAGAATCTCGACCAATTTCGTTTTCTGGATATGATTGTTCAAATTGATTGCATTCAGAGTGTCGTATTTTCTCCTAAAATACGCCCTTCAATGCTTTCAGACATTTTTGTCCACTATCTACTTCAATTGTATCGAGTGTTTGATTTGTTTTTTGTTGTTGTTTTTTTTCTCCTGTTTTGCGTGCATTTTATGGCCTCCTGAGTGTTATACGAGGATATTGGCAAGGTTAAGTTTATTTTCAAAACTCATAAATATTGGGTGTCCTATTTATCAAGGATACTTTCCAATTACTTATAATATCTTTGATGATATTTGACTGAGATAAGATCGATGTGTGTTGAACATGGATAGAAGAAATATTTTTCTTTGTTTTTCCTGAAATTAGAATAAGAAGAGATTTTGAATAACAGAGGAACCTTGTATCAAACTAAGCTGAACTTTTGTAAATATCAATTATATTCTGCTTCAGTGTTTATAATGTATAGTCAGGTGGGGAAAGTAATCTATCAATTGATCACCCTTTTTCCATCTTTTTAATTGATCATCTCCAATACAACATGCTGCTAAAAGACATTGTTTATGTGACGGTTTCTATTGATTGACTTACCAGACTTGTTTGTTTTTTTTAATCAGGTTAGAGTATGCAAACTTCCCTGCAATCAATATTACGAAATCAGGAGGAGTCCTTTATTCCGTTGGCTACAGCATTGCCCCAAATGGTAAGTAGACTTGGACAGAACTGACCATCTGAACGAGTGAGTGTGTTCTTGTGCATGTGTGTGCATACACCCACAGGGCCGGCCCCTGGGTTCCTGGTACCTCAGGCAAGCTGAACTCTGGCACCCTCTAAAGTAATAACCTATATATTCGTGTATAGGTCGGGTTCTGAAGACCAAATCTTGAGGTAAAAATAATTTTGTAAGGTTGAAATTCAATCATGTTAGGAAGGGCTAGGAACGACCCTTGGCTGTTAAAGAGTATACCATAAATGATTTTGTGGCCATAAATCAAGGGTCGACCTATACACGAAAAATTGGACTTGAGACCAGGGAATTTTCTTATTTTGACTCTTGAACAACCATAGCCAGTAAAGGTGAAGGGTTCTATCCCTTTTTATGTGTGTGTTTGCACGTTCCAGTGCTCATGGCCATACCGTTTTGTCTACAGACTGGAAGATTGGCATTAGTATCCCACTAGACCCTTCTAAAAATGATTTTTTTCGGAAAAAAAGCTCTTTCGACCGTCTGGGCCTCATTTTCATGGGTTTATTAATAAAATTCAAATTCTCAAGAATCTAGATGTTTCTAAATGTTTTCTTACACTATTTCAGTGTAGTGTTTTGGGGTTTTTTTTCACTCCATCCTAGATTTTTTTTCCAGTGGAAAATGCCAGTGGTGTCATAAGTAGAATTCTTCTGACCATATTTATTTTCGACTAAATTTTTTTTTACATGACTTCAAAGTTTTGATTCTGTTTTAATTCATTCATTTTCCCATTTTTTCCATGTGTATTCGGGAGGTCTTACTATTTTTGAGACATGACAGACAGGGTCATGAGCCACTGTCCGTGTTGCCGGTACCTTGGACTGGCCCTGTGTCTGCATTATATTAGATTGTTATTGCTAGCTTTTTTTTTTCTTTTACATCCTTGAGAATAATGCTAGAAGTGAATGATTTATCAATGTGCTCTAATTGCAGATTCAGTGTAAGTCGAGATAGTGTTAGGCCAAGTACACTGGACAAACTTAGAATACAGTTTGGAAGCGCTTCACTGACCACTGCGAGAATTTTACAATATCTTTTTTATTGAAAACCTTTATCTCTCTTTCTTCTGAAGTTTTCTCAATTTTCCAAAGTTGATTTCGATTTCCTCACGCGTTATCAGTTTCGGACAAGACGAAAAATGATTCCTGCATCAACTGAAAGATTTTCAAATTTGACTCGTCTTTTCTTGTCTTAGAGGAATGTCAAGTCAAACTGGTACTTTTTGGGTGTCCTGGTCTGTTTGTTTTTAGAGGCGCCCTCGTCTCTCTATAAGAGGCTCTGTTCGTCCATCGGTAGGTCTGTCCCCGTATTGTGTCTCAGCTGTTTCAAGTCAATTTGCTTGAAACTTGATAGGAAGGTGCCCCTTGATAAGATGATTCTCAAGTATAAAAATCTTCCCACTCAGGATCACGTGATCTGGTGATAATGGCGTTTAAACTTTATGTATTGAAATCGATTTTCTCAGCTACTTTTCGACAGATTTACTTGAAACTTGACAGAAAGGTGTCCCTTGATACTATACTTTCTCTTCTACTCAGAGCCGTGTGATCTGGCAATTATGGCGTTTAAAATTTATCGTGGGCGCCTCATTGAACCTTCGGTTCTTGTTGCCAAATTTTGTTGTTGTTGATGTCTTTCATTCTGTATATTCAATGTTCTTTTCTTAGTCTGACTGGTTTTCGGCTTCTCGAGAACTCATTAGACCGATAATTAGCCGATTATTCAGCGGCCAATTAAGAGGCGCTCGCCACCACCTCAACTGACTGTGAGACTACTAAACCTAAAGAATTTTAGAGAGATGCCGTATTATCATCAGAGGATTGTTGGGAAAATGTTATTGCTTCAAACGGGTCAGGTTTTGATTGAATATTTACCGTTTTGTTGCTTGTACCAGTTTTCATCTTATTACTAAAAAAAAAAAACGATCTTTCATTTGTTATAATCTAAAATAAAAAAAGGTAATTTTGTCTTTTCGACACACCTTCAGCTGATTATGGGTAACTGTCTAAGTCTGATCTCCATGGTTTTCAGAGCCAGGTCAGCTTACCCGTTTGATCAGATTATGTCATAGTTAATGGGGATGACAAGGATAGATTATGCTGTACCAAGTAAACAAAACACGTCTGACACACTTTATACAACTACCGCTGTCTTTTAAGTAAGTGTCACGAATTGATAGATATACAAATCAATTGATAAGTTTTGATCAGATTTTGGTCGGATCAAAGGACCAGACTACAGGACCTGTACGATTTTGATCTTATAAAAGGTCGGACAACAGGACCTGTACGATTTTGGTTTGGTTCAAAGGTCGAACTACAGAAGTCATATCCGTAGAGAACAGGAATTACTGAAAATGCTTCATCAACCACGTAATTCTCGTAAAATCATCTTTTTGAACTTAAATTCTGCTGCTTTCTATCCACTAATCGCTAAATCACCTGGAAAGTTGATAATTTTTAAATAAAAACATTTTAAAGCTTCTTTTACTTATGAATCATCTCCCCTTTTATTTGAAAAATGGTGCAAAAATGAAATTTTAATTCTTTTAATAATTCAAAATCTGTGGTTGGGATTTGGGTTGATGGTATTGAAGAAAAAGAGAAGATAATTCATCTAAGCCGTTTTTTCATGAAAGAGGCGGAGAGTAAGTACACACTTTATCATTATAGTTGCATTGTAAATAGAACCCCCCCCTCGTAAAACCTTTAAAAAAGAAAAAAAAATCCTGGAAGGTTCTTGGGTCTAATCATTTGAGAGTACCTAAAATTGAAATTATAAAACATTTATTTCTAGGAGAACAGTGAAGTTCAGAAAAACGAATCTCAAACAAGAGTTTTATTGAAAACCTTTTTACATTTTTCTTCCAGGAACGATCGAGCAGATGATAGATGAGGTGAAGGCAGGTGTCGTTTACGCACTCAAAGACGCTGAATCCAGAAACTTCTCAGGTGTCTACATATGTGGCCATTCAGCCGGGGCTCACCTGACTTCTATGATGCTCTCTGTAGACTGGCAAGCTGAAGGAGCAAACCCCGACCTTCTGAAAGGTAGGGAACAAAAGATATATAAAGTGAAGCTCTTACTTCGTCCGCTCCTACTGCGAATGATTTCTGGACAAAGTAGGAGCTTTACCTATTATTGTTCTCACAGAGAAGATTTGTCGTCTTTAAAAATATCGTACTCAATATTGATAAAATAGAGCTATATAATTTGATAAATAAAAATATCCCAGAACCAATTTGTTTCGTACCTTTTAATGTACTTCTCGATTGGGTAAGATTTTTAGTTAGATTTATTTTACTTAATTGAAAATTAAAATAAACAGATATTTTTATTTATTTGATATATATGCATATATATATATATATATATATATATATATATATATATATATATATATATATATATGTGTGTGTGTGTGTGTGTGTGTATATATTGTGGATGTGAAGTGATCCAACGGAATGTAGATGAAAATGACGAGTGAAAAAAAAAACTCAAGATATAGGTGTTGCATTTTAGATATTTTTTGTTATTATTCTGTGGGCATGTTTCGATCCATTTCGACGGGGGCCAGCCTTCTTCTCCAGAGAAAAAAATTCCAGCAATTCACAGAAACAAATTGCTGATTACATGTTTGATGCTGAAGAAGTGAATGAGAATATTTCTGTGTTGTTTGGTTGTTTATCAGGAGCAGGGGAAAGTGTTTGTATCTGTATAAATGAAGGTAACATTTGTTATGAAATAAGATGGGTTTGTGTGAGATGGGGCAAGGGGATGTTCGTCTCCTCTCTCTGTGGGTTTTTGGCTTGTCTGAGTTAAGAGAGGCAGTTAGGGACTAAAATGATCATTTCTCTGGGAGAGTGGGTTTTTGTTATTTTGGTGGAACCGTCGCAAATATTTTTCTCTGAAAAAGATGACTGGTACATCGAATGTATTTGATAATTAGTAAGTAGATTGATTATTAATTATCTCATAAATAAATTGATTGATTTCTCATTTGATAACTGAGAAACCCCTCCAAACGAAGAGAAAAAATTCTCCAATACTCACGTGACCGTGAAATTGAACAGTAATTATGCACTTTGATACTGGAAATGGCAGAAGATGCTGTTGAAAGCGCTTTATCCTTTCGAATATATTTATTTACACTAAAGCAAGGGGGCCGTTCACTTCATGAAATAGATTTGTTTGGCAACATATATATGTGTATGTGTGTGTGTGTGGTTATGTCTGTCTTCGCATAGAATAAGTGGAATCTGCACAAACCGTACATCGGTAAATGTTTAAAAAGTTCAGAATTTCATTATAACATTCACTTGATGGATACTCCATAGTACTCTCCCTTGTTTTGAGTCAGTCATTACCATCAGTCTGTTAGCGTCTGTCGTTGGACACAGACCTTTCCTAAGATTCGCCAGACCTCTCTATCATGGGCATCATAGAGCCAGTACTTCCTGAATTCATCTAGCTCGTAACGCCATCTTACTTTCTGTCGGCCACAGCCTCGCACCTGATCTCTGGAGATCCATGTTGTGAGTCGTGATGTCCAGCGATCGTCTGACATTCTTGCAACACGCCCAGACCATCGCCATTTGAGTGTTCTAACAGTTTCCATGATATCTCCTCTTGTCTTTTCTCTGATATACTGTGCTATCTTATGATCTCTCCACGTGAGGTTAACCCAGGTTCTCTCATATGCACGTTGCATGGTTCCCAGTTTGAGGACTGATCTTTTAGTTAGGTTCCATGTTTTAGCTCTATAGGTGATTACCGGTAGGATGCATTGGTTGTAGACTCTTTTGACAATGATAACAGTCTTTTTCCATTAATGATAATTATTGACAATGCTCTGTTTAATAGTTAGGATTAGTAAAAATATATCGGCTCTGGTTAGCCTCTCAATATAATGTCATGTTAGGGGTGATCATTCAAAAAATTGGAAAAACGGGGTAATTAATGAATAAGTTATTTTTCTCGCCTTTTGTTGAGCAGTAATCACTAAAAATTCCAAATTTTCGATGGAAGAAGCATGAATGCAACCATCCACCAACTAAAAGATCCATTTAGCATAGATTTACATTGCAAATAAAACCCTTAACTAAAATCCAGGAGTATATTTTGGGAAAAAAAATTTTCTGGACATAATAAGGGGTAAATGTTGGAAATTTCAGCCCTCTAGCTCTGTTGTTGTGACGTGTGCGCGTGATATATAGATTGCCAGCCGGCCGGACCAACTTAAAAACTGAAGAAACCCATGTTCACAGTTTTGTTGACAACTTTGTTTGACAGTTTCTGATAATTGTAGAAATAAAAACAAACATGGCGCTAAGACAGCTCGAGAGAATCGGTCTAAAGGTTAGATGCGAACTGCTGCCTCTCGTAGCTCAGTTGGTAAAAGCAGCTTGGCGTTTACCAGGTCTCCCAAGGCAAAATGAGTTTTTATTTTTCATTTCTGATCCGTGCGCCTTTAATCAGTGTCATAGACTGATGGCCAGGGAAGTTGCGAATCAAAAATAATAAAAAATCAAAAAGAAAGAAAATTGTTAAAAATTGATAAATATGACAGATTGTGTTTTGTTAACATTAATGGTGCCTTGGACGATATATGCAATTTCTTTTGTACTTGAAAGGTGCAATTTTGGTGAGTGGAATCTATGACCTTCGACCTCTGGTCAATACCTACGTGAATGATCTTTTGAAGATGACAGAGTAAGTATTTAAAATTCCTTAAGTTCAGGACTTATTTCTAAGTGAACCATCGGATCTAAAATGAAAGAGATACAAGTTAAAAGTTAATAACGGTTGAAAATGCTTCATCTAATCTTATTATGATCCACCAGATGTCTGTCCATCTGTATGTAACAGCTTACCGCAAAAATCACTTGACATAACCTCATGAATTTTTCTATGGATACTTCTGGGAGTCCTGAACATTGACTGTTCGTTATTGGCTGATTTTTTAAATTTGCTATAACCCTTTGAGAAGAGGTGTTCTAATCTCTCTCTCCCTCTCCCTCATATATATCAAATATACTAATACGTAAACAGTTGTATTAAAAAAAGATACAGAGGATGGAGTTGTTTATTGCTCATATCGTAACAAAGCTTCATCAATTCTCGTTTTGAATAAAATAATATCTGATTTCCATCTATCTACCCATTTATTTATCGATATCTTACATAGCAAGACGCTGAATATGAAAAAACTGTGTTTTTGAACATTCAACTCAAAGAAAACGTCACTTTTTTGTTCTACGGGTTTACAATTATGAAGTTGTAAATAAATGTATATTTCTGTACATGAAAAGGCTCGAATAACTGTTTTCACTCCAAATTCTCATTTTTGCTTATGCACGGTCTATATCTGCTCTATTTATTTTTTCAAAGCGACAATTATGTTATTAAGAAATGGATATACGATCCGACAGAATGATTATAAATTGCATTATATGATATCGAAATTCTTATTTGAAATGACACCCCGTTATTACACGAAGAATTATCATTTGGCCTTGACACCATAAATAGAATAAACGATTAAAGAAAATGTGGCAGCTACAAGAATCGAACCTGCCACCGATAGGGTAGCCACGTAGCGTTGCTCTTACCATTGAGCTAAACAGCTTCCTGTATTGCAAAGGCCCAAATCTATCCATTTCTTGATGACATAATTGTCGCATTGAAAAGAACAAATAGACCGTGAATAAACGGAATGAGAATTTCTGTACGTGTAGGGAAAGCCGTCCCGATTGTGAATTGTTCAAATCTATGCTAACTCAATGTTAAAAACGGCAAATAAATTAGATTTTTTTTTTTTCAAAATGAGAATTAATGAAAGAAAATCGGTTGTAAATACTTAAACTAAAAGCAAATTCATCTCGCCCATCAAGTTGAGTATTTCAGCTAAAAAAATGAATCAGGGAAACGTAAAAAATGTCATGTATGTTTTTCTTTTCTTACCCAGAGAATCTGCCTCCAAAATCAGCCCTCAATTAATAAGCGATCAGATTATCCAATATTCCAAGGATCGCAATGTACTTGTTACTTTTGCTAAATATGATTCTGAAGAATTCATCCGACAGGGACAACATTTCGCTGATGTAAGTAATCAGAAAAATCTTTAGCCTGCCTCACTGCACCCCTTATAGCTCTTAGAAACATAATTCTGTTAAAATTGAACAACTTTAACCACCAAAGGTGGCGAAGAGTGCTATCCTTTTTATATATATATGTGTGTGTGTGTGTTCCTACACTCTTGGCCAGACCGTTTTGTCTACGGACTCGAAAATTGGCATCTATACTCCGCTAGACTCCTCCGAAATCTTTCTCTTTTTTTTTCTTTAAACAAGCGTTTTTGACATTTTCCTTATTTTCATGTGTTTATTAATACCTGGAGAATTTAGATGTTTTTAGATTTGGAGGTTTTTTTTGTTTGTTTTTTTTTACTCCATTTTGAATGTTTTCAAGTGGAAAATTCCAGTGACGTCATAAACAGAATTCATTCTGACCATATTTGTTCTTCGATGGAATTTCTTTTATACGTGACTTCAAATTTTGACGCTACGGTTGTTCAATTATTGACTGTGATGGCGAGTTATCTATTTATCTTTGTTTTACGTTCCTTTCCAGACACTCAAGTCGGGTTCCTGCAATGTTTCTATGAAGATCGTTTCTGATTGTGACCATTTCAACATCGTCGAAAACCTTATGGAACCAGATTACGAAATAACAAAGGTAACGGGGATTAGGAAGATTATGTTGCACAAATTTTTTAATTAGTGAGGGTATGTCTGTCATTAAGGTCAGCCTTCTGAATTCGTTACTCTTTTTACCTTAGCTCAAACACTAACGACTATCACCAATGGAAAGCGTACGGGTCACACGATGAAGCTGCCCAATATAGATACTTAATAGGTTTAACGTCTGGCACAAGCCAAAATGGAGTAAGAAAAACTGGCGCAACACAGTCTACCAAATGAGGAGGATGTGTTTGCATTGGATTGAAAATAAGAATTTGAAATCCTATCTTCATCCCGTCTTTCTTCGGCTTTGGACTTGTGAGATAGGAGTGATGAAGGCCTTTTTTTTTTTTGCTCCCATTCAAGCACGAGCACATAATTCTATTCTTATCCGTGTTCATTACATTGAGAGGATAGGTGGGAAGAGAGGCAGTTATAATGAAGTTGAGTCTCTCTTGCTCCCATTCAAGTATATACATCCCTTCCCATTCTTACCCTTGTTCATTACATTGCATAGGTTGGTGGGAAAAAGAGAAAAGGTGAAGGATATGGAGAGAATGAATGATAATCAGTGAGCGTTTAGGTCATACACGCAAACTAGTAGAATGATAGTATTAGGTTGGTGCAAAAATTATTTCGTTTTTTATCATCAACCTTAAAGCAGTATATCTCGGCTTAGAATGAAAGTTATTAATCGAAATAAGAACCTTCATAATCTATACATTTTTGCCAACTGGAAGACTATTGATACCAGAAGTATAGAATTCTGATTCCTGGAACCAATGAATCCCACGAAGACGTTTTGAGCTGCTGCTTGGTTGTTGGAGAATCCCCCTTGTAGGAAGTAGTCTAAATGCTTGAAAAAGTGGTAGTCGATCGGAGAGAGGTCTGGTGAGTAACCTGGATGAAGTAGAGTTACGTAGCGCCGTTCGTTCAATTTCTGCAGGGTCATTCGCGCAATATGCGGTCAGGCGTTGTTATGGCGAACCATCGTTTTTTTTGATTGACCAATCTTGGATGTAAACGTTGTAGTTTTTGGTGCATTTTATCGATTTTCCTGATAATGTTTTATTCCTGAGATGGTCTTGCCAAGGTTCAAGAAGTTGTAGAGGATGAATCCACTTGCTGTCCATCAAGTATTCATCATAATCTTCATAATGTTTCGAGGAAGCGTTTGGTGCTTCACATCTGCTCAGACATCGTCGATTATTGTACAAAATCCATTTTCCGTCACGTGTTACATGTTTTTGTTACACTAAAGAAGCACAAAACATTTTTTCTAACGGCGTTATTTTTTTAAAAATTTTGTCCACCCTGTCCGGCACCCATTCGTCGAGCTTTTTTTTGCTTTCTCGATTTGTTGCAAATGTTGAACAACTGTTGAATGTCCAATGTTTAGTTCCTCTGCAACCCTCTGAGTTGTTTTTGTGGGTTTGCCACAATAATAAGGATGTCCACAGCTTTCCTTATCTTCAAGGCTCTCTGCTACGGATATTTTGGAACCATTGTTGTGTTGTACGTTTGCTGACGGTTCCTTGGCTAAATACTTGGTTGATATTGCGAGCAGTTTCCACTGATTTACGTCCCATTTTGAACCCAGTTCAACAAAATTGCTTGAATTATTTTTTCTTTTTTTTTTTTTCTTTTTTTTTCATCTTTGATTTGACGACCTCAAATGATCCAGAATAAATAGTTGAGAAACAGTTAGGCTTCGGTAAATAGAACAAAAGTCACGTTTTAAAATGGTATATTCCATGATCATAGTTAAATGATAGTTTATTCCGGAATAAGCATGAAATTTTGTAATTACAAAAACAGTCATTTTTGGATCAACATAATATAATGACTTGCCACAAAATCTCAGTTAAAATTTTAGATATTTACTTGTTTTTTAATTAGCTTTCCGAAATTTTTCGTCCTTATTTCTCTATTGTTTATTTTATTTGTTTAATTTTTTTCTCTCCTAATAGGACATTCTTCGAATCATGGGGTTAAGTTAATTCGTCTTTCCCAAGACAAAACTCTGCTTTCAATCACACGAGGAATGGAACTGAGACAGCCATTTTTTCGAGATTTCATGCAAAACCAAATACAGGTGGTCTTTATCTAATCTGGTGCTCCTGCAACTCCCAAGATGCTGTTCGTTTTGGATCAATTCAAACATAAATACGAAAAAACAAACAAGGACCAAGATTCTGCTGCACTGTAAGATAAACAAGAAAAAAGTTCCTTGAAAATAAATACATAAAAAGATGATTTATTTTTCCCCAGATGGTTTGTCTTTCTAAACTAATTCTAATTCATCAAATGTCCGTCCATCCATCCGACTGTATGTATGTGACAGCCTGCCGCAGAAACCACACAATATGACCCAATTAGATTTCCTGTGTGCGCCAATGAGACCCTTGTAAAAGTTTTAAGTACATTCTTCGTTTTGTTTTGTTTTTGTTTGTTTTTTTAATATTTTGTGTTTGGGGGTAAGGTTGTTCGGGGTTTTTTGTTTGTTTAGGGATTTTTATGTTGGCTTGGAATTTAGAATGTAAATTCATGAGAAAATGGATACATTTTTGTACCCGCTGAATTCACTGGGAGCTAATGAAAAACTGTTTAATCGCAGAGTGAATGGGGATTTCATATCAACCATGAAAAAGAGGGAAGAGTAAGAGGGAGATATCGGCTGCTGATTGGAAATGCGTTGTCTCGCTAACAGCGACTACTTTGACATCGTTTATAGAGAGGGGCTGAGAGTAAGAGGAAGAATAACTGTTTATTTTCTGTCAACTGATGTTCATGTACATTTTACATTTTTCCAAGATTGTAAAAAAAACACCAAGTCACAGATATTACTTTCTGAAATCAAATCAAATTGAATACTACCTAATTTCTCTCTGTCTATGTACCTATTTTGTTAATTTCTTCAAGGTTGGATTTTCATTTGGTTTGTTCTTATGTTTCATTGGGTTTTTTTACTTCCTCATTCTCTTCTGAAAAAGACCTTATATAAAACATAAGATGAGGATACTAGTCTGAAGAAACCCAAGTTGATATCTTGCATGATCCCCGTCCAAGCAAAGATGGAACAATTTGAAAAGATTTTACATCTGATTCCAAGAAGACAAATATTTCAAAATCATTTTTCCGCATAAAAAGCAACAAAGACTGAAGGACAAATGGAAGATCAAGTTAAAGACTAAAAGTTAATGCTTCTTAGCCAAGTTTTTAGATATCAGGTAAGTAATTAAGATTCGGGGTAGGTAATTCCAAATTTCTGGAATGGATGGGAAGGAGAACAATAATCATAACCTACAGCCTCCCAAAAATGACTGACTCAGATTTACCCATTCAAGAAAAATCTTTTGGGGTGTTTAAGGCCTGAATTTTTAAAAGGGTATTTGAAAAAGCCAAAAACATGTTCATTTTTATTTATGAACAAAGAAAACTGTTCAATGAATTTTGAAGAAACAAAATCATGAATCATTTTGTTGGGCTGTGCTCACTAAATAAGGTCTGAATTTTCAAAAAATGAACAGGAACAAACTTGTGACCAATTTAGCATATACTTACATTACCTATTAACCCACCCCACTAAAAAAAATCTATTGGACAGGAGGTAAAAAAGTATTTTCCCTACTCAATGAGAAGTACAAATCTCAAATTCTGTACAATGAACGGTAAAGGCTGGGCCAAGTCCAGAGAGATAATCATCCGTCGTTGGACATGGGCCTTCCCCAGGATTCGCCACACCTCTATTGTAGGCGTCACGGAGCCAATATTTTCTGAACCTGTCCAGTTCATCTCACCATTTCATATTCTGTTGGCCTCAGTGCCGCATTTGATCTCTGGAGATCCATGTTGTGAGTCGTGATGTCCACCTGTTGTCTGCCATTCTTGCAACATGACCAGCCCGTTGCCATTTGAGTTTCCTGATGGTTCCCATGATGTCTCGGACTCCTGTTTTTTTCCCTTAATATACTGTACTGTCTTGTGATCTCTTCATGTGAGGTTGAGCATTTATTCATTTACTCTCCCACCAGAGCAAAATGCACCATAAGGTCAGGGCTTTACGTGGGGAAAATAGGAGCAACCCATCAAAAATAACTCCAGTCGACGCGACTTTGGTTGCTAAGCAACCGTGGTTGCTAAAGCAACCGCAGTCACGAAAACGTCAGGACGAGCCCGACCTGTCCCTTTGAGTGCAATGGGACAATGCTGCCCCGGGGCAACAGATCCCCTGCAGCTGGGCCGAGTAATAGTGGGAGAGCCCAAGGACAAATCCAAAGGCTCCCAATGTGCGTAGCAATGTGCAGTGTCAGTATAACCTCATTGGCTGATGCATTGCATTGGCGCACTCGGTCTTTGATGCTCACCAACACACAATCTCCGGCCCATTCGGTAGGCAAGCGTCAGTGCCGGTGCCTTGGTCTCTGCCGGGGAACAGATACTACACCTTAATCCATGCCGAAATGGCCAGAAAAAATGGGGGACTGAGCATCTATTTATTTACTCTCTCACCAGAGCAAAATGCGACACAAGGTCAAGGCTTGACGTGGGGAAAATAGGAGTAACCCATCAAAAATAACTCCAGCCGACGCGACTTTGGTTGCTAAGCAACCGTGGTTGCTAAAGCAACTGCAGTCATGGAAGCGTCAAGACAGTCCTGACCTGTCCCTTTGAGTGCAATGGGACAGTGCTGCCCCTGGGCAACAGATCCCCTGCAGCTGGGCTGAGTAATAGTGGGAGAGCCCAAAGACAAGTCCAAAGGCTCCCAATGTGCATAGCAATGTGCAGCCTCAGTATAACCTCATTGACTGACGCATTGCACCGGCGCACTCAGTCTTTGATGCTAACCAACACACAATCTCCGGCCGAAAGGCCAGAGAAAATTGGAGGTTGCGCATGATCCTTTCATTTGCACGTTGCATGGTTCTCAGTTTGAGGGTCTGTCTCTTGGTTAGGTTACATGTTTCAGCTCCATAGATGAATATCGGGAGGATGCATTGGTTGTATATCTTTCTGTTTATCCTAATGGGATTTTCTTGTTCTTAAAGGTTGAGCTTGCTCAACCGAAACCTTGCCATTTTAAATCAGTTTAAATCAGTTTGGGGGTAATTAATAATTAAACAAGATGAATTCTGCTTCTTGGAAAAAAGATCAGAAATTCAAATCTCATTCCGTAAATTGTTCAGACTAATATTCCATCTTGTAGTGGTAGACATTATAATCTCCAGGGTTCGGAATTTCTTAGATGAAGTTATGTCATTATTCATTTGTTGATATATATTTTCCAGCTTTTTTTAACCTTACTACGATATTTTTACATTCTACAACCATTTATTACCGCTACCCACAACAGACTGGTTCAAACTCTGTTTGTGAGTTTCGGTTATTCGTGTAAGCAGTATTAATGCAAAAAAATGAATCACCTTTATGCTCATCTCCATTAGAAATACATATTCAGTATTAATTATACATTAATTCAAGTTATAAAAAATATATGAAACTTAATAAAAAAAAACAATACTAGCTTACCAGTGCTGAGAACCGTTTATGAGGCACATTTTATTAATTCATTTTTTCAAAATTTGTTTCAGCTGATAACTCTCAAAATTACCTTTCTATTCATTTTCTATCCCAGTTGATCTAAATAATTTATCTAAGTTGAACTATTTTCCTGTCAACATTTATTTCTTCCACGTTTTAGCCGCATATCCCCCAGGCTTCTCAAAGTGTTCTTCATTTGTCTTTGCCTTTTTCTGTCCGAATATAAAATTGCTTTTAATGAGTTTTGAACTCTTATCCCATATCTTTGAAAACCTATGACATGGACTGCGTCTTGAAATTACTATACGAACACCAGGAAGCTAATGTCATTCAAATGTTGTCAAATAACAACAGAAATGAGATGACAAGACTGACTGCTGCAGGGTCAAACTCTACTCCAAACTTCTACTCCGATGATTACTGCAACTTTTTATTGTATGTACTAGAATATACCCATCCAAAATGACGGGCTTATTTATGTATGGATTAGCATTAAGGAGCCTAAAGCCATTGGGTGATTTCTTTTTCAATAATTCAAGTTATCTTTTTCATGTTTTTTTCTGAAGTCTCAACTCAACTGATGCTGTTCTGATGAGTGATCAGACTTTTCAAGTCTTAGGAGTTATTATGACGTAATCTATGACGCAAGTGTTATGTCATAATATGAAGGTGAATTAACCAATGAGATGCATGAGCAACAAACTAACAGACAGAAAATTTGCATATAAGCTCATAATTATTGTAAGATATCAGTAATAGAGATTTAAATATTTTTTGTATACAGGTATTTATTAGAATAAAATAAGCCCGTGATAAATGTTCATTAATATCCAAGACTTGTCAACTTATTTCAGTCAGTAAGACAATCTCCAAGCAATTAGTCAGTCGTGAGTTCAAATCACAGAAGGGGAATGTGAATTTCACATATCAGTTTACACCCCTGATTTTGATAGGAGATTGTTCTTGTTATCATTGTTAGGGAAGGAAAACAAAGTCAACTCCAGACTTTGTAGTGGAGTTCGACAAAAAAAAAAATTAAACAAAAAACAAATTTTAAAAAATTAAAAAAAAACGAATTGATTTCAATTTTTTATTTTTCAAAAAATATATTCCATTCCCAAATTGTAATAAAAAAAATTCAAAAAGTTCCTCCTGACATTAAATACTGTAACAGTGGAATGCCTAAGGACAATTTCAATTGAGACCCAAAGACATTGAAAGAAAAAAAGAAACGTTCTATCTTCCCAGCACCACTGTGCAATCCTTATTGCAGGTTTATGTTGGAAAAATTTGAGAAGAGGAAAATAAAATTGATTGGATTGTTAGGTAACCTGTCTCAATCGAACTAGACAGAAAGATAAAGGGGATGAGGTAACAAGTCTCAAAGCAGCTATTTTCTGTTGTCTTATTAGAAAAAAAAAGGATTTTTGCGAAACATTGTATCTGTTTTTGGAAACATAAAAAATACAGTCAACTCAGCCTGAAATTTCTCTTACATGAGTTCGTATTATACAATAGTTCTTTTAGACAAATATCTCCATCTTTATTGTTTTCATCAAATTTCAGTTTCTCTTCTTTCAAGCGGCAGAAAAACGGCATTTGGTTCAAGGTTCGAAGTATACACCTCTTATGGGATAATGGTCTAGTGCTGTGGTTCCCGACCTTTTTAAGGTCATTCCCCACTTTTGTCAATAAGATCAATATTTCTGCCCCTCTCTTCCAATTAAGTAAGTTGCAACAAAGAATGATTCCAAATAATTAATTCGTGTATAATTACACAGATTTATAATTGAATAAAAATTAGTTTAGTTTTATAATTGTACAGCTGCTGTTGTGCATTTATGAAAGTATTTGTGTGAAGAAAGCAAACGAAAATAATCAAAATAATACATTCACGACATCTTTCATTCTTATTGAGTAGCCTTATTCTCCCTTTAGACTACCCCACCCCGGACCAGGCTAGAAACCCCTGTCTAGTGGATAAGAAGTTGGTTAAGCGTGAGTCCAATCCCTGTGTATTCTTGACTGCCAAGCATAGGGATGGAACCTGTAACCTAAAAAGAAACAAAACAGTTACCCCCCTACACACACACACACTTTTAGAAAATTCACTTTACACCACATTTTCACTTTTACGAAAAAAAAGCAAAAAGCGAAAACAGCGTTCAGCTTTTGTTTTTAAGCGACCCGTTATAGAGGTAGCGCACACTCTTTTCCTTTCTTACACCCCAGTCTCCTCTACCCTCCCACCATCTCAACCTTCAATGATTCAGTCTAACATACCATTATCTCCATTTTTGGAGTCTGGCAACGCTGAAAATTTTCCCCCATATCTAAATGAATGGCAAATGTGTCTTTGCATCATGCCATCATTCGATTTTACAAGTATGGTCTACTTCCGGTGGGAGGGAGCCTATATATCCTGTTGATGAAATAAGAGGTTCTGCTCAGAATTGCTTGAAGGTCACTGTATAAAACAGGTACCAAATGAAGGCTGAAGAGTACACAAACCGAAATGAGATATAAACAACAAAGATGGGGATGCTTGTCTAAAAGAACTTTTTAATAAAAAGATTCATCTTCATATGAATTTTTCTCAAAGACAGAAAATACCAGAGAAATCAGGAATTTCTGCAACTATTTTTGGCAACCTTTCTTTGCAGAAATCCAAATAATATTAATTTAATATTTTTTTTATTTTATCATTACTATTATTATCATTATTAGATGAAGTATTGTACACCATTATTATTAATTTTTGAAGACCACTGACCTCCTTCCTAATGTTTTTCAGTCGTTATCATAACTTTGCTTGGGTCGTCCATCTACAATAGCGAGTAAAATAGCAAGGATTGGGAATCAAGAATAAGTTCTTAGTGAGATACGAACACGTGAACACTCTTGCCAGCAGGAAGCTAGTTCTAACAGGTTTGATTTCTGCTAGCTATCAAAAGCTCTCATGGCTGAGTTGGTAAAGCAGCAAATGAATTGACCCAGGCTTCGCTCTATTTTCAATCTGCGCTATTTTACTCACTGTGGTAGATTGATGACCTGAGTTGAGTTGTGATGAAAAACTAAAGATAAGAGTGAATGGTCATCAAAAAATTAATAATGGTCCAAATAAAAATATTTTCCTACAACTTGATTGTCCCAATGTATGCGCATTTTTACATTCATTCGTTATCTTATTGACAACTGGGCAGGTGGGTAGTTATGGGAGAGTGGTTTGGCCAAGTGCTCACACACTCACTCTGCTCTCAGTCAACCATCATGGCATACAAGGGATAATTTATCAATATATCTCACTGGTAAGCTGATACCATTGAAGGCACCTCTCTGTGGAGCAATGGTTAGCAAGCTAGTCAAGTAGATTATTATCAGTGAGGTAAATTCAGCCCTTACTGGATGCTCCACACTTGTGGCCTTGCACCAGACTAAGCTAAGCCAAGTTTAGTACATAAAAACTGTACATACAATTTTTTAAAACACTGGTCTCTGACCCATCAGCTTTGGTGATAGTTATCATGGGTGTACAACAACAGGCTTGGCTGATGGCTGCTACTAATACTATAAGTGTGACGAAGAAGGGAGGAAAGAAATTTAAGTAGTTCAAAAACAATGTAGGAAGGGAGAAAGGAGAAAAGACAGGTATATCATAAATAGTGTAGGAAGGGAGAGGTGAGATAAGTACTTTAATACAAAGGTAGAAAAAGAGCAGGGACAAAAACGAAGTTAATTTAATAAGAGGATAGGACGGGAGAGGAGCTGATGGCTGCTACTGATACTATGTATAAGCCTGACAGACATGGCTCTCATTGTAAATACATGATAATAGAAATTTTGATCAGGAATAAATCCGCAATAATCTGTACTTGTTACATCATTAAAAAAAGTGAATTAAATAAAGTGGAGTCTAACGTATCCATTACGTACTTGTGAGTT
>OY735229.1:4376448-4513948 GCA_963457665.1 Thysanoteuthis rhombus
TAAGTATAACAATCAATAAATGATTATATAAGTATAATAATCAGTATAATCATATATACATATAAGTGTAACTATATATATATATATATATATATATATATATATATATATATATATGAATAGATATACATATGTACATTTATATACATACATGTGTAATACATATATGCATGCACATATTTTTTTTTAGAAAGGGTATATTTGTATTTCATCGGTAAATAATTATACACTTGGATATTGAAGAACTTACAAAATTTTAAATAGACTGACCACAGTAAGCATAGGGTATAAGATATTTTGAGAATTTTAGGTCAAGCGCTATCCATTCATTTTTTCAAGAATTGTTAACCCACCGACTACGAGTTTCTGTTTTATAGTGATTGATGGAAACTCAGTTCTGTCAATGAGTCAGGGCTTTTATCTTCCAATGGATAACTATTACACTTGCCACCTTCTGCAGTTCATGGGTCAACAAATCAGATACACCCATATCCCCCCCTGAACCCACCTTCAGTATCCAGTTTACTATTTATATCTTAGTGAGTTAGATACATCTATAGGGCTTACAAAAGCAGTGTTAGATGTATAAGATCTGCCTAAAGCCAAGATTCCCACTCATGGGCTAGCCAACAATACACATTCAACTCAATTGTATATTTCAACTTTCCTTCACTTATAATTTTAGTTAAAATTTGAAACTTGGTCCAGACATTTTGGAACAAAGACTTCATTTTTCTAACTTAAACCAATTTGGAAGAGGTATATATATTCTCTCGTGACTGTCTGTTTAGCCATACGATATCTCCAAAAGTTCTCAAAGAGTTTCAATGGAATTTCATGGAAAGGTGTGCCATGTGCTACAGAAGAAGTGTTTAAATTTAGGGGCGGATCCAGGTATTATCATTATTCTGCAGAAAAAGAAGTAAAAAAAACAAGCAGTTAATAAAAAAAAGCTAAATTGAATTTTTAAAGGAAATAACTCAAAATTTTTTTTTTTATTTCAACCCCTGTCCCTCGTGTTTCAATATTATATCACCATTCAGTTTTTAGTTAGAGTACAGCATTGGCAAAGGGACATGCTCTCTGAGCGCTTTCTATTTCTTTTTTTGCTATAGTAGCACTTTATGACAACACTTTCAGTCATTCTACTTTTAAACGTTCAAGTTTAATAGCAGGAATCACAAACAAAGAAGGATTTTGTCTGAATTTTGGGAGTTTAGATCTTTGTGTGTGGTTTATTCAGACTGATTTCTTCACCTTTACTCGTTTTGGAAACGTACTTTCTGGCCTTGGATGTCCGTTGTGTTCTGGAATGTTGAATCTTGTTCCAGGGGGAAGCATGGACATCCCCTCATATACAAGTCATACCCAGTGTTCATATCTGTCTGTTTGTCCACACAACACTCCCAGAAGTCCTCAATGAATTTCAAGGATATTCTGCGGAAGGTAGGGCCATAGACCAAGGAACAATCAAGTTTCAGGTTGGATCCAGGAATTTTTCTTCACAATTCTGTTAATATTGTGATGTAGGACTATTTTTTGTTTTTTGGAATTTAATAATAATGACACCATCATAATAAATACGATAAAGAAAATTATAGTTGTTTTTCAATCTATTGATATGTCTCCGATGAATAATAAGTTTTTGCCACAGCATAGTTTGGGATCTATAATCAGATTGTTCAGTTTTTAGTAAAAAAGGTGTTTGTAGAGCCATACATAGTCGGGTATTTTTTTTAATTATTTAGAGGGTTTCAGAGCAGGCAGGGTGATAGGCTTCCCTAGTCTATTTTCGTTCAGGACACACAAGCCACAGTTCACAATGATAGAGACACGGTTAAGAGATGATGGTCAAGGTTTTATTATACTTGACCATGTCACCCCCAGGGGTGAGTGGCAAGGAATGTGCAATAGAAGAACAGTCAGGCACAGGAAGGACCAAATATTTTAAAAAAAACATAAACAATTTACATACCAAAAAGACAGTTACAAAAAAAAAAAAAAAAAAGTCAACAAAGAAATATATGGCACTATAACGTTTTCAGGGACTCAAAATTTCATTGATCTGAGAGATTCTTTTTTTCACCTCTTCATCAGTTGTGATAATTTATACTGCTCAGTCTTTTACTAAAAAAGTAATATAATTTAATCAAAACAATGATGAAAGGTAGAATTCAGACTCCTTTCAATACATAAAAAGAATGAAGAAATAGAATGATATTTTTTTTTTTTCAAATTAATAAAAATAACGGATTGTGTGAATAGATAAATCACAACCGGTAACAAAAGAAAAATTAATCTTTCAGGTTAATGAAAGCTTGGCTCCTTGGAAATATCATTGTGCCAAATATCCAGAGGCAAATGTCCGAGGCAAAGAGTAAATGGCCAACTTCCAGGATCAGATAAAAAATACTTACTCTAAAAGAGTCTGTTTAGAAACTACCCCCAAAATATTTTACGTACTTATCTATTCTATTCAACTTTGCCAAGATGTGTCTATTGGTTCATCTTGCTGGTCCTAAGCCCGGGTGAGGAAGGAGGGTTTGGCATGGGGCTAGCAAGTCCACCCATAAAACCAACTTGCTATTGAAACTGTAGTAGCATCACTCCAGTGAGAACCCGGTTAGGAATACTCGTGCTCAGAATGGTTCATGACACATGCTAGTAAAAGCCTACCGAAAGCCAGTTTGCCAAATGACCTAACAACATATTTAAAAATAAAAAAATTAAAAAAACAGAAGAGGGACCTGGGACCGCAAAACCCCATTGGAGAGCAATCAATCAGATCGATCAGTTTGAGTGGAAGACTGGAATCCACAGGGAAGAGAAGAGAGGGGAGGGCAAAGTTGACCTCAAGAAAATCAATCAAGAGTAAAGCAAAGGAGCCGGGACTGACACTGAATCCAGACGAGGGGAACTGCCCAGTATTATTCTTCTTACATTAGCAGGCTGCAGCTCTATGCTCCCCACAGATTTTACAAGAATAAACAAACAAAAACTTAAATTGTTAGAATAAGTATCTGTTGTATACAAGAAAATAATCATTTGCATTTGAGACAAGAGTTATTTACTAATACATTTTTTATCAATAACTTCAAGTGAGACTTTTCATTCCACATCAGATTTAAAACCGAGTTTCTTAGTTTTCAAGTCTCATCTCCAGCTGAGCGGGGCATCAATGTTTTTTTTTTTTTTGTTTTTTTTTTAATCCCCTCTAAGAAGAAATATCAGAGTTTGACAAGGACGGAACAAACCACTATTAGGCCATCACAGCAATGCCTTCAAAAGTGGGAAAAAAAAAAAAAAAAAAAAAATATGGAAGTGGGAATTTTCTTTTTACCTGGACTTCTATTCACGATATGTTTTCTAAAAAAATTTTCAAGACAACTTTCTGAGCTTTTTGTAAACAAAGCACAAAAATTAAATTTCCAGAGTTAATAAAAAAAATCAAAATAAAATGAAATTTTTAAAAAATATAGAAAATAAAAAGCACATAAAACAATAGACAGAAATCATGTAGCTATTTTACCACATGGTGAAAGTCAACCTTCAACATGTAGTCACAGTGACTGATTGAATGTTTACTCAGTTATAAGCTAGATCAGCATTTCCCCAAACTTTTTTTTTTTACAATGAGCCTGAAGAGGATTGTTAACAAGCAGGGAAAAAATGATCCTCTTAAAGTAAACTTCAAGTCTGTTTCCAGGTATTTTCAATGAAAAAACTATCCAAGTAAGGTTTTTTTTTTTCCATATCTGCTTCTCATGATTCAAAAAAGCTCATGTTATGGATTTTTTTTGGTAATACTGATCTTAGAACATGAGATCAGTTACATCTTAGTATAAATTCAATGTAAAAATTTTTTAAAAAGACTCGGGATTAAAAAAAAATAATAATTTAGATTATTAAAAAATACTAGTTATCACCCATGAAAAAAACTCAGGGATATATTTGAATATTTATGAGAAAAGTTTGTTTTTTTTTTGTTTTTTTTTTCCAAAGAAGAAACTAAATAACATACTTACATACATCTATTTATATTATGAACAGTGAAATGTTTTTCTAATTTCTTGATTTCAATATTTAATTGTAATATATTCAATTATTTCATTTTACTTTTATCAGACACAGATTGTGGGAGTTACAGGTAGAGGAAAAAGAAACATAAACGGTCATACTGATCATTATATATTTTGGTATCATTGTGTCAACTCATATAATTGTAAATCTTTGTCAGAACACTCCAGAAATGGAAAGCAGTTGTAATTTACTTCAGACCTGATATCTGAAAGTGATCTCGATCTATTCAATTCCTATCTACCTGAGCCATATTTATACATGACGGCCTGTTTCATTGATAGTGTAAGGGGTGTAAGCCACCAACACTATCTCCTGGCACACAGGTGAATAGTTACAGACAGTGAAACAAAAACAAAAAAACAGATAGAAAAAGTCACACTGTTCATTATAAAGTTATATTCTTTGTTTTCATATCATATACTTGTTTTATTAGTCGAATAATTTTCATCAGTAACATTTAAAAATGATTATTCTAAGAGAGAAAAAACAATCATCAAATGTCACATTATCTTGAATTTCATTTTCTAGTGGATGAAATATTGTCAACACTTATTAATTATTCATTTTGTCTCAAGTATTTCTTTCAGCTTAATTTTAGTTGCTCCCTATCGCAACTACTCAGACCATCAGTCTACGACTGTTAGTAAATGGTGCTGATTGGAAATAAAGGATAAGCTCTCGGTGAATCTCAAACTCACATCATTTTTTACTTTGGGAAGCTAGGTTATCTATACCAGCTGCTGTGCCACTTGAGCTACGAGAGCCCTGTGGCTGGCAGAAGATCAAATCTGACCTCCTAAACTTACCCTCCATTATATTTGTCCTTGTTGTTTTCATCTACACTACTAGGATTAGTAGTAGTAGTAACATTATCTAGATTTTCATTATTCATTAAACGGAATATTGTCAACCATTATCAGCTATCAATTTTTTTCTTACTCATATTTCTTTCACCCAAATTTTAGTTGCTTTTCATCATTCAATAGTGTGTTGGAATTTTGTAGTTGTGTTACATCAATTTCAGCCATACATGAATAGACTCACAAGTTACTGGCTTTCAAAGTTACAAAATGCACAACATCTAGGTGCCCTTGAGAAGAATGGAGAGTGCTAAAAGGTTAATCTCTCCTATACAAATTAATTTTGATGATGTTCTTCCCCAAAGCCAACCAAAAAAGATTTTTAAAAATCAGTCCATGTGACCATTGGATATCAAATTAAGCCACATGTTTGTGAGTTTAAAGATATTTCATATAGAATTTCTAAAATCCATCAGACTTAAGTGAATGAACTTGGTCTGTTGTGTATGAAGTGAGAATCATACATTCAAGATTGCATTGTATTTAAGTAAATATATTATTCTATTATTAGATGAAGTATTGTAAACTATTCTTATTAACTTTTGACTTAATTTACTCTCATCTTGATTTTCTTTTCATCACAACTGAGCTGAAGGCCATCGATCTACAGAAGTAAGTGAACAGTGCAGATTGGGAATAAAGACTAATCTCTTGGTGAGACTCAGACTTATGTCACTCTTGCCAAAAAGAAGCCAGGTTTAACATATATCCTGCTTTACCAACTCAGCAACATTGGCAGCCAGAGTTATGTATGATAAATAAACTATTAAGAATAAGGATGAAAGTTGATAGTTGTCAAAATTATAAATATTGGTTTTGTATCATAATGTCAAAATGAAGAAGCTCAAACTTAGGGGAAATAAATTTACAAATTCAAAGAAAAAAATGCTTTTGTGCAATACAATGGAATGTGGAAAATGATCCAACAAGAAAAGTGTCAGAACTAATAGAAAAAAATTTTTAAAAAGCTGTTTCAAAATACAGCAGGAATTGAGAAATGACAAAAAGAAATCTTTTAAAAAAAAAAGGTCTTGGAAGAGGATCAGAATTAGAAAATAATCCTCGGAACCAATCTTAGAAATAACCCAAACAAATTCTTAATGACATGACAAAAAGGGGGAAAAAAAACACATAAAAATAACAAAAAGGGTTTTTTTTCATACATGTTGAAACTGGAAAATGACAAACATTATATACCATATTTTCCTGGGTCAATGACGCTCTGGCCTCAAGGACACACTCCAATTTTGACAGGCAAAATTTTGAAAAAAATTTTTTTTTTAATGAATAAACAGGTCTGGTTAGTCACTCAATAGAAAACTGCGACGTGACCAACATCTTAAGGCAGAATGCCATGTTGGGGATGATCGATTAGAAAAATTTGAAAAAAGGTGATCAATGAATAAGTCACTTCTCTCACTCTTTGTTGGGAAGTGATCTCTAAAAAAGTCTCAATTTTCAAAAAAAAAAAAAAGCAAGAAGGCTGCCAGACACAAAAAGACGAGTTTAGCATAAATTTACATTGTCTCACAATAAGAGGCAGGGTGAGTTTACACCCCAAGTTTACACCTAGCCTACAAATAAGTACCAACTATACAGCTACACCTACATTACAATATTCCAGTTCCACAATTCCGTCTTCAGCCAAGCAGTGGTTTCAACCTTCACAGGAATACCTGTATCACAACCAATAATCATGATGAAGTTTTTGTAATAAAAAACATGAAATTTATACAGGTCGCTGGCGATACCTTATCAGTAATAGGAATTCATTTTTGTGATTACGGATAATTTTTCTATTATTTATGATAATTTCATTTGCTATTTTATACCAGGTATAATTCCTACACTTCATTCGGAGGTCATATACCAGAGTTCAGATTACTGTCTAGCACAGTGACGGCAAACCTTTTTAGTATGGTGCATTGAAATCTTGTGATCAGAATGTCCTTAACCTTTATTTTAGTTTAAGGTAATGTTTATTTATCTATAAGCGTTTACCTGAAACTTAAATACAAGCCGCCTATTTTTCTGATATATTTATAGAACAATAAGGTTAATATAAGTAGAAATTTCAAAATATATTAATGAAACTTGGATAATATAAATTTAAGAAGTTTGTTTTTCATAGTTTGTCTATCATGTGTCACCAAAAAAACCTGTAGCGTGTCTCTGCTGATAAGCTTGTCAAATGTTCGCCGTCATTTGTCTAGCATATATTTCATTCCTCTGGGGTTAAGATAGGCCTATGGAAAAAGTAACCTTTGGTTTGAAGGACACAGAGAAAATTTTCAAGACCTGGAGAGAGAAAAAAAAAAATGGCGTCTTCGATGGTGGAAAATACGGTTTTGGATAGATTATCTCCCCTTGGTTTGTGTGACAATCATGAAGGGAGAGAGAAAAATGGGTGCAGTTATAAAAACAAGAGGTGTGAATGAGATTATGCGCCCAAATTCTGGGATGGTTAGGGTCATCAAGTGCATAGGAGCTTATTTCCCAGATGGGGTGGTGTGGGCCACAGAGCTCTCAGCAGATAATACTATGTGCACATCACATTCAGCAAATTTTTTTGTTGCGTTTTTTTTTTTCCAGTATGTCACGTATTTCAAAATTTACCTTAGTTAAAACTCTTAACTGCATCATTAGTCTTTTCAACATGGTGAAAATCGAATACAAAAAATGAGGGAAGAATTGTTTCGGTTTACTTTTTGTTTTTTGATATTCTTTACGTGGCCAGATTTACTTGTGTTATAGGCCCCTGTACCAAAGGGAAAATGTTGGTCGGGTGTCGAGGATTCAAAATTTGCATTTTATTCTTATTTCTTACATTTGGCCCCTACCCACTCCAATTGTTAGGGGCCTATGTTAAATTCTCTACAATATGGCGCAATCATCAACCATTTTTGACAAGTATTTTCTTTCAAAAAAATCTCGTAGTTGATTTTTATCACTATTTACTCAGCCCGTCGATCTACAGCAGAGATTAAACTCTAGGGGGGGAGAATCAAACTCACATCATTTTCACCTCGGGAAGCTACCTATATACAGCACTTGGAGCTTCTAAAACTCTTATGGCTGGCAGAAGATCAAATCTAATCTCAAACACACCTTCATCCTTCTTTTAGCACCATATTTGTTATTGTTTTTACATAAACTAGTTGTAATATTTGTGAAAAGATTTTACGATGAAAGAAAATACGAGTCAAAATTTATAAAGGACAATGGTGAGATGTTGCCACCATGACACGTTTTCTTATATTTTCTGTTTTATCATCAAAGGGTTAAAAAGTTTAATCTTTGAAATTTTTTTTGATGGGGAGACAATTCCATCAAGAGTTTTAAATAAGGTATAGTTGTAATACGATAGTTTAGGGTTGCCATATAGGTCGCAAGGCGAGATAATCCTAATTTTATCTCCAATACCTACCCAACACAGGCATTGTAATAGCATCAAAATTGGAAATCAAGAGTCCCGAGACAGAGGTTGGTATTGAACCTCTGCCTTCAGGCTAGCTTGATTTCTATATACAATACTATTCCAATGCCTGTGTTGGGTAAGTTTCCGAGATTAAATTTTGATTATCTCTCCTTGTAACCAAATCAGGCAACCCTGCAATAGTCTTTTTTTTTTTTTTTTTTTCATGCCTGTGACCAGGAAGAAGTCATCAATTCAGCCCCAAACCAAATCTGGACGACAGACCCTTCACTCTAGAAAGGGAGTAGATCGGTGCGGAAGCAATATCTAAAAGCCGTCTTTGGTCCCTGCTACACAATACCACCATTGCTGGTACCCTGGTCATCGGCTTTCTTAGCGTAGAGCGATTCCCAACGCCGGAGTTTCCAGCGGAACAAGAAGTGGTAGAGGTTGCAAAGGCACCCCTCATCAAAAGGGTTGTAAGTGTCGTCCAAATACTTGAGGTAAGTGATTCTATCTCGGGACACAAATTCCCACGTGGTCAGGCCCTGAACGATAAGATACGAATGGAAGCCAAGTAGTCCGAAGACGACCATCCCACCAACGATGAGCACGAATAGATCACAGAAAAGGAGGGCGTTGCTTTCCAACCATTGGATCCATTCCAGTTTGTATAAAATAGATTCCCTACAATGAGAAAATGAGAAGAAAAAGTTTCATGAGTAAAACGTAAACGAAAACAAACAATACAGATGCTTTGAAAGAGATTCCAATGGACAACAGAACTTGTTTATGTTGTTTACACAACGTTTCGGCTTCCTTCAGGTGAATCAGCAGAAACGTTACGTAAACAAGAGGAATAAGAATTAATTGATTCATCCAAAAATCTCTCTGAATGTTAATGACCCTTCTCAAAATCATAGACAATACAAATCCCATGTGTGCTGACATATAAGACAGAAATTCTATTTAATCATTTAAAAAATCTATGCAAATATCACACTGCTTTAAATGTGCTGGTATTATGACTAGGGAGCCATCTACTGAAGTTCAATATGGATAGTCATGGGGTTTGGAGGAGTTGCAGTCCCCTAAATACGCTTGTCAGTGAGGAAGAAAAATACCAAAACATATATCACATTCACTCTATGTATATGTTACAGATACAAGTCCTGTGGTCTAACTTCTAATTTTCCGTCCTTTTAATCCAACCGAAATTTGGTGAAGTGGTTTCATTCACATCTACACTTTGTTTGTCTTTCTTTCAATAAATCCATGATGCTTGACCCTTTCAAGACTAACCTATTAAAGTGTTCAACTTTGATTTCATGAACCGCAAGACACCACCCCATTGACAGAGGAGATCATTTGTGAATAGAATTAAAAATAACTTGCCATCACATTAAATAATTAAACAACAATAGCGTCAAAGTTTGTAAAAAAAAAATTTTCATCGGAGAATAAATATGGTCAGAATAGATTCTATTTATGACATTACTGGCACAATAGAGTAAAAAAATACACGAAGATTCTGGAGTACTGATGCCAAATTTCAAGTCTTTAGACAAAACGGTATGGCCAGGAGCACAGATACACATGCACATCTAAAAAAGGATAGAACCCTTCGCAAACTTTGGTGGCTATGGTCATTCAATGGAACTCTCCTGTAAACAGAATTTTGATGAAAGCTTTCAAATTTACCTGAAGGTCAAAGGGAGGTAATTTTGATCAGTAATTATTTCTTTGATATTGACAGTTAATTTTTTAATGAGAATTTAAGAGATAATTCTCGTATTGAATTGCCCAGGTGGTAACTAAAAGATATTTGGAGGTTATCATCTATTAAGACAATCCATCTGCTAAAACAGTGTGATCGAAAAATATGAGGATGTTAGTCTGAATAACTTGTGGTAAAATCCAGTTCATGACTCCCAAAGGGGTAAAAATTAAAAATAAAAAAAAGATTATTGGTGGGGGGGGGGTCACAGAAAAATTTGAATTTTTTTGAAGAATAAGTATGCAACAAAATTTTTCTTTTTTTTCTTCAAATCCCTATATAATGATGTATTCCTTTTGGTGCTTATCATGAAATGACTCGCTGCTATACATTATTTTCAAAAATTAATTTTGTTTCTGTTGTTCTATTTAAAAAAAAAATGGGAATTTCTTTGCCCTAAACACTGTAGAAATTATTACATACAATCATCATCATCATCAGTCTTTTAACGTCCGTCGTTGGACATAGACCTTCCCCAAGATTCGCCACAATTCTCTATCATGGGCGTCGCGGAGCCAGTATTTCCTGAATCTGTCCAGTTCATCTCTCAATCTTGTGTTCTGTCGACCTCGGTTTCTTATGTGATCTCTAGGGATCCATGTTGTCCATCGGTTGTCTTTCATTCTTGCAACATGACCAGCCCATTGCCATTTGAGTTTTTTAATAGTTTATATGTCATAGACTCCTGTTTTCTTCCTTATGTACTGTGCTGTCTTGTGATCTCTCCATGTAAGGTTGAACATGATTCTCTCATGTGCACGTTGCATACTTCTCAGTTTGCAGGTCTGTCTCTTAGTTAGGTTCCATGTTTCAGCTCCATAAGTGACTCTCAGGAGAATGCATTGGTTGTATACTCTTCTTTTTAGGATAATTGGGATCATCTGGTTCTTGAAAGTTGAGCTTGCTCTGCTGAAGGCTTACCATCCCAAAGTGATTCTTTGCTTGATTTCCCCCTCTTGAGAATCTCATGGAGATTCGTTGTCCTACGTTGGCATCAGTCAAAGCAAACAACTTTCTTTCCCCACTTAACAAGAGATCCAAATTGAAAGAAAAAAAAATCTGTTAGCAAAGGATTTTCAGTTAGCAAGAAAAAATTAAGAATTTAAGAAAATTAAGAAAAAATACAGAATCTCATAAAGTCATCCAAAATAATCTAGTTTTCACCCATAATTATCTAGATTTATATCTAGTATCTAGGAGCTTATTTTCTGACAGGGACAACATTTGGTGAATCATGATAAGATCATTTATTTATTACAGTATTTACACGTTTATTTGTACCTAAACATTATTTAGAAAATAATTTGTACATTATACATTATTTACAAGGATATTATTAAGGTTTTAGGGGTGTTAAGAGAGGTACAACAGTATTATAAAAACATTGCAACTTGACATTATTTTCTATCTATATTTGTTTTTATATCCAATTGCTGTTACATTATGAGTCTAACAAACAAAGGGTCATAAAAAAATGAGCCTTATCAATAAAAAGTTGCCTCACCAAAAGAGATCACAAATGAAAAGTTTGAGAAGCCCCGATATAATCCACTTCTAACTTACCAAGTGATGTAAATTGTCCACAATATCAGAGCTGCTATTGACAGCAGAAACAGCCAGAAGAATTTGTGATTTCTTTCGCCAACGCACGCCTCGAGCCAAGGGCAATGGTGATCATATTTACGAACACAACGTTTGCAGTCTTCACAATGCTTAGTCCTCATCGGTTGCTGTTGAAAATATTCACAAAGAGAGAAAAAAAAAAAATTAAACATTGAGGAAAGAAAAACATCCTACCTCATTCCAATCAATCGATGGTAGATTGAAAAAAATCATTCTACAACATGTTCAGACAATTGGTCTCATCCTTTATGTTGTCCCTTTTTTTTTTTTTACCACAATGTTTCAGCCAATCCATTCTACAACCTTCTTTAGGAGTACGAAGATATCTACAGTAATTTTGAGAAGATTCATCATTACTACCAAGCGTTGTTCAGACTATTGATCTCATTTGTTTTTTGGGGGGTTTTTTTTACAATCACAATGTTCCAGCCTAACCATTCTCTGGCCAGTATAATCCATATGGAAAAAAGCCAGAACTCTTTCTTTTTTTTTTTTCTTCTTTTCTCCTTTCAAGTAAGTTCTCTTTGTTAACGTTTCCTAGTTTGCGCTACCCAGGTAAAAAGACACCCTGTTTTTTCTTTACATACAAATTGAACATCTGAAAAAGGCTACAGAATGGATGAACCAATAACATTATGTCAATAAAACAATGATAACAATGGTTAAAGGTAAAGAAGGAGGGTTGGGTGTGACTAGTGAGCAACTCTATCCTGGTATGAAACTAACTTACTACTGAAACCACAGCTGAGTGGCTGCAGCTGTATGCTTCACAAGTAGTCTACCGGAATAAAGAAAATAAAACATTCCAAGGGAAATTATGAATCACCATCACACGTATATGCTTCTTCTTACCTTGTAGATTAAGCAGGGGGGGGGGGGGTAAAATTAAGTTAACTTGATAAAAATACGACCAGTAGAGTTTGAACCAGAAATTCATGATTTAAAAAAAAACAAAAACAACAGATCTGATCAATAACTCAATATAAACAGTCATGTGACCAATCTCTTTAGGCAGCATGCTATGTTGGGGGTGAGCAATTAAAAATTGGAAAAAGGGGTAATCAATGTATAAGTTACTTATCTTGCCTCTTGCTGTGATCACTTAAAAGTCTGAATTTCAAAAAAACATGCGTGAATACTGGTGGAGAAATAATGGGGCCAATTAGGCAAAAACTTATTTTGAACAAGAATTAGAAAAAAAAAATGTTTTCCCTACTCATTGAGAGGGGTGTGCATGCAAAATTTCAAGTTTTTACTATAAATGGTAAGGGCTAGGTAAAGGGCGGGCAGTGATAAACATACTCAACACAAAAAAATAACCCCCCCAAGAAACTCACCTGTACTTCACAGAAATCACAATGTCTGTAGTTGGTGTTCTTGTTCATCATTTGACTATCTTCAAAAATATCTTCTTCATCTGAATTGTTATTTAAAGATAGAATTTTCTACAATGGGAAAAGACAAGTCAATGAGAAACATGAAAATACTGAAAAATGAATAAGAATGCTAGTTGAAGAATCTTGAAAAAATCATACATATATATATATATATATATATATATATATATATATATATATATATCATATTTATAATAATTAATTGCATTGTGACATCGTTAATTATGAAAGAAAGAAAAACGATTTTATTTCATTTCTGACCAGAATAGGAATGTTATTCAAAAGAAGGGAGATAACTGTGTATACCAATTCTACATGTATAATGAACAGTGTTTGTTTCTCTGTTCGTAACTATAGATTCACTTGTATGCAGTGTTGTCAACTCAAAAAATATTTTTATGCTAGTTTGACAGCCAAAAAGTGCTAGACAAAACGAAAAAAGCAAAAAAACACCAGAAAGATGCTAAGAATGGTCAAAATAGAAAAGTGCTAATTTGTTAACACTGCTTATATGCTAGGTAAAGGAGTTTGGGGCTAACACTTCCTTTTACTACCAATGGAACAGGCCTTAGTGTATTAGTATGGTTGTATTGGAAATGGATAGATCAACATCAATTTCAGATATCAGGCCTGGAGAAAAATATTACAGCTTCTTATTTCTGGAGTATAATAACAAAGATTTTACTATTAAAAGAATTCACCCAAGCACTGTAAACAAAAATCTATCTAAGAAAAAGAACTGACTTTTTCTACTGGTTTCTTTATTTCTTAGTCTGTAATGCATAAGAGTAGGATGGAATCAATTCAATATCTATACTAATATTTGAGTCTTTCGTTTGTTTATGCCTCTTCTCTGCAAGAACTCCAAGACCAATCAACCTGATATTTGGCATAGAGAATCAATGAAAAAAATCAATGTTGATTTATATCAGGATTTTCATCATTCGTTCTTCTTACGAATGGCAGACATTTTTCTTGAAACTACATCAATTCTTGAACAATTTTTTGCTCAAATATTGCTTTTTTGGCAATGAGACAGTGATAGCAGCAATAAAACTAACACAATCAAAGTCCATGGAATGCTTTTGTTTCTCCCTTTACCCCTTCCATTTTCTCATTGAGAAAAATTCCGAGTAATTTAATTGATACTGAAGGCAAGGCGGTGCAGGGTTGAAACCTACAGACACATTACTCTGTGCTAAATCAGGACACTTTTCAAAATAAACTTGAAAGTAATTATTCTATTATTTTTTAGCGGGGGGGGGGGGTGATGTATTGAAAACCATTACTATAAAATTTTGACTACAATTTAGTTTCATCTCAATTTTTCATTGAGTTCTTTGATCACTACTCCAGTAAGGCCACCCATCAATCTATGATGGTCACTTAACAGTGCATAATGGATTTGAAGATTTAGGACTCAGTTTAAATAATAGTTATTCCATTAGTTGTGTTAGGTAAGGAGGAATAAATAGCAAATTTTCAATGTGATGACTTATTAGAAGTTACGTTTTTCCCAGGTATCCCTGCTAGAAGAAATTTTTTCATTTAGATATATATATATATATATATATATATATATATATATATATATATATATATATATATATACACATATATTTGTTTCAAGAAATAGACATATCTGGTCAGACGGAATGAATTATAAATTTTATTACATTACATAGAAACTCATTTGAAATGATCTCCATTTGTGACCCAGTTAACATATCACTAATTTAGACAATGTAAATAGAATAAACAATTAAAGAAAATGTGGCTGCTGCAGGAATCGAACCTGCCACACGTAGGATAGTCACTTCAATGTAGCGATGATATCACCTTTAACCAAAACAGCCGCCAATAATGCAAGGTTCAAATAACTGCTTTCAGCCCCAATTCTCATCTCATTTGTTCCCAGTCTATTCATCTCTTATGATATAAAGCAATTTATAATTCATACACACACACACATATATATATATATAATAGTTAAATGCATTGAGATATTGTTCATTTAAAAAGAAAGAAAAACAATGATTATATTTCATTTCTGACCAGAAAAAGAATGCTATTTGAAAAAAGGGGAGACAACTGTGAAAACCAACCTTGTGAGACAGGGGTAGGTAGCCTGGGTCTACCAAGCAAGCCAGGGAGTACATAAGTAAAGAAAACAGCAGTAGAACGATGTAACTGATTGCATAGAACGGACGTTGGAAGTAATAAAGTGCACGGCGCAACTCTGTAAAATAAAAAAATTCAAAAACTCAATTAGAGGTAGAGAAAAAGATAAAAAAAAAAAACAAACAAAAACCATCAGCCATCAATAATCTAACTCTTAGAATACTGTTAGGAATATCACCATTCAACAATCTTCCGGAAATCGAGGCCATAACATCGATTTTTTTTATTATACATTTTTCCTAATTAGAGAATAATTGTGCCTGGAAAATAGGCTTGAGAAAAATCATATTAAGAGACCTCAATGTATGCTCTGAATGGTTTAATGACATTGCTAAGTAAAAAAAGAAAAATGATTATTTGTCAAGGTATATAGACCACCATCAGCCAACATTAGGCTGGATATCAAGTCATTTCCTATTTATGGAATTTATATTACTAGCTGAATACCTGCCCAAACGAGTGGCGGAAAATTGCTGTTATAAAGAAAGGATCAATAAGATGGATGGAAATCGGAGAGCGTTTAATTCAATTGGTTTTTAAAAAGTGGTCTCTGTGACAATGAACAAGTTTTTGTTTTACAATCTAAGAAAAATGCTGAATGTACACAGTTTAAAAGTAAACAGCCATTCTTCCTTCTATTCTCAACCCCTCTCTATCAACAATACCAGCCGAGCTGTAGGTTTTTTCTGACAGAGTAACTTTCTCTCAGATGGACTATCTTACAGGGCTATAGGGCTCCAACTACCCTGCTGTTTACCCATAGCTAAGGGGTGGATTCATGCCTTTTCCATGGGCATTAGTGCCAAGTAAATATCGACAGCCACAGCTTATACTCAAACTCAAATTCGCTCTGCTGTTTTTCCTGTTGGCAACCATTACACCATTCTGTAGCTCCCAAGAAAATATTGTCGCAGGTCACCCTGTCTGAGTCCAAAGAGTTTTAGTTTCAAAAGTATTTTAGTGGATTTTTCAGGGGGTAACTGATAGGGTGACCTGGGTGATTTGATAAAGATTAACCCTCTTGCCAAAATGATTATATTCGGAGATGATACAAAATACGTTGGTCACAGGTGGGTCTGCTCGATCAATCAGAAAGCACACCCCTACCCCTACATCTTTTTTTTTTTGTTCCGTGACTATTTCAAGTGATTAAGCTGTTACCACAGCCTGACACAAATTAATCGAGGGTTTTTGGGCGAATGTTTTGTCAACTTTTCTCACACAAAATTGACTGTTGTCACTCAATTGCATAATGTGTCAAGGTCATTGATTGTATTGTCGAACTCCTACTGGATTTTGACTTTATTTCCCTCACCTAACAACAATGACAATCTCAGACTTCTGGTTCAGACTAAAAATTCATAAGTTTTAAATGATGGATAGGGAGAGAATGCGAAAGAGAGATTTTTATTCATGTGTCAGTGAACAATGAAAGAGAAAGAGAAAATGGAAAGGTATGACTAGTTTTCAGTTAATATCTGAATTACCTCTTATATCTAGAATTATCTAGATTTTCTTGCCATTTATCAGAGAAAAATATCTTGATACAATTTTATCAAATCCCCTTCTATGGCCAAATTTAAAGATCTTTTTCAGTTGAAGGAAAAATGGTTCTTTAAAAGTCAAAATATTTTTGAAACTTATAAGCTTCTGTCAGTATGGAGTTTGATTCTGAACCAGCCAGTCTTGTTCCAGACATTACTATTGAAAATCAATTATTATCAGGTGAGCCAGGTAAAATTATGCTAGATATTTTGAAGAACATTTGGTTACAACTTGTGCCAACAAGAAAAATTATTACAACAGGATGGATGGTTATCCTTGCAAATCAGGAACCAAAAAGATGTGCAAATATAGAGGAAAAACTATCTCCCATGATGGCTAAAAATAGCTAAAAGCGGCTAGGTTGGTTCATTTTCACATTTTCAGTTAATTTTAATGCTAAAAATGCGAACTATGCTAAGAAAAAATCATAAGGTAGCACCATTAATTAATTATTGTATAAATTTTAATCTGATTGATGTATCATTTAAAGATAATGATAATTATTGTACTTTTTATTCATTTTCATTAGTATGTTAATTCCAGATCAATAGATTGTATGATCATACTTTTTTGGAACCATTGGATGAATTTCCAAGTACTTAACATTTTTAGTCATAAAGTTAGCTCAAAATAAAAAATGAAAAAAATCTAGCTACTTTCAGCCATAAAGGAAGGTAACTTTTTTCAAAATCTATACAAGTGCCCAATTTGAAAGAAAAACCATTCTGGTTAGTCACTCAATTCTATGACCAATTTTTTCAGGCAGCGTGTCATGTTGGGAGTTGATCAATTATAAAATTGGATAAAAGGGTGATCAATGAATGAGTTACTTCTCTCACCTTTTGTTAGGCGGTGATCACTAAAAAAGTCTCAATTCAAAAGACAAAAGAAAAAAAAAGTCATTTCCCGATAATGATAAGGGGCAAATGTTGATATGTTCTGCCCTCTAGCCCCATTGGTGCGGCCTGTGCATGATACATACACAACCAGTCAGACTAACTTGAAAACTGAAGAAACTTATTTTGACAGTTTTGGTTGACAGTCTCTGATTCAATGATCCTTTAGGAGGTGTGGATGGCCTAAAAGTCAACAACACACAGAATTGAATTGGCAAACAGAGTTCAAACTTTGGCTGGGACAATTTGCCGTCATTTCACACATAAATCCACTTCCCTCTTCCGAGGAATAAGTAAGCAGCAGGGGAGAGAGAACCCTCTTGCCCTGTAACGCAGTCCATCTTAGGTGTTGGGCAAGTTATTCCAGACCCATAAAACCCGCACTTGTAACAGAAACGATGATTGAGTGTCCGTGGATCATTTGGGGAATGGAAACCAATTCATTGCCTCATGTATGAGATAATGCAGGAGCCACAAAAGGTTACGGTTTGACCTGATTGGAAACAATTCACCAAGAAAGCTTCAAAGCCAACTAGGACACGGGTGTTAGCAGAAAAAATTGCCAAGACTGAAACACAAAAAATACTTTTGCAATAGTTTGACAGCCAAAAAATGTTCAACAAAAAAAAAAAAAAGTAAAAAATGGTCAAGTACTTCGGTGATTTTACACACTGCAAAATTTTACTAGTCGAAGACAGAATTCCATCTGGAGACAGGGATTTGTATTCCTAGGGAAACTATGAGTCACCATCACCCATGCTGCTTTTTATTCTGTAAATTAAGTAAAGGTGGTGGTAATTTCAAGTTACCTTGATGAAAATGCTACCAGTAGGGTTTGAACTACGAAATCATGATTTAAAGGGGAAAAAAAAAAAAAACAGGTTTGGTTAGTCACTCAGTAGAAACAATCACAATACCAATGTCTTCAAGCAGCATGCCCTGTTGGTGGTGATCAATAAAAAAAAATTGAAAAAAGGGGTGATCAATGAAATAAGTTACTTCTTTTCTTTTTTGGGGCTATGATCACTAAAAAGTTCAAATTTGAAAAGACCAAGCATGGACACTGTCAGATACAAACCACGGGACTAATTTGGCATAAACTTACTTTATAAATTATAATTATAAATAAAACCTTATTTTGAGGGGGAATTTACCAGAAGAAAATTTTTTTTCAAGGCATAAAACTGAATGAAAAGGGCAAAATTTCAAGTTTCTACTATCAAGTCTGGATAGATAAATAAAAATGTCAGAACATATACAAACCTAAACCCAGTGTTAGTTTTTGAACTGGTGTGCTATAGGTAGTGGTGATTGATAAATAAGTTAGGATTATCTTGATTAGCTGAACCCATGGAATTTCCACGGGTGTTAACAATGAGGATTATTCATTATCTCATGCCTCTACTCTTCTCTTACCCTTTACTAGTATCTTCTCATTTTCTCCCTTATCCCTTCCAATCTTCATTGCCCAGCCATGTTTTAATCTAAATGCCATTCGAACATTAATTAATTTTATATGTAAAAAAGAAATGAAGAATTCACAGATATTTTCTACTGAATCCTTTCTGGTACCTTTCTTTCGCTCTATCTGTCTTTAAAGAATTTTGATGTATCAAAAAATTTTCATACCTTTCTATCTCTAGCTGTCTTTTTCAATTTTTCACTCATAGTTTCTATATATCCAGCTAACAAGCCTCTCTTTCTTTTGTCACCATCCTTCCCCCCTCTCTCTCTCTCTCTCTATATATATATATATGACAATGATATATATATAATGCAATGCTCTTCTGAATCTGGAATGGAGCGCTTTAGTAAATGGGGAATTATGTGTAGGTAAATGTATCGCTCAATTTGGTCATACTGACCGTCCAGTTCTGCGTAGGGCAGGGGTAGAATGTCTGCCTCAGGGTCTGAAGTGAAGGTTTTGATCCTACCTCGTGGTACTGGAAGGGATGTTGGATAGTCTATAGCCAAACTGATGAGTTGTAATACAACAAGACAGCTGTCAGTGGATATCACAATTATTAATTATAGATAATTTTTCCTTTCACCTGGTTTTATTTTCATTTTTCTCTAGCTTTCTTTCCGTTTTTTTACACCCTTGTTCCAGCATTTCCCAATTCCTTCCTTCCTAATATAATAATGCAGGTTTCTCATTCAGAAAATCTTACTGATTCCAGCTTAGAAGGGCAAAGGATCACAAAGATACTACACAGCAAAACGGTCATACATACAAACACGCAGAATAATTGTACAGTAAACTGCTATAACAGATTTCAGCTTCAAGGAACTGGTAGACTCCTCTGAACTGACTTTGGATTTACCGAACGAAGCTTGATAAATGCAACAAACATATAAACCATAACGAACCTTTTTAATTACTGAATGTAAATAGATAAACACGAGAACTAATCACCAATCACACACATGCAAAGACTCATGGGATACATTGATGCAAAAGAATTCTGGCACATGTGTTTCTGGCTATGGTGTAGTCTCCTTTGATGAATAGAATGAAGGGAGACCAAACTGTCTTTGGATTTACCAAATGTTAGTTAAATGCAGTTAAGTACCAAACTTACTTCATATCTACCAATCAAGAGGCAACCTTCAGGTAAATGAACTTTTCGCTCATCCCCCAAATAGTTATAGCGAGAGTTCACTGTAAAGATTATAATTAAGGTAGCTTAGACTTGGGAGCCTGATGTAGAGTAATGGTTAGTCAGTAAGATCTTACAGAACATCACTAGGGTTATGGTTTCAATTCTCACTGACTATCTCACTTGAGTGGACATGTTTTAGACTAAGCTACACAAGGAACATGGGGAGGTAAAGATTGCGGTTACAGGATTCAGTTTTAATTCTCCTTTATTTTACTTGGGCAATTCATTAGAGTCCACTTTAAGCTTGCTAAGCCCATTGAAAACGTAGGAAATGGGTGATCAATTAAATAGATTGAACGAATACCCACACTCTTGCATTTCAATTGGTAATGGGAAGTTGCTTTCCGTGTCAAATGACAAATGAGACAGTGATTTTTAGTCTCGATAGTAATCCTTGGAGACCCGATCATCGTTTGTAGGAATAGCAGATATTTACAGAGCTGGGGGGGGGGGGCTAACTTGACACCTTACAGAGTCAAAAGGGCTCAAACAGCATAGCTGGAAGAGAAATGGATTCATGCCTTTTCCCAAGAGCATTAGGGCAGACAGAGCTTGAAATCATTTCGTCAATTCCATTCATCTCCCTTTCACTAGGGGGGGGGGATATACTTTTAAATATAACAGGGGGTGGGACTATCACAGAACGATGGTTAGCAGGTGTCTTCAAGGCCATTAGTTGCGGTTTCAATCTTTATGGGGTGACCAACTACTATGGCCGTGTAAGACTAAGCTAAGCTTCGACAAAACTCGCCAGCCAATCTGAGTAGAGTTTGGGGTTCAAGGGTTTGAAGTTGGTAAAAGTATTTGTCATGTGACCATGAGTAAACTCAAACAAGGATTTTATCAAAAGCAAAAACAAAGGAATGGAATTTTTTTCTAATCCTTTCATTACTGTTAGTTGAACTAGTCTATTCAAAATAGTGAAAAACAAATTAATTTTTGAGTGTTAGACTAAGCTATACAAGGAACATTTATTATAATCAAATATGGATAAAATCACTGTTATCAAATGTTTTTATTACCAAAATCAGTTGGTGTCAATGCACTTTATTTAAAATTGATTAAAAATTCATATCATTCTTTTATAATATGAACATGTTAATAATAATAAATTTATCACAATGAATATAAATTGTATCAACTTCTATGTCCCTTGCTTAATATTATCAGCTGATTATTGTTATCTAAAAGAACCTATCTTATAGTGATCACGATAAGTGGTTTCCTCTAAATTTGAAAAAATAATGAATGGTCACACGTTTCAACAACTTTTTTAAAAAGTTACCGAAGTTCACTAATTTTTTTCATGAAAAAAAAAGTAAAGAACATGTTTCATTTTTCAATTCAGCACCCCAAAATAAATAAAAACTTCCGGAGATGATCACTGTAGGTGATTTTTTATTTATTTTTGGGTGCTGGATTGAAAAAATGAAAACCATTTTTCTCCATCATGTAACATTTTTTTCGCAAAACATGTTTCTCATTTTTCGATTTATAAATGAAAATTTTTAAAAAGTGACCAAAACAATGATTAGTATCAGTGGTTGGGGAAGCTCAACCAGTCTAGACATGTCCAACTACTAAGCATGCTACTTCCAACCAAAAGGGTTCATCACTTCATTGTGTTTCAGCCTTAGTCAGGTTTATTGTTAAATAACTGTTGTTTCAAACATGGATCGTAATATTAGAAAGTACTAAATTTAAATATTGTCAGTGAAATAAATCATCTACGTATCTAGTTTTTTTTTTATCATACAAAACCCAAAGATAAATAGAAGTCACTTATAATAATCAAAATAATTCTTTCAACCATTGTACAAAATTATCTGAAAACATCTAATCTAAAAATTAAAAAACGTGTTTCTTGAAAAGAAAAATGGTACTTGATATAGAAAAATGTTTTAAACTTTTAATTCAACGACCAAATATTTATAGAAATCACCTGAAATAATCAAAACATTGTTTTTTTATGACCTTAATTTCACAGACCTGGAGTTATTTATCATCGATTATTTTAAATCAAGTCAAATACTTAATATAAAACTATTGAGTTATTATTCCCTACTTCTCTGTGTGCACTGAATAAAGACCTTGTGTGATATTGTTGGTACAACATCTGGACACATTCGCCACAATTAACTGTGTATTATCGCTAAGATATTTTCAAAAATTTTTATTTTTCTAAAAATGATGGGGCAATCTTTCGTTTTATGTCACCGGAAATCGTACACTAGTTCAGGTTGGTGTAACAATCGCCGATATATAATTAAGGGTCAGTAGAAGGCGTAAATTCAAGAAATAAAGAGCCCGGGAAATCATTAGTGTAAACTTTTGCACACACCTTCAAAATTGTTGCAAGATTTCAGTTTTACGCAGGAAACCTTCGCACATAGACACACCTACATTTTTTTTTTTTCAAGTTGTTAATTTCATTATGTCAGCGGAATTTGGTTGTCTTATAGCTCCAACATCAACAGATCCACCGACTTAGAGAAAAAATTCGCCAACAATCGCAGAAAATACTTCTGCCAAGTTTTTGAATGAGACACAATTAACCGTAGAAGATGGTAAATGTAAACAATGGTAGATAATCATAAATTATTATAATAAATACCAATAAATAATAGTACTAATGTAAACAATATTAAATAAACAAATATCAAACATTGAATTAATAGATATTTCGTGATAGTCGCCCATTAGTGAATGCCTCCATCCACCCGTAATTATTTCTGGCGATTGTTACTTCAACACCAAGTTTTATCCCATTTTGTCAAAATAAAACGAAAGATCAACTCATTTTTATACAAATGATAAATTTGAAGTTTCTCCTGGCATTGTCAGAAGTAAATATTTACCGAAAATTATTTAACATAAAAAGTTGTTTTAATCCAAATAAATAAATGAATGACGTCAACTCGTTACCCCAAAATGGCCACCTTGCAAAAAATCCTCAAAACACACACCTCAAGTTTCAACTTGCAAAAATATAGATAAATAATTGAATTGATGAGTAAATAAATACGAAAAAGAAGAGTTTCCTCACCTGTGTCTTGGGTGATCAGAGTGATAGGTAATCCCAAAACAAGGGCTGTGTGAATTGTCCTTATAATAATATGAACTCCACAACAACATAATCGACAGAGCTTGGCCATTTTGGACGAGAAAGGATGGAGATAGAACGGACCCAAAATAATCGAAAATACGGATCTGATATCCGGTTTAGGGATTCAAAATGGGGCCTTTTGTTGGTTCACGGCTGCTCGAGGCCAAAAGTTGGGTTGGGGATAGTTCGTCGTGAATTATTTCCTGTAAAATCGAGAGGGTCGTCAACGGCCAACGAACAGGAAGAAGAAGACATGGCAGATTTGTAAACACAACGGAGAAGTGTCCAAGGGACGTAACTCTGATTTGACTGGTCAAATCCTGGATAAGTGACTCAATTGTTGAAAAAAAAGAAGAAAAGTAAGTCAACTGTAGTTTCTGAAAAGGAAAACATTAGAAAAAATTCTTTTGATAAGATTAGTGATATTTCAATTTATTTGATTTAAAGCAATAAAATGGATAATATTTTTAAAAATCAATATTCAACTCATCCAATTTACAGTGATAAAATAAGTAATACGTACTTCAATCAAGTAAATGCTGATAATTGAAAAACTATCAAAAATATATTAAAATATTAGAAATATTATTCTATTACTATGAAGAAAATAAATTAGAATATTGATTATTTTATTAGAAATATTTGATATCTTACCACTATAAATTTAAGAAATAAATATTACTTATTTTCCTTAATATTTTTTTATTTTCAATCTGAAAACCAAAGTTGTGAAATTTTTCCATGATTTTACCCATCACTGATAACTCCTTCTGTCTTTTTTATCCTAAAAATTAATTCATAGGACTAACATAAATATTTTGATTTTATATTATTGTTTTGCTTTTTAAATAATTTTAATTTGGTGTTCAACTTTGAATTCCATTTTAGAGAACAGCTCACAACAGAGAGTAATTTATTTTTTATCCAATATCCCAATTCAGGGTGGTTGGTGCATCACAGATAATTCAATCATGGCTGTGTCAAGGGTGAGATAGCCTGAGGAATCCCATCCCCCTTCAGACTTGTTTTGAATCAAAGTTGTCATTCTTCTTGACTGGTTGTCAATTATAGCAACAGATTCTAATCTGCCCAATTATCTATCCATAGCTGAGAGGAGAAAACTTCTTTTTCTAAAAAAATAACAAACATTCAAAACACATGCACTGTAAAGGGAGTATCGTCTTACGTTGAACGTATTCTTCCATCCAACTCCCCCTAAAAATATCACAAGTAGAAACAAATTAATTTACATTAATACTTACTACATGTACAAAAAAAAAACAAATAAAAACTAAAATTATTGTCTTTTAAAAAAATGCAATGAACTTCAATCTGTCGTACAAAGTCTCCTAATAGGAGCTTCAATTCACGAATAACTCAATGAATAAACCACTAAATCAGAAAAAAATGAGCCACATCAGGAAGATTCAGGTGACATTATATATCCATGCCTTTCCCAAGGGCATCAGTGCAAGCACAAACTCTCTTGCCAAATCCATCCTCTATGCCATTAAGAGTTCAACCAGTGTATAAAATGAATTTAGATGAAATAGTTGAACAAAATGATCACAGAAAGATACAAAGAGTAATCTGAGAGATAAAAAATATCATACATAATAAGAACCACATCTGTAACACTTATGGCTTCAGTAGCAGCCATCAGGCCTCTACCTTCCAACCCTCATTAAACTAACAATTTTCTCCTGTCTCTCTTCCTACCCTCTTAGTAAACTACCTAACTTTATTTTATCCTGTCTCCTTTCCTATCCTCTTATCAAACTACCTAACTTTATTTTATCCTGTCTCTCTTCCTACCCTATTATTAAACTACCTAACTTTATTTTCTCCTGTCTCCCATCCAATCCTCTTATCAAACTACCTAACTTTCCTTTCTCCTATCTTCTTTCCTACCGTGTCTGGCACATGTCAATAAAGGGAGAAGTCACAATCTCCTAACTTCAAAAGATTATATTTATAGGAAGTAAATATCTACTTTTCCAAATAGAAAAGTGTTGTTGATCTTGTGAATATTTCAGAATCTATTCATATCATCTTAGGGACAATATATCTGGAAGTGACTTGTATAACTCATTTATGAGAAAAACAGGTCTGATCAGTCACTCAAGTCCACTTACTGTAGACCCTAATTCCAAACAGTAATTATTGATTTATTTCTTATAAGAGAAACTTGTTTTTTAATTATCATATTTTTGCATAGAATGGAAGGGGGCAGTAGACGCTTACGCACCAATATAAATCCGGCACTGACTCTATTTCAAATAAATTAGTGTATAATGATGGTATTTCCTAATCTTAGGAATTCAGACAAATAATTTGATACAGTGGATGATTTTATCTGTTTTGAGTGACTCTTAACCTCATTTCTTCTTTGTAAGCAAGTTTTAATTTGATTGGTTGGAAAATGATCTAATTACAATTGAAGAAATCTCTGTTTATCTGTGGGTATATGCACCATGATTACTCGACAAAAGGCCATTGTACAAAATCAACATCCACCAGCTATATCATTCAGCACATAAGGCAAAGCACTGTCCAGTTTGAAGATTTTGGGATCAGCAGTTCTTGAGAAATCTAATAATAAATAAATAAAATTGTCACTGGAAAACATCTAAAATATAGTAAAAAAAAAAATGTTTAGAATCATCTGGATTCTGGAGAATCTAGATGTTATTTCCACTGGAAAACATCTAAGATAGAGTAAAAGAACACCTAGACTCTGGCAATTCTGTTATCAATGGAACCATCAAAATAAGGCCCTGAAAATGTTTTTTCATAAAATAAAAAAAACATATTAGAAGGGGTCTAGTGGAGTACTGATGCTAATTTTCAAGTCTGTAGACAAAACAGTATGGCCAGGAATACTGGAACACATATACAAACACCCATATAAAAGAAGGGTTAAACCTTTCGCCATCTTTGACAGCTACGGTTGTAAAACATTCAGAATTATCTACACTGAAGATGAGTAAGTGAAATATTTCCAAGCCATAGTTTTGTACAATGGACGGGAAATCATTTGGCATGACTATTTTGTTGACAGTTTTGGATGACGATTTCAAATTGATTCCATGAGGAGAGAAAATTAGATCAAAATATAGATAGAATTTAAAATAGAAGTGAATGATAGTGGTAGATCTTAAGTATGAAGAAACTTGCCATTATAGTCAATAATTGAACAACCGTAGCGTCAGAAGAGAAGAGGAAGAAGAAGAAGAGGTAAAGGTTTTTGACAAAAAAAGACATTGTAAAATTCTCGAGGTGGTCAATGAAGCGCTTCCAATCTGTATTCCAAGTTTGTCCTGTGTATGTAGCGCAACACTATCTCTATTGACATTGAATCTGCAATTGGTACACATTAGTAAATCATTCACTTCTAGTATTATTTTCAAGGATGTAAAAGGAAAAAAAAAGCCAACAGTTACAACCTAATATAATGCAGAGGGGGTTTCAAAAAGGAAAAAATCTTTACAATTGAATAAATGAAAAAGAAAACAAATATCAAATATCAATAACAAATATCGGGCATTTTACAAGCTGAAATTTGTTGTGACTTTTCAACACTGGAATTGACAAAAGATAAAAGTAAAAAAAATGTATCAAAGAGATTTGCCATAGAACCAATAAATTAAAAAAAATTATAAAGAACAAAATGGAAGACATCTTTGAATTTTTGTTTTTTTACGGTTAATTTGTAATTACTTGGAATTATTTCTGTTCTTTATTCATAAAATTTGTTCATCTTGTTACTTGCTTTGAATTTAATAGTGTTTTGCCGCCTTCCCCTTGGATCTGAATATGGAAAAAAAATTTCCACTTTCCATTTTAAGCTGTTTCATGAGTAAAAGGGTTCCCCATTTGAGGAATGGCTTTAGCAATAATAAACAACCTTCAGTCCTTAGCAATACCACTGAGCCACACTCACATGTTGTTTTCGTCTGTTTCAATTTCCGGCAACAAAGGAACTCTCTTGTACGGGAGATAAGAAAGTCATGAAACACGTGCTCCAAACACATAAAATGGAGAAGCAAGCCGGCGAAATCGTTCGTCAAGAAAGACCTTATGTTCATGTTTTGTCTTCTCAAAAGCGGGGCGAACTTTGTGATTATTGTTTTGAGAGGTAATGGACATATTTTGCATTTTGTCGATCTACCAAGTATTGTTAAACAAAAAACAATGATGACGAGTGGTAAAAAAGCCACTTCCCTGTTTGTCAAATTTTTTTTTTATGCATGAAAACTTTCCCGAATTTTTAGTTTTATCCTTATTTATTTATTTATCTAATTAGAAAAATAGAAGCATTTCGAATCATTGTTTTTGATTTTTGACCGGTGATTTCTTTCATCTTAATTTTCAAGTTGCTTTTTCGCGACTGGACTCAGCCCGTCAATCTACGTCAGTGGTGGGTAAAAATCGTGCGGATCAGAAAATAAAGGATAAATTTTCGGCGAGACTCAAATTTACGCGCTTTCTTGTCTCTCTCTCTCTCTCTTTTTGGTTAAAAACACACCTGCAGCTTTTCCCGACCGACATAAACAACCCTCCCCTTCTTTTTTCTCCGATCTCTATTGGCGCCTTATATGTTATTATTTATACACTAGTAGTATTAGTAGCAGTTCATTGTTTTTATTTAATGAAGCATTACCAACCACTCATTTTCAAATCTTCTACTAGTGTATTCTTTCATCTTGATATTTTGGTTGCTCTTTTATTGCAACTCAATCTGTCAATTACGGAAGTGGGTAAAACTAAAATGGTTACTAAAAAATAGTTTAACGCCTTGACCCGAGTTTCAATAAAAATAAACTAATTAAGATGAAAGAATGAAAAACAAAAATTCATAATATACCAGCCACATAATAGATCTGAGCATCATTGAATTTGTTTTATCAAGTTTAATCTCGTCCCCTCTCACTGGAAATACGATTTACACAAAACTTGAAAAACATTATCATTATGAATCTTTGACCAAGTACATTCTTTTATCTCAATTTGTTAGTGTTCATAGATTTTTTGACCAACCTTCGTTTTTTTGTCAGTTTTCAGAAACCAGATCAAATGGACAAACTTACTGCTTCCGACTATGTACGATCGCGTTCGGTCAAAAGAAAACTCGACCATTTAAAACTGTATTCTATCAAATTCAACTACAAAGGATGTATATCATATTTATAAGAATCCATAAAGGTGGGCACTGCTCATGTTTCTATGACTTTGCTTGTATGGCAATAGGCCTAATTTGAACCCTTCCAATCAATAATGTACAAAAATGTTGAAAAATTGTGTAATTAATGTCATGTTTATTTGTGAAATAAATTATCATCTATGTGAGTTATAAACTTGTTTAGATAATTGTGATGATAGCTTTTGGTGAAAACTAACAAAAAAGACCCAGTATTTACTATCATTATTTATAATCAAACAGAGACTAAAGTCAAATGTGATCATGTCTAGACAGTAGATATTATTTCATAGTTCATCTAAAACTCTGTTGCTGGAGTATCTCTGGATTTTAAAAATTAATTTTTCATCTGTTTTCACCTTTCAGGGTCGGAAAACTGAAAACCTGTTCTTCTTGTCATTTCTTAAAATACTGCCACAGAAAATGCCAGGTCAGTGCTACCTTCTGTTTCTAACCAAACCCAAGACTTACAACTTATCTCATCCAACTAAAATTGAAGAAAATCTGTCTGTGTGTGTGTATGTGTCATGATTACTCAACAACAGGCCATTGTACAAAGTTGAAATATGCCAGATAGTCAGCACACAATGAAGTGCAGTGTCAAGTTTGAAGTTTCTGGAATCAAGTTTCAAGAAATCTCAGTACAATAATCTCTCCTTTGACTTCCACTCTTTAGAAATGTTGATATAAAACATCTAAATTAGTAACACTGGAGAGAAGTAACTAAAATACTTCAAATCCATAGTTTCGTAAGACGAACGGAAATTCATTTCACATGACAATTATCGCAGACCACCATGAAGTCCCTTCCAACTAGTACTTTTTTGACTTTGAAATCATCTGTTGACTGGAGAAAAAGCTTTCCATGTCAAAAATTAATATTTTTATTGCATTTTCTGTTTATATATGATACAATGTATAATAGTGTTGGGTCTCCATTTACGCTCACCCCAAAAGTCCATGTTGAAATAATCCATTCCTTAAGGGATATAACTCCTGGTATATCAAATGTTTACTATATAGTAGATTCCCTTATGTATATTTTGATCACCACTATCCACAACAGATCAGTTTAAATACTGTTGCTATGTTTAGGTTATTCATGTGTTCTGACATTTATATTTCAGTTATCCAGTTCTAAGTATTTATAGTGGAAACTTGAAATCACTCTCTCCTCAATGCGTGAGGAAAAATTTGGGTTTTTTTTTGTTTGTTTTTTGAAAGTTCCACCCTTAATAGGTTTTTATTAAGGGGGTTCAATTTGCAAACTAAGTTTATCCTAAATTGATCCCCTAGTTCATGTCCCACAGAATTCACTTTTGTTTTTTTGGAATTGCAGACTCTTCAAGTGATCATTCCCAACAAAATGTGAGAGAAGTAATTTGTTCATTGATCACCCATTTTTTAAATTTTTTGATTGATCACTTCAGCGTGACATGCCATCTAAAGACATTGGTCAGGTGATAGTTTCTATTGAATGACTAACTAGATCATTTTTTTTTTTGTTTTGTTTTATTAGTTATGAATTCATGGCTCAAACCATACTATTTTCATCAAAATAACTTAATCTTACCACCACCAACACCACTGCTTAATTTACAAGTTAAAGAAAATTGTATATTGGTAGTGGTGATTCATAATTTTCCTTGGAATGCTAGTTTTCTATTTATTTGCAAATAATTATAAATTTTATGAGCTTGGTGGCCACTGAAGACAGCCTTTAAGCAAGTACAAATAGAAAAGATAAACATATGCTTCTTTTTTCTCAAGCAAATTTATGTAGATGATGAAAACAAAACAACAGTCTTTCATAACATTACGCCAGTAAAAACTCCAGTTTGCTCACATCCAATGTAAAGTTTCACAAAGCATTCATAGTAGGTGGAATATAATGCCAGGGGCCTTAATTTGCATTAAAACCATTTCAAAGAGAGGCTAAGATCTTCTATTAATATCGCTCAAATGGTAGTGTCAGTGGTTATGTAAATTCATTTTTTCAAAGATACTGGAATTTTTCACTACTTTGGGATGTTCCTCCAAACAGATTATGCTGTTTGCTGGTTTTACCCATGCTTTTTGGAATCAGATTTTGAACATGATTTGGTAGAGTATTATTCTCGTTGCTTGATGTGAATTGTGTTGCGAGAATTCCACGTGTGCTCCTAAAATTTTTTGCTGAATTTTTCAAAGAGTTCATAACTGATTTTTCTAAATACTGAATGCATCTGGAAATATTTGTTTTAAATGTTATAATATATCTCTTTTTCTTTTAAATATATGCTAAGGAGAATCATTAAGGTTTATTTATTGAATTGAATTGAATCTTGAAAACTTTTCTTACTTTATTTTATTTGATTATATATGTAATGTATATCTGTATGTATGTGTGTGTGTGTATATATATATATATATATATATATATATATATATATATATGATAAAAAATATATTTACTTTCAGCAATCGGACTGGGAAGTACACAAGCTGGAATGTAAATGTTTGAAGAATGCGTCCCCTGAAACCACGACTGATAGTGTTCGTCTAATGCTACGTCTCCTCATCAGACACAAGGTAATTAAAAGAAGGAATGAAATCGATCCATGTTAATCATGCGGAAGACAAATAACTCATCAGGATTTGCTAAAAATAGGCATTGGTATCAGTTGCCACTTTTCAGGCAGATGAGGACGGGGGATAGGATATATTCTATAAAGGATGTGCAAAAATGTTGGGGTAGGGTGCAAAATAATTTATCTGGAACTTGGGAGTGCTTAAGCTGTCACTGTTCATAGTAACTCTTTGATCCCCCTAAAAGATTTTTTAGCAAATCCCTTAGAAATCTGGTAAGTAAATGTGCAATTTTTATCTATTTTCAGCACTTATTCAATAAAAGATGAATTTTCCACACTATCAAAATTGTTAGAATATCAATAATAATAAGTATCTGAAAAAATGGATTTTTATCTAAAATTATCTTTAAAGCACAAGATTTGGTCATTGTTGGTCCAAAATAACCGAAGAGACCACAAAGAAGTATTTTTTTGAGGGTGGAAAAATATTTTTAGAATGTTTATAGTGGTGTACTCATTCAAATTTCCAAGGTTTTACTCCCAAGAATATGACCAGGAGTGCCTAAAGACACAGATACACAAACAGAATCTGTTGCCCACTTGGCTGGTTGATCGAGCTGACCATTTGTGGGGCTATGGTGATTCAATAATTATCAATATGAACAGAAATAGTTTATTTGCTCAAAGTAAAAAGGAAAATACTTTTTTAACAGTATAATAGAATTTTGAATGTAAACTGAGATTTTCAATCTTAACTCTTGTCTGTTCTAGAATGGAGATGATGAAAAGTTGTTTAGTGAGGATCCTTTATGGAGTCGTCCATTCAAAAACTTGATGTCTCGTGAGTGACTTTCTTCTTTTTTTTTTTAAATTTCTTGGGACTTTTTTCTATTCTATTTTTGTTTGTGATTCTTTTATTTGTTACATTTTCTGTTATTATTTCTGTAATTTATTTATTATTAGCTCTTTTTCTTACTTATTCCTCTTGAGATTTTTCTAAGTGCAATACTGTTAATGTGGTTAAGAGTTCATGCTCACCCCATTAATCAATTTCATAATGGTCCAATATCTCAAGGGAGCTAACTCCAGATATATTAAATGCTGACTATAGAGTACTCTCCCTTATTTATTTTTTCTATTTGTAAATAATTATAATATAAATTTTATACATTGGAAGTAAGATGACATCAAGATTAATGGCCACTGAAAGCAACCCTTTAGGTAAATATGATATAGAAAGAGGGAGGCCATTTTCTGATTATGCAATATTCAAGAAAAGAGACCCCTTCTTCTTTCCATACAGGTTGTACTCCTGGAGAAGGCCATAGAATGTTCAGCTTCCTATGACTTACAAATATTTTGTACTGTTTGTAGCTTCATGAATTTTAGGGTACACAATAAAGTTGTGCATCTATTTACTTAATTTTTTCTTCCAGACACAAGTGATATAAAAAAGGATGAAGAACGATGTAAACAATTCCATTATCTCCTGTGTCTCTTACCAACATTGATCGGTCAATGCTTTGAGCCCCCTTCAATCGAAATATTCTGGGAAATATTTGGCAAGGTGAGTTGAGATTTCCTCTATATCAGTTATTATTGACAGCTTCTTATGTCTAACTTTACCAATGCAGTTGAAGAAAATTTCAAAAAAAGAATTTCAAAAAACTAATAAACCAGCTAGGAAAGAAAAAAAGGTATCAACTGAATCTAAGAATATAGCATTGCTAACATTGAAAAAATTCTCTTTATCACCATCGTATTCAGATAGTACATCTGGAGAAGACCGTTGAATGGATCAACCAAAATGTTTTGTTAACAACCCAAACAAGAACTTCAATCATCTAAAAAAAACAAAAAAAAATTCTTTGAATATTGATGACCCCTCTTGAAACTATTGACAGCATCTTTACGACACTTGATTCTTTTCAAAGAAGTGTTTCTGGCATAAGTGGCAAATTTGTCATCACTTTCTCTGAGGGCTTGTTATAGCTTGATACCATTCATTGAGTTCAGAATGGTCTTGATATTCAATATGGCTGCCATCCTGTAACAGATTACACCCAAAATACTATAATATAAAGCAGTGGTTTCAAAACTGTCGTCTGAGGACCGTTGGTGGTCCACCAGAAAATGGTTAGGGGCCAAGGCATCAGAAATATTTTACTTCCTCAGAACACAAGATTTCAGGCCCAAACTTCCTGCTCTTTTTTTTTGGTTATGATAAGGTAAATGATGAAGACTATTGGCGTAATCAAACGAAGTTATAGGTTGCCTCTATAGGAACTAGATGAATCCCAAAGGAAAGTTCCAGGACAGCATGAGCAATCATCCCTCTCTATTGTATCAAACTATACATACTTACATATGTCTTGGATACCATGATTCATCTTCAAAAGTGACTCTCCAGGATCGGGACTCATTATAGCTGCAGACTAAGTCTCGTGCTGATATTCACACACGCATATGTATTCTGAAACATTTTCTTACAATTTCCTGCTGACTCATCAAAAATTTCCTGGGAATGGTGTTACCATGTTCTCACATTTTCTGATACCCTATTTAGGGTTACGCAGTTGGAAATTAAAATTAATACCATGAATTCAAGATTAGGACAATGGAACGAAACTTGCATTATGCACCCATCAAAAAACAAAATTATTGTTCACAGACCTGTGCCATGTATCATGATTTGAATAATTCTAATCCATATTTTAGGAAAATCCATTTAAAAGAAAAATTATTCTTAAAGATAAAATGTTTTGAAGGTAAAAAGTTGCTTATTTTGTAAATCATTAATTGCTGGCTAAAAATAGGGGTCCATCAGAATATTCCCTTTATTGAAGGGGTCCTCGAATTTTCAAAGTTCCAAAACCACCAATATAGAGTATTTATGCCTAACTAAGAAGCAAACAATGGACGAATCTTGAAATAACAAAAAGATAACTTGGGGCCGGAGTGAGACAAATTGATATATATTTCCTCTTCAACTCTAGGCCAAAACAAATATAATTTGAATCCTTTTTGGTGATGTGCAGGGTCTGATCTGAAAAACATGATGAACAACCAATATTGTTGACAAGTCTCTGGAGAAATCACCATTGATGAAAAAGGGTTTGTGTACACATCTGCTCAGACAAAACTTGTGACAAGTAGATCTGATCCGCATGCCTCGTAATGAACGTCTGATAAAGCTAGAATTCAATGCAGTTACCCCAAGCTAAAATCCAGCCTGAATATATTTTTTTTGTTTTCTCTTTTCCAGATGGTCATAAACAGTTGTAGTGTACAAGACCAAGAACATAAAGATTCTTTGGGAACTGCAATTTACTTGGGGTAAATAAACAATGTTGTTGTTCTTATCTTTCCATATAAAAGCTATTCATGCAATTAGGATTGTTTAATTATATTATTTTATGGTTGTATGTATTTCTGTTTTGTCCAATTCCAATTATAATCTAAAAATTATAATGGATTGGTCCATGTGAAATAGATTAAGATGCCTAAAAAAAATTATTTAAAGAGTCATATTAAAATGAGATTGTGATGACATAACAATGAATGTTACATCATGTCACAGAAAAGCTGGTCTTTTGAAATGAAAATAAAAATTTTTAAAAGTGTATAAGTGACCAAAAGAAATGTTTAGTTTTGAGTTGAGACTTTGAAAAAACTTGGAATTAGGATACTTGAATTATTAAAAATAAATTACCTAATAAAATAGTTTTAGACTCCTTAAATATGTATCAATCCATAAATAACCTTGTCATTTCTGGCTGGTATACGCTAGTTATTATAATAAAAATATTAGTACTTTCAATGAATGAAGACTACTGCTATAATTATTATTATTACAGAAGAAGCTTCGTATTGTGATCACTTTGGGATAGGCTCTTTAAGATAACTATAACCGGCTGATACGACAAAATAAAGCATATAATAATCAGAACAATTCACATTTATTATGTTATTAAATTCATTGTTATGAACGAGTTTTTTTAAAATTGAATGTAAAATTTTAATTTTTTCAAATTTTCTATATCATTTCAAATAAAATGTTCAAGACCAACTGATTTTGATAGCAATAACCATTTGATAATGTTATCTATTTTTATAATAAACATCTTCCTTTGTATAAATTCCTATTTTTACTTTTCTTTTTTTTTTTTTTTTTTCCAAAGGACGTCCCAGATTGACCACAGCTGTGACCCAAACGCTGTGTTTACATTCTCTGGAACTCAGATAACAGTACGTGCCATAGAGCATGTGATCAGAGCAGAACCCCAGCAGGTAAACATTACCTACATTAATTGCTTACAAAAATGTATCCCTTACCTTATATATATATATATATATATATATATATATGTGTGTGTGTGTGTGTTCAGAATGGACAAGATTTTAACAGGGAAATAAATATGTGTATTTTGCATAAATGAATCACTGTACTCAGCCCATGTCCAAAACTAATTATCTTGAAAATAGATCTTCTTTCTAAGATTACCTGAAAAAAAAAATACTAGCACAAGTCCTGCAACTTTTCTAGGTTTCATAACCATCAGAGGTTGTGAAGGGTTCTCTCCCTTCTCTCATGTGCACCTGTTTGTGTAGCTGTTTCAGCACTCCTGGCCGTACCAGTTTGTTTGCAGATTACCACTATACCTCTTCTAAAAATGTGTCTTTATTTTAAGGAAAAAAAGATTTTTTTCCTTTTAATGGCCTTATTTTGGTGGGTGTATCTGTAACATTTAGATTCTGGAGAATCTAGATTTTTTTTTCACTCTATTCTAGATGTTTTCCAGTGAAAAATATCTTTGATGTCATTCTGACTATATTTATTTTTTAATGGTATTTTTTTCTATACGAATTCAAATTTAGATGCTACAGTTATCTAATGTAAGGGCAAGTCTCTATTTACATTGAATTCTGCCAAAAAAGTACAATTTCTTTAGTAAATCTTTCCCTTTTCACATTGTTCTCAATGATGTACAAAAAAAATAGCATTTCATGTGTAACAACCTAATATAAAAATGTTCTTTAAAGTTGTTTTTTAGTTACATTGACACCAGCCGTCCAAGTTGGGAAAGGAAGAAAGAATTAAGAGAACGATATTACTTTGATTGCCAGTGTTCAATGTGTACAAAGAATTCCATGAAAGTTGTAAGCACTTTTTTCTTTCTAATATTTCTGGTCATCTTTTATTTTGGGGCTCACTTGTGATACTCTCAAACTTCCATTATATCATCTTCAAAAAAAAAGGTTTTAAGATGCATAAATCTTGAACTTTGGTGGCCCATTCAAGGCCAATTTTTAGGTCATCAAAAATTCTCAAAATCGATTACTGACTTCAAATAAATATCCTATCATTTGTTTTTAAAGCCAAAAACAAGTTATCTCCTTCATTTTTTCATTCCTTCTTTGTCCTTAACTCTTCAATTCATAATCATATAACTTGCCTTGTATCAGGGACAGATATTTTCAAAACTGTCACTGACATAACTCATATGAACTCTGCTCGATTAGATATCAAGATTCATTACTTTGTTAATTGATAGTAAATTCCTAACAGGGTGCAGATATGTTTGGTTTATTTGGATCAAAACTGAAAGCATATTTTCTTCAACAATACTGATGTTTTTTTTATGAGGTTTTTAATCTGGTTTTTGTGCATTTTTTTCAATTTCATTTGATGGAATTTTTTTTTTTAGATTAACTGTTTTAAATGGGGGGAGGGGCTCTTTCACAGTTGTTGTTAGCCTCTGCAATTACATTAGTAAATCTTTCACTGCTAGTATAATTATTTGATGTGAAGAGAAAAAAAAAACTTTTCACGTGTAACAATCTAATATATTAAAAGTACGTTTTTGCTTCAAAAAATTTTGTCGATCATGATAACCAATGAATTATGTTTAATTCACTAGTAAATGAGTTACCTCCCTTTACTCACAGGATCGGCTAATGACCAGCATCAACTGTCCCAACTCTGAATGCGACGGTTTCATTGGACTAAAACGCGACGGCAAGTATCTCCATTTTGATTGGTTGCTTCCTCAAGATTTTCATTTGTATTGAATGTTCCATGTGAGAGCTTATTGCATTCATTATTGGTGCTCAGGTTTATTCTTAAGGAATATCACCTAGGACAAAAAAACTTACCCTCAAACATTAAAGTTACAGCTTATAAAATCAAAATATGTCCGTAATATATCTGTGTGTGTCTTTGTTTTTCTTGCCCTGTATTTAAGGCATATCAGCAATTTTCAACCATAATACACTGTCATCATCCCATGTAACATCTTTTTTTTTAATTTAGAGAACTAACACTACTTACTATTTTTAGCCCAGAGTCTTTTAGTATTCCTGTCTACAAATATATCTGACTATCATGTATAAAAATGAGAGCGCCCAAGTCCAAGTATATTCTGGCTCACTTGCAGTAGGCAGACATAAAACTCCCTTCTTGAATTCGTTTGAGTTCACTTCAAAGCTAATTTCTCATTGTGCACATCATCATTTTCTCTTTTCATTCAGCCATACCTTTAATTTCATGTATTCTTTATTGTATTCACTATCAAATATTTTGTGTTACCAATGTATCGTAACTTGCTGGTTTCCCTTGGATTTCTCAAATACTTTTTTTTGTTTATCATCAAATGTTTGTATTTTTAAAGAAAAATATTCGTTTTTGTTTATCATTTCTCTTGCATGAATTCTTCTGTTATATTCGACTTACGTTCGTTAAAAATATATGAACACATTTCTACCTCAAACGAAACTTCATTTCAATGGTGGGCAAATCTACTTACTTTCTTCAAAGAAACATTTCTCGGAGAATTCATCTTCAAAAACCAAACAAGAATTTACATTCATCACTTAACAAAATTCCAGGATGCCTATCTAAATCATTCACCAAATATTTCATTTTTGGGTTTCAGGGAAAGATAAATCTCTTTGGCCGTGCATAAAGTGTGAAAACGTCCCATCAACAAACAAGAAGATCGAGCAGCTCCATAAGATGTGGGATGAGAGTTGCAGCTACAGAATGGAACTTGATGAATTATTCAAGAAGGGCGGTTAGTTTCATGACTTTCTCCAACAATTTTACAGATTCAGATATCAAGAAGGCTTCCAGAAAACATTTGACACTTGTAATAAAACTAGTGCAGGTTTCTCTCACAATTTGAAAGTACAGCATTTGTATATAACCCTCAATCAGGAAGAAGCAACTGAAATTAAAATGAAAGAAAGTGAAAGTCAAATTGATGATTTATTTTTTATTAGTTTTTCTTTCCTCTTAATTCTGTTGCTTTCTATTGCAATACTTTTAGCAGTGATTGGAAATGAAGAATAAACCTCTAACGAGATTTGAACTTGTATCTCTCATCCTTGGGAGCCTGTCAAACAGGAACAGCACATAACCAATGAGCTATTTCCAGCAGGGCTGGCCCTAGGGTCCCTATCACACCAGGCAAGCTGAACTTACACACCCTTTGAAATATAGTATTATCTTATGTTTCTAAAAATTAAAAAAAAATTATATTTGGAAAGTCCTACATAACAAGCGCCCTCCCTCAGCACTTGGCACCCCAGGAGACTGCCAGCATTGCTGGTGTCTACAGCTAGCCCTGATTCTTAACTTCAGACCCTCTCCATGTCTCAAACAATCCATGGACACCCATTCATTATTTCTGTTGCAATTTTGGATTTTCTACCAAACTGAAGTGCTAGCCTGACACTCAAGATAGACTGTCTGGCTGAAGGGCTCTAATAACCCTGTTATTTACCTTTCGCTGAGAAGAGGGTATTAGTACAAAATGAATGCAAACTATCCCAGCCAGAGTTTGAACGATTTCATTCTTCATGCTATTAACTGCTAAGCTACCTGCACCTCTTTCTCTTGGGCTTCGAAAGCCAAATAATTCTATTTTAAATACTACTGCATCATTGTTTTGTTTTCCTGTTCTTATTTGATTTTGTTTGTTGTAGATATGGAATCTACATTACAATTCGCTGAAGAGAAGCAAAGGACCTTGCTTAAGAATAATTTCTATAAATGCAACGTGAATTTGATAGAAATCATGGACTTTGCAATGGACACTTGCATCCAACTGGAGTTATATGAAAAAGCTGCCAATTACACGGAAAAAGTTTCTGAAGGAATGTTGTAAGCTAACCCTTCTTCTATCTTTTCATTATTTACTTTTATTAGATGACGTATCGTAAAAATGAAATTAATTTTTGACTACTTGGAATACTTGGAACTTGATAGAAAAGTGAATTCATGATTTTTGCTCCTGAAACAAAATGGATTCTGTATTAAAAAAATATACACTAGGGCAAATAAGATGTAAAATGATCAGAAACATCAGTAAATTTAGTCATGGGTGAATGAAATTTTGCAATTAAGACTCTCGGGTGAACGATTTTGAAATAATTTACAAATCAATGCAACAGAGTAAATGAAAGTTTTAATGCATTTGTTTAATAAATCCTACCTGTGATATCATAGGTTACATAATTGTATATTATTCAGATTTAGATGGATATCCGTACCTTGCATAATTGAATCACCATAGCCCGTGTGTGTATCAGAACTAATCATGTAAAAAAATTATCTGAAATTATCTTGAAAAATAGATATTGTCCTATTTATCCGTGACACTTTCCAATTACTTATAATAACTTTGATAATATTTGACTGAGATAAGATCAATGTGTGTTGAACATGAATAAAAGAGATATTTTTCTTGGTTTTTCCTGAAATTAGAATGAGAGGTTTTGAAGAAATATCAAAGAAAATGAAACAAAAAGTTTGTTTAGAATATAAAGAGAGACTTAATCTATTCATTGAATATTCTGATGATTGTATAAGAACCTATGATTAGATTTGGAGCTGACAAGGTTAGATAAAGAAAAAAATTCTACTTTGTGTGCAAATCTTACCTGAGTTAGTACTTATGACTTATAACATTTGACTATCGGTATCTTGCATAAATGAATCACCATAGCTTGGATGTATACCAGAACTAATTATTTAAAAAAACCTAAAATTATCTTTTTTTAAAAGTAGTGAATCTTTTATCCAAAATCATCTGAAAAATACTCTAAGATTTGGACATTGTATGTCCCAAATGACCATAGAGATCTAAGAAAACACTTCTTAGGAACTACAACAAAAGGTTTTTAGATGGTGCTTAGGGGTGCCTAGGGGTGCACTCGTGCAAATTTTCAAGGTTATAGCCCCAAAAATGTGACCAGGAGAATCCAAAGACACATTTTTAAGGCCACGTTGATCCAATATATTCAAACTAATGAAAATTTTACATCACCACAGGCAGATGTGGATATAGGCAGCAGTAAAAGAAATCAGAAATAATAATGATTAAATGAGAAAAATGATAATAATGATAATAATAATAATTTAAAAAAATCAAAACTTTCCAGACTTATGTCGGGTTCAAATGCAGTCATTACTAAAATACAACCATATTTATTATTTCGGATTTCATTCCCACTGCCACAATATATACAAAATCCTGAGAGTGAATGAAAGTTTAGAAATATTTCTTTAATGAATCTCACCAGTGATATTACAGGTTATATTTAAGAGCTATATGCAAAAAACTTTTATTTATCTTAGTCACTAATTGAGGCTTTTTTGATTAAATCATTTATTAGTAGAGCTATGTCTTTAACTTCTGTGTTGACTTGAGAGGCCTTCATTTTAATTTTTAAATGCAAGCAATGATTTTTTTCATTCTGTCACTTGGAGGGTAGAATAGAACTCATCTACGATGATGCAAAGGTAAAATTTTATGTTCTGATGGCACAGTAAAAATGCTGACTTTAAAGAATGAAAGAAAAAAATATAAATTAAAAGGAATATAAATGAAAAAGCATAGAAATCACATCTATAAAATGCAATGTGTATAGAAGGCTATTCTCCAACTTCTCTGCAATGCAAATCTCTATTATCCACGTCTATAGAATGCAATGTGTATAGAAGGCTATTCTCCAGGCTAACTGCAGGGCAAATCTCTATTATCCACATCTATAAAATGCAATGTGTATAGAAGGCTATTCTCTAATCACATTACAATGCTAATCTCTATTATCCACGTATATAAAATGCAATGTGTATAGAAGGCTATTCTCCAAGCTCACTGCAATGCAAATCTCTATTATCCACATCTATAAAATGCAATGTGTATAGAAGGCTATTCTCTAATCACACTACAATGCTAATCTCTATTATCCACGTATATAAAATGCAATGTGTATCCATTTATCACAGCAAAGGTAAATTAGTTTATAATGAGAGCCTTGTCTGTCATACTTATGTTGTTTTAAGAAGCCTTTATTCTAAGAGATATAATAAGAGCAATACCTGTCACTCTGATAATTGACTTGTTAGGCCATTATTTTAAAATATATGACCCAAACAATCAGAATGCATAGACATCATAAGGCAGCAGAGAGGGAGAGGAAACTTACAAGAAATGTCGTCTACAAATAAATGATTGGTTAATATATTTGACAGTAAATAGTATAATTCATATATATTGATTAAAGATAATAATTATTTGAACTAACATGATGTTATTAAAATGTTTTTGGTTTAGGATTGGTCTCTCCTGAAAAATGGCCTTGAAAAATATATATATCGATTTTGGTGATTTTTCACCTGATTTATGAATTTGTATTTGTACAATTATGATAACCATCAGGAAAGTGACAGATCATGGACTAATAATAATGAATATAAAAGTTTATGTATTATACAGACTTTTTTTTTTTTCAGGTGTCATTATCATTTTTACTGGGACTTGTGACTTGGAAACTTCATTCTATTTTAATTTTCTGTGGGTTTTTGAATCCCAAAATCACTTTCTTTCGGACACACTGAAAAATGGTGGAAGCATTCATAGAAGAGAGAGGAAATTTTTTCTCTTTTACGAAGCATTACATCATATTCTTTTGTTAAATTGATTCTAGATATTCCAGAGTTTTTTTCCTAAATATCTCATCAGTTTTAACTTATTCTTTCTTTTTTTTTAATCAATTCAAAACAGTTTTATAATACAAATGTTACAGAATGCTATCAAAAACTGAGAAAACCTCACTGAGTCTCTTTTGTTTTTCCTGTATTTTCTACACTTTCCTTTCAGCCGACTCTTTCCTTCAATGAACATCTCAGTCGGCTTATCATTCCTCAAACTGGGGAAGCTTCAGATATACCTGGACAGAATTCAAGAAGCCTCAAAGAGTCTAGAAGTGGTTAGTAATCTTTCTTTTTTGTTCTGTCTAATTTTTCATGGCTCGTATGGGAACAGAAAAGCCTGTGAGCAACTGAAAATGTGGATTGTCTCAAAAATATTTTCGTCTTTGGGACAATGATTTTTTTTTTTTTTTTTGTCAGAAGTTAAACAAAGGTCAATTACTTTTAACATAAAATGTAAAATCAAGGAAATGATTTATTCTTGTATTGATTTTTCTGTATTATTCATTCATCAACAAAGACAAATTCTTGGTCAATAACCTGGTTACAGAATTTATGCCTCAGTTTGTTCACATTCTCATCTTTAACATAAACTAACAATCAAATAACACTACTTAAAACAAGTGACACCGTGACGTGGTATAACGAAGTTCAGGCATATGTGGCAAAGCTTAGTTGGAATGATAGAGAGGACAAAGAGTGTTTGAATTTTGATTTTAAAAAAATGAAAACCTTTTTTGTCCAACTGGTTCTGTAACACCTGTTCCCTTGAAACTGACAACTCCAGTCAGTTGGCACCTTTGATCTAGCCAAGTCATGTAATGCTGTTTGTAACCTTGCATCACTGTCCAAAGAGTCTTGGTTGGATTGATGTGTTAGCATAAACTAACTATCGAATAATGCTACTTAAAACAAGAATGACACGACAATTGCCTTTAGTTTTACCATTGGACCTTTTTTCCTTTAGGAACTTTCAAATTTTGTGTGTGACATTAAAATTTCACAGAGCAGCATAATTTTCTCTATTGTGCTTCTATGCAGCTGAGAAGAAACATTGCTTCCATTGTTTAATTTGTTTCCTGTAACCAAATAAATTGTCATTATTTTCATGTAAGCCCTCTGGAGTATATCTGTTGATAAATAAATAATCTGCTGGTTTTCCTGTGTCCCTAATATTACTTACATTGCCATAATCCTGACTGGCCAATTGTTGTATTGAATCACCGTAGCCATGATCAATGACCGGACCAAATTACAAGAAAATAGGCTGCGTATTCTTCCCTTTTCACTAGTCTGTCTGTCCGTCCCTATTTTGGTCGAAAATTTACACATGTAGTCCAATAGCCCCCTCCTAAAAACTGGTTCACTTTTTTTTCACGTGGGTGCTCAATTTACAATGATGTTCCATAGCGAAAATGAACTCTTATATTTCATATTGACACCGTGACATGGCATTATGAAGTTAAAGCATTTGTGGAAAAGCTCAGTTGGAATTACAGAGAGGAGAGAGATAGTACATGGTTGAATTTTAATTTTTTAAAAATGAAAACCTTTTTCTGTCCTGCTGGATCTGAAACACCCGTTCCCTTGAAACTGACAATTCCAGTCAGTTGGCACCTTTGATCTCGCCAAGTCATGTAATGCTATTTGTAACCTTGCATCACTGTCCAAAGAGTCCGGATTTGGTAGATGGGTTAGTAAAGTCTTAGGTGACAGAGAGAGATGAAAACTTCGCGAGAGCATTGTGAGAAAAAGGAAGCAACTTGGATAAGGTGATTCACGTTTAGACAAAAGTGGCAATATTTATGCCTTTGTTGCTTCTGGTCGCAAGAAAAAATGAAATAAGTTTTGATTATTTGAAGTGTAACTTGGTTCACTATCTGTTGCTCAACCGACAACTTTTGTCTTTACTTGTTTATATTATGGTTTCTTGACCTCTTGCTTCTTTGAGCATGGCTCTCTCACAATGTGCTTCTCACAAACGCGAGACTTGAGCTCAAAGTGAGACTTGGCACTCCAACAAATAAGCAGTGGTAGGAGGTGACGTCACAGTAGTGAGAGTACCACCCAACAAAATGTAGGATCATATTTCTTGTTCGTTACTCCTGATTCTATCACCTATTTTTTTCAATTTGTACTCTCTGGCCAACATATCTTCCATTCAAAGAATTTTTCAGACTATTGAGCACCAAGGTGAAGGAAACAGTATGCATTAACATAACAGACAGATATATAAGTCAATGTGGTATGGATTTCTTTCCTCAAATGAAAATGAAGAACATCCCTATGTATAATGATGATGGCCCTTTGTAATTTTGAAATGACCAAGGCTTCAGTTCTGAGTGGAGCAGTGTCTTAAGTAGTGGTTTTCAACCTTTTTTTGCCCATGCTGCCTTTCTCTCAGGTTTCAGAATATTATTACCCTCTTCCAAGATTGTCTAATTTAAAAGGTGCATTCCAAATAATGTTCAAAGAAAATCTTTGATCTTTTTCTATGTTTTTTGCAGAAATATTTCTTTGGATTCATTTTTCACAATGAAAAGTAATTTAACTATACTAGTTTGAAGGCATTCAGAGACACTTTACCTACAGAATCAGTGGCCATTCTGATTTGTCCTGCTGGGAAAGACTTTGTAAACTGAACTTTATGTCTCACCAAATGAGGAGAGAACGCTAAATAATTTTAATGATGTTTACGGTACTGCAAAAACTTGTGCGCAATGGTTTTAAGCATCTCATTTCTCCAAAGTGAACAAAGAGGTATTCGTGTCATTATTCTCAGACCCAGGACACATCAAAAAAAGGCCCAATCAAAAAATGATGAGTCATTCTTGGTGCTTGAACCAAAACTCTGGAACTGTATTCCTGCAGAGACTGCGTTAACAAAATTGGTGAACTTCAAGACTTCTCTGGAAAAATTCCTCAAGCAAATCCCAGACAACCCACTGACATCTGGATACTCATCTGTAAACGACAACAGCATACTAGATTATACTGTATTTGGTTGACACTTGTGGAGATCATGTTAAGGAACCCACCGTTACCATATCAAAGTTGAGTTAGCTGTGCCAAAAAAAAAAAAAAATCGATACTTCAACAGTTTGTATTTGCCAATTTCTTGTCACACATCCCCACCTGAAACATCAAAATTCCCCTCTCTTAGTGGAGAACCTCTGGTCTTTAATCTTAATCTTGACTTTTTTTCTATTGAACGTCTGTAGCCACCAAAATCAGCAAAAGGTTCTTCCTTTTTTTTATATGTTTGTGTCACAGCATTCCTGGCCATACTGTTTTGTCTACAGATTTGAAAATTGGCAACAGTACTCCACTAAACCCTTTCTGAGAAAAATAGTTTTCATTTTTGGAAAAAAAGTTTGTTTTTTTTTCATCATTTTGGGCTCTATATATATAGGTTTATTGATATCATCTAGTTATGATGATTTCTAGATGTTTTCCAGTATTGGAAAAAAAATTGTTATAAATAGAATTCATTCTGACCATATTTATTCTTTGATGGAATATTTTTACATGACTTTAAATTTTGACGCTATGGTTGTCCAATTATTGACTGAGTTGGCGAGTTTCCATAATCTTTATTGAATCAAATTTGACATTCTTTTATTTTGTATTCCAAGAAACATTACTGTTTCAGAAACACAGAATTCATAATTTGTATACATAATCAAATGTTTTTACAACTTCAACAGACGAGTGAACATTGTTACTCGCCCCCTGAAAGACCATGTTTGGAATCTCTCCTTCCTTTTCAAAAGTCAGACTGACATGCAACAAGCTGTTGTTTCATGTCTTTCTGTACTTTCTAACCCTTGGGTATTGGTACCCCTCCCACCCAGGACGTTAATTATGCCCTAAACACATGCACTATTGTCAAATGTTTATTCTTCGTACACATGGCTTTTATGCTTATTGTCTACATATGTGACCTGTAAGAAACACTCGATAGAAATTAGAAACCATCAACCAAAACTGTCATAGGTTTCTCTCAGTTTTTAAGCTAGTCTGGCTATGTATGTATCATGCACACAAGTTGTCCCGATGGAGCTTGGAAGGTGAAATTTTCCTTATCTACAAAAAACGTTGTTGTTGTTGGGGGTGATCCCTAAAAATAGATTTTTAGTAGGGCAGATCAATTTGCAATATAAATCCATGCTAAACTGATCACATTTCATGTCTGCTTGTTATTTGAAAATCTAGACTCTTAGTGATCATTGCCCAACAAAATGTGAGAAGTAACTTTTCAAGCTGATCTGTCTGGGTGATTGGCTATGTATGTGTTATATATACAGGCCACACCAATGGAGCTATAGGGCTGAAAAAAAGAAAAAACTTTTTTTCGTTTTTTTTTTCTTATATGTCCCAATGTAGGTTTTTTAGTGGGAGATTCAATTTGCAATGTAAGTTTACACTAAATTGATCCCTAAGTTGGTGTCTGCCTGTCTTTTGAAAATTTTTCAGTGATCTCTGTCCAGAAAGGCAATTGAAGTATCCTATTCATTGATCACCCCCTTTTTCCAATTTTTTCAAATGATCATCCCCAACATGTCATGGTACCAAAAGACATCGGTTGTATGACCGTTTCTATGGTGTGACTAACCAGACCTGCTATATGTAAGTTCTATTTGTTTAACTATAAGTGGGTTTTACTTGATCAGCAACTCAATTGTTTCATCACAGCCGTAATCAACTGTTTCATTAATTTTCCACATAAAAATCAAAAAGATATATGTGAATAAAAGTATTATTGGGCTGTTACACAAGAAATGTCATTGTTTACATATGTTCATACATCTCTATTGAACACTTTTTTGTCGGCCTGTCGGTCTCAGTTATGCTAAACAACCAAAATAGGAGGGAAGATGTGTGATGTCATGATCGATTGTCCGAGATCAACATTTCTATATCTTAAAAAAGCCAAAAATGGTCATTTATGATTTTTATTGAAAATAATACTTGTAGAATATCTCCATATTGCAAAATTTCACAAGTACGAGAATCAATTGACTCAAAGAAAGACTCTTTCTGCTACTACTACCACAGATGGTGGACGCATTATTGAACTTATGGTTCTTGTTTTTACATCGTAAAGAATAATGCTAAAAACAAAAGATTTTTCTGTGATTGACATTTTTGCAAATGTAAATAGATATAATCTATAATCATATTCAGCACTTTCAGTAATAACACAAGGGAAAGGTTATGTAGTTTAATCAAAGGGTAAGGGGGGAGAGGGCTGAAAGGAAATTCAGGTAGTTTATTAAGAGGGTGGGAAGAAAAAAGTAGAAAATAGGTATATGAAGGAAGGAAGTGAGAGGACAGAAAAAAGTTTAATAAGAGGTAGGAAGTGAAATATTTTACAGGGGGGGGTTCGCATATGAAACTAATCCACGTTGTTTTTATATAAAAATATGGGCGAGACTGGATAAGGGAGAGAGTGAAGAGATATTGGCAGAGGGCAAGAGGAAAACAGAGGCATGAGATATCCATTATATCAACACAGAGTTGGATTTCTAAGACTCCTGCTCATCATCATCATCAGTCTTTTAACGTCCGTCATTGGACATAGACCTTCCCCTGAATTCGCCACAATTCTTTATCATGGGCGTCCATAGCCAGTATTTCCTGAATCTGTCCAGTTCATCTCTCCATCTTGTGTTCTGTCGGCCTCGGTTTCTCAAGTGATCTCTAGGGATCGATGTTGTGAGACGTGATGTCCATCGGTTGTCTTTCATTCTTGCAATATGACCTAGCCATTGCCATTTTAGTTTTTTAATAGTTTCTATGATGTCTTGGACTTCTATTTTCTTCCTTATATACTGTGCTGTCTTGTGGTCTCTCCATGTAAGGTTGAGCATGATTCTCTTATGTGCACGTTGCATACTTCTCAGTTTGTGGGTCTGTCTCTATGTTAGGTTCCATGTTTCAGCTCCATAAGTGAAGGTCCCTGCTAGTTTGTTGTTATTGGAAGTTTTTGAGCCTTTAACAGTAATGAAGATCGACTGATTTTCAATCACTATTTCAAATTTGGACATAATGTAGCTGAAGCTGCTTTTAGACCGAACACAACCACAATGCAAACAGTTTGGAATAGGTTCAGGTCTGGAAATCTGGATACCAATATTGAACCGTGATAAACTCTCTTTGAAGAATCATGACCAATGAACAGTTCAAGGACTTTCTGGAGACTTTAGAACTTCAACAATGACCATATCACATCATCTCAAGACTGTTGGAAAAATGAGTTCCAAAGGAACTGAATGAAATGCTCCATGACAGTGTCAGACCTCACACCTCTCAGCTGACTGTGTCCAGGCGTAGAGAATTGGGATAAGAAGTTTTGCAACATCCTCCATATTCACCTAACATTTCTCCTCCAGATTATCATCTTTGAAAGTGTTTTCAACTTAATATTCGTAATCCTAAGTTCAATTATTGGAAGCCATAATTTGCAATTTTACCGAATTTGTGACCAATAAACCTGAGGAATTTTATAGAAATGGCATATTATTATCAGAGGATTATTGGGAAAAGATTATTCCTTCAAATGGGTCAGATTTTGATTAAAATATTTACCGTTTATTGATGCTTATATCATCTTTACTATCCAAAAATGACATTTCATGTGCAACAACCTTATATTTTCATGATTATAAGATTCTTTTTGATCTGTCAACTTATGTTGTTTTTTTTTTCACTTTTTCTCTTCAGGCCGAGAAAATCCTACGAGTCACTCATGGATCTGATCACATGATTTACCAGATGTTGGTTGACCTGCAACAACAACAGCATTATCTGCTTTTAGCAAATTAAAGTCGATTCATACTGAAGTAAAGATTTATCATCTCTTGATTTAATACACCATCCAAACATCAACCAAGTGGTATCATACCATTGAAGGGCCTGTATTATAATCATTTTTATAATTATCTTCTCAGAACAGTTACTGCTCTACAGTGCTGATCTCACAAGCCAACGATTGATAAAAAATATATTTTGGCTATCATCAAGAGAGAATTGAATGTGCTTTGTTATCAGCACTTACAATGAAATCACATTAGATAAACCGTTCTCATACAATCAGCGAACAATGACGTCAAGCTTGGTCAGTACTAGGATGGGTGACCACTTGGAAATACCAAGTGCTGTGAACAAGAATGATGGATAAACTTTCCACGATCAGGAGTTGAACAACAACAAGCCTGGTCAGTACTCATGTGGGTGACTGTTCGGGAATATGAGCTGCTGTAATCAAGAATGGTTAAGTGGAAGAAGTGATCCATTTCACGTATTGTAAGCCAAGATGAGAGGAACTTGTGATATGGGAAACCAGGGCTGGGATAGCTGATGCCATTGTCAGTGTAAGGACACAAGCTAGCTTGCTTGCTTGTCAGCAAATTTAATGTGGAATATTTTTTTCAAATGAGAAAATGGTCTACAATGCTGTTATTGATAATAAATAAAGACAATTGAATCTCACTTGATCGTGTGGTTTTCATTTTTTCAGGTTTTTAATTGGTGAATTGAGAAAAATAAATGTTTTTCCCCAAATCTCTCAATAGTAAAGGGTTTATTGTAGATGTTATCAAAATGCGACTGTTTGTATATTTATTTGGAGTCCATCAAACGAAAAAGACATTTTTTTTTTCAATCTTTATTAAAGCAAGGATTTATAACGAAAGCAATCACAATTTGCTATTTGTTTGACTATTAGTTATTTTGAATTTACAGGGCAAACTGCACTCACTAGCTTTGGTTGGCAGCCAGTCTAGGATACAGACAACTCTAATTTTAAAACTTGTGTAGAGCCCAAAGGCAGTCTGGTGGTGAAAATTTATTCCTTTCTGGCAATTCCTTCAGGTTTATATCTTTTCACTGGCATGCCATGATGTTTGATAGGAAAGATAGTGTTGGGGATGGTGCAGGGTGGCATATGTGCTTGTAAAATCTTTAACAAACATCTCCCCCTACGTAAGGCATTTACACCCATTGTAGCTGCTGCCACTCAAAGCGTGGATCCAGGAGGTTTGGACAGGTCCCTGCTTGGACAAAGCTAAACTGAAAAGATCTTTTTCATGTACCTAAAGAAATTTTATGAATATATATTTATAAAAAGTAAATAATCTCTTGTATTCATAAATTGACCTTAAAAACAGAAAAATTATCCTGTTTTTCATCTAATATAAGTGAATTGTCTTTCGTCTAATTCTTTACGAATTTATTATTTCTTGAGTCAGAGGTAAACTTTGATTAATTTTTTTTTTTTACTTCACTCGTCAGTTAATTCTAGTGGCAAAAAAGCTGCAACTCAAATATGAATGAAAAATACCAGATAACATTAGTTTCTTTTTGTTTTTTTTCTCGTGTTTGAAATTTCTCATTTTCAAGTACGTATTTGTACAAATAATTTCTTCCATTTAAACCTCACCACTCCCCAGTTCAAAATTCCAGATCCACAACTACACTGTGAAATCTCCAACTGTAGATGTAGCAACAGGCCCAGTCTAACAGATTACAAAACATTTATCAAACAGTAATGTTTGCTCTCTAGGGTGGTTTCATAGTGCTTGAATATTTTCATGCTTTTTAGTTATTCATAAACTGGTTCAATATTTATACTAAGTAAATTGACGCACACCTACGTGATATATAACATTAGGAGTTGAATGTAAAGCAAGGGGGGGTGCAATTTTTGTATTAGTTATATTACTACTAACCCCCCCCCCCCCAACCACAAGTCATAGTGTTAAAGCTACCCAAATATTCAGAGAACATGAGCCACAAATATCTTCAAGGAAGGAAGACAAAAACCATAAAATCAATAATGAGTACACCATCTTTATGTCCATATCTTTGATTTCCAATTTCAAGAGGATTCTAAATTAAGTAGTGTTAAGAGAAAGAGGAATGTTACGGTGGTTCACCAGAAAACCTGATTAAATAACTGTTAAAACTGTTTAAATTAAGGAAGTGCACAATTTTTATCCATAATTTTCTTTGGAGTCTCAGTTGGTATGAACAATATAAGCTGAATCTTCAAAGGAAAAAATTGACACTTGAGAAATTTAAAAATCTGGCAAAAATCAGCATATACAATTCTATAAATTTTTGATCCTTATTTAGTAAGGTAAAATTTTTTTTTAAATTGATTTTTCAATAGATTAAAATAGAATTTGTCTTCCACATGATTCCTACACCACCTTTAATTATTTTGCTGTTTTCATCAATTTTTACACATTTGACAGATAAATCCCTTGAGATATCAATTATGTTTACCTTTTTCTTTTTTTTTTTTAGAAAAGCACGCAAGAACTGCTCAAACTGATTTTCTTTAATATTGAGTAAAATAATTTTTTTTCTAGATGAAAAGCAAAAATTATAATTAGTCAAATGAAATTAAAAAAAGGAAAAAAAAAAAAATATTTTACTCCATTTTCCTAAAGGTGGATGTTTGTATCTGTGTAGGGGAATGTAAAATTTGGTTTGGAATAAGAAGGGGTCTGTGAAAGACAGGTCATTGACAGGAAACAAACAGAAATATCTCCATTTCTTTCCTCAACCTCAAACATGTAAACAGCAAAATTTTCTAGGAATGACAAAATGTTTTTCTCTGAAAAAGATTGCTGACACATGCCCACAGAATAATGAAAATTTTGAGATGTAACACCCTTCTCCAAAGTTTTTCCTCTTCACCTCCTTTAAATTGTCACTTTCATTCATATTCTGTCAAATCACTTAGCATCTACAATACAAACATTATATATACATAATGATGAAGTGTGACTTTTTCTGTTTGTTTCTCTGTCTGTAACAATGGATTCTCCCACTTGTAGGTAACAATTTTGCAGATAAAAATATCTAACGAACATTTGAAATAATGGATTTGAATGAGTTCAACCACTTTTTAATAAAACTCCAGATGAAATTGATAAGACTCAAACATTTATTTACACTATTAACAGCTTTGAAGAAGTGAATTATCAGGTCTTGAAGTAAGTAAGAGAATTTGAAGCAACTGTTCGAACTCCACAGAAACATGCGTAGATATTTTTACTAAATGTATTTCTTAGATATTCAAATATATCTGAACTTAGGGATAACTAACATGAATATCTGAAGGACGCGTAACCAAAACCAGGCCACAGAGTAAGTGAGATATTTGACCATTAGTACACGATGTCAAATTTTTCAATCGATTTTGAATCATGAGCCTTTCTATGGCAATTTTTTAGGGTGCACTGAATATAGGCTTCTAGGGGTTGAATGTCCCTATAACAGAAATTGGTTATCCTTGCAAATCAGGCACTGAAAAGACAGGTAAATATTGAAGAGAGTCACCTCCTTTCCTGGCAATAAATCACTGAAAGTAGCTACTTTGTAGATGAAAATATTAAGTATGCTCAAAAAAATCACACAAAGGCTCCATCATAAATTAATCTATGTCTAGATTCTTTTTAATATCATTTAAAAATCTTAATAATTATGCTTTTTATCTATTTTCATTATTGTATTAATTTCTGATTTCTTTGTATGAATTTTTCAGCGTACTTAACCTTTCAGGAGCCCTTGTATGATCCGATTCTTCAAATGTACCCAACATTTTTAGCTATAAAGTTAGTGTGGAAATGATGAAGAGAAAAAAAAAGAAAAAAAAAAAAAAAGAAAAATCTAGCAACTTTTGGCAATAAAGGGAGATAACTTTCGACAATATTCACATAAGTCTTTTTAGTGCCTTATTAGCTAAGATAACCCAGAAATTATACAACCAATTTGCCAGCATATCAGACATACATTTGATTGTTTGAAAAAAACGAAAATCTTTGTAAATATCACATTGCATCCAACGCATTGATATTATAACAACAGGGTTACCTCTCAAAGATCGGAATGGACAACCATCAGGTTTGAAAGGGTCAGAGAGCATACAAGTCCCATCAAACACCATCATAAACCACACCGTCTCATAAGGCGGCCAAATATGATAATTTGAACACTCAAAGATATACAGGAACTCCTTAGTTAATGTTGTTTCATTATAACTCGTTGAGAAATATTACTTCTGCCAAAAAAAAAAGAAAAAAAAAATGAATCGCCATAGCCAAATTGCTTCTTTTTTCTCCCTATACCCCACTCCGAAAGTTATCTGTCTGTTGCCTAAGACTTTACTAACCCATCTACCCTATCATGACTCTTCATACAGCGATACAAGGTTACATATGGCAATAGATCGAAGGTGCCGTCTGACTAGAGTTGTTAGTTTCAAAGGAGCAAGTGTAACAACACCAAGATGTAATTTTCATTTTAAATTAAAATTTAACCATATATTCTTATACTTTCTCAAACATTTCAACCAAACTTTTGTGATAACAATTAAATGTCATAAAATACCACAGAATGACTGTGGCAGAATAAGAGAATCCATTTTACCATGGATCATTATTATTATCATTGGGAAATTGAGCACCTCCTGAAAACAAGTGAAAAAGACGTTTTAAGAAGGTGGCTACAGGACTAAACATGGAATTTTTCAATACTCTATACCAAGAAGTGTGACTAGGAACATTGCAACATTGTGTCGGACGGACAGATGACTGTAAAGGGAAGAATACCTTCAACCTATGTTTTTTTGTTGGGGCCGTTATCATAGCTATGATGATTCAAAAAAAAGATAATAATACAATGTAAAATACTTGGGGGGGGATTTTCCTTCCTCAACATTGGTTAATTGTAGAATTCCTTCACTACAATAAACTTAATAACCTCTATTTATATAATTGTTCATGGTAAAACATTGTTTCAGTTGAAGCTGTGGTTTTCATGAAGCTAAGCTCAACATTAATCGGGAAGTACCTGTACGATATTTTCTGCCATGAAAAAAAAATCATGCATTGCATTCTGGTGTCTTCTATCAACCATTCTGGCAAACCAATCTTCTTAACCCATAGGCCTATTTGAAACCACAATCATTATGGAATAATTCACAGGAGGTTTTTGGGCCAAAATTGAGGAGGGGGGGGTTACCTTCTATAGCAAAAAATGAAGCACATCAGAGATTTTGAATACGTCAACTAACTAAGAATAATACTGATATCAAGGGTCATTTAATGGCAAGGCTATACAATTCAGCTAGTTTCAGCAACTGTATTTTCTAACAATGAAGCAGCTATTTCCCAGCCCCCAAATAAATTTACGCTGTATCCTGTAAGCAGCAGGTATGAAGAGTATCAAACCCAAACAGATAGTGGTAACTCTTGTAGCAAAGTTCCTTTATAAGGAAATTTCATTTAGTGAAAGGTCCCAATCACTAGAATAAAAATCTCTAGGTGAAAATTGTTCTGTTAATAAGAAATAAAAACTACAAAATTTTAAAGAATCATCATCTAGATATCATTTGATTATCAAGATTCATACCTAGTGTCTACGCACCAATTTCAAGACAGACAGAGAGAGTGATATTTAGTGAATTTCAATAAGATTTTTCAATTGAAAATTCATTAAATGAATGATTAAACCTAATGAAACATTTTTTCAAACAGATTGTTATTGTTGAGAGAGGTACCACTATCAACATATTGGTCAGGATACAGACATTCCAGGGAAGATAAAAACCACCACTTGGTCAAAGACAGGATTGTGGAGATCGAGTCTCATAGTGCAGCTCTACTGTAGGTAGTTGTTAGCTGTAAACTTGGGGTGTAAGATGACAATCTTGTTATCGTGAGAAATGAAAAAAAAAAAAAAAATGCAGACATGGGTGGTCAGAAGAAGCTACAGGTTATTAGGCCTACCACAAAATATCTTGTTAAAGAAGGTGCAAGTGCTGAGATCTTAATTATGTGTATATTCGGTTATTCTTGTGAATCAGGCACTAAAAAGGCTTTTTTAAATACTCAAGAGTTACATCCCTTTATGGCTAAAATTTACTAGATTTTTTTCATTTCCAAGCTGACTTAATAGCATCTGAAGATTTTTTTTCAACTTTGATAATAGCTTAAAAAGATTAAATACATCCATTTTCAACATATATGCTTAGGAGTTACATTGAGATTCATTCATGAAATTGAAAGCTGCCAATTTCAAGTTTATTTTATTCTATTCAAAAAATGTTAAGTACACTCACAAATCATATGACAGAGACTCCTGAAATGTTAAGTACCCTATTAATTGTTTAAAATCTAATTTCAAATATATCAAGCATATTACTTACAGATCATAATTATGATTTTTTATTTTCATTGTTGCATTGATTTAGTATCAATACAATGTGTAATTATACTTTTATGGAGCTTTAATATAACTTTTGAAGCATACTTAACATTTCTAGACATACTGAAAATGGAAAAAGAAAATCTAACCATTTTTAGCTGAAGAAGGAGGCAACTTTTTTCAATACTCACACAAGTCTTTTTAATGCCCGATTTGCAAGGATCACCATATATTCTTTTTTTTTTTTTTTTTAAATTTTACAAATCTAAATGGGGGAGGGGGTATCCTCAACCCCAAGGAATACAGCAAATCAAATGTTACAATGCTATGCAACATGCAAAGCTGTGGGATTCTGGAAAAATTTAAAAAATACACCTGTGCACACACACTAGACACAAGCTGTAAGTGTTAGGAAAAGCCTGAGCCCTCTACCCATTTTATCTAGGGATGCCAAGTCAGCTATTTTCTGGCTTGATCTAGCCGATTTTTTTCCTATTCAGCTAATATATACAATAGCAGATGGCCAAAAATCTTACCATTTTTTGATAAATTAACCAATTCACTTATATTTCACAGCTAACCCAAGTATTTCTAACAATGAAATTAGTCAAAATCAGGAAAAAAAAAATTCTCTAGCGTTACATTTTTATTCTACTTATCACTGCATGATTGCGTTCCTCAATTTCGCTTATCCCCACATCCATTCCACTCTCTGCACATCAACTCCTCAGGCTACTACCAAACTGCAGAAACATTTCTCAATGCCATCAAGATTACGTCGCTGAAGGATGATCCATTATCTATTCAGGTTGTTGACAAAGGTTACGACATCGTGGAATTCAATGCAGCAGGTGTTAATCACTTCACTGAGCGCCATTGACATGATCTTGTCAACCACGAAACAACAAGTATCAACTTAGAATGCAGAACGCGTGCGGTGGTTAGCAAAACAAGACAACAAGTGAGGTAGAGATAATGAGGTACCAACCTTTTCTTGGTTCAAATCCTACTGGTATCACGTTCTGATTTCTTCAGAATACTTGAAATGGTCAAATCTAAAGACAGACTTTGTGTCAACATCCAAGTTGGGTTGAAATCCACCCAGGCATTTCAAGATGAGATTACTAGCAAGGTGATGCTATTGCCACAAAAAGGTGGTGGTAATGGGACAACAATACTATCTCTCAGTAAATCTGATTCTCTACCAGGGGGTAATCCCCCCCCCCATCATCCGAGGGGGGGGATTTTGAGGTTTCAGGGGAAGAATAGGGACGAGTTAGCAGATGTTGGATAATTGGTCTTTACTTTAAACACATTCAATTCTAGAATGCACTGGAGTCAGACAAATCTTAGGAAAGCGAGGGGGTTGACACTGAAATATTGCAAAAAAGGGTGCACATGCAAAAAGAAAAAAAACTTGAGAACCACTGCAGTAAAATGAAAATATGTCAAAGGTATTTTCTAGGATAGTAACAATAACACAAGTGAAAAAAAAAGATGATAAAATTATTCGACCTAATTTTTTCAAAAATGTAAAAAAAATAAAATAAAAAAAGGTTGTTTTTTTTTAAATTAGAGTAGGATTGCAAAAATTAAAAAGAACTCTAGAATTGGTTTTATTCACAGTAGAAGGAAACTTGCCCAACCATCTTGTAAGTTGTTCTGTCAAAAAGATGGGGGGAAATAAACAAAATATTCTTACTCCATGACTAAGTAATCTAAACGAGATAGAAAAAGGAAATCTAAATAAAAAAAATCCTATAACGAATCACCTGAAGATGAGTGGAGAGTTGCAGATCAAAGTTAAAAGAAAGTCTTAAAAATAAACCGTAGACATTGAACTTATTTTTTTGAATGTTCATATTTTCTTTTTCTTCACGTGTACCTCTTTGAGTTTTGTTTATTTTTGTTTTTATTGTCGTAAAGCAGTTTGTTGGGGGGGGGGGTTGAATAGCCTTATTTGAATCTTCATTGGAAAAGACTCAAAAATTGAAAATAGGGCCCAAAGGAAAGTCATGAACACAAGTCTTATATTACCCCACCCCAAATATATATATATATATATAATTGGAATTAGAATTTAAAATCTTGTGAGGATTGAGAGTAATAAATCAATTTTGTTCAACCTAAAATACACTTTCCACTTAACATTTTATTGATAATTTCTTTGTTTTTGTATGAAAATTCCATTCATGCTATTATTGAAAGGTGTCAATATTTCATTTACACAAAATTGATAATGTCCCAATTATTTGTTTTCTTTTTCTTTATATACAATTGATTGTTAGGTACAAATATAACCCAAGTTTAGTTCGTTCCTTTTTGTTTTTTTTCTTCATGTTTTTCAACTTTTGGTCCATTTTGTTATCACCCCCCCCCCCTTACTTAGAATTCGATCCCACGTGTATTTTTCAAGCTGAAAACGAAAATAAAACGTGAGAATCGTCTTAGAAAAAACCAAATGTCAAGTTTCAGATAAATTTGAAAGTCGATCTCTTTTCATAATATTGATTTTTCGACGATTTTGAAGATCAAGGTACTAATTGTGAAGGGAGTGTTATGACCCCTAACTACTCGAAAAAAAAAAAAAAAAAAAAAAATCTTGGGTCCCACGTCACATAAACAACCGCAATTCAGTAAAAAAAATCATTTCATTTTGCCAACGGGAGGGATACTTACACTGGGCACTTAGTTTTGGTCACTGTGCCCGAAATACCCCACCCAAAAATTGGCCTTGATTAACTCAGAATTTAAGAAGAAAAAAAGCCCATAAAAATAGGACTTGCTCAGCTTGTTCGAAATCATATTCCTTTCATAGAAAAAAAAACAAAAACAAAAGAAAAACATACACAAATTCCTGTTATTTTTGTTGTAATTTTTTAAGCATCACCACACCTAGCATTTAAAAAAATGTAACTCAATCATAGTCACTGAGATTTCGTGTTTTTGTACAAAAAGTGAATGTTTTGTGCATTTGAAATATCAAACTGATACCCAATAATCCACCCGGATAATAACTAACTTTTTACAGTACACAATTTGAAAAAAAACTATTTGTTTGTTATTAATAATAGGAAAATGAGTCCACGGGTAAAACTGTTCTGGTCAAATTATTCAGTTCAACGTGGTGGAATATTTCTTTAAAATTATCTTATACCTACAATGTAAATACAAACGTGGTCCTTATAGTCTCTGCTGGTTTGCTTATTGTGTAGGGAGCTGTTCGATTGGAGTATCGAATTTAAATTCCGCCGGGAACAGATCTTGTGCCCGGGGGTACATAAGCTTGTAAGATTGACGTATAGTGACTTCGGCCACCCCGGTTACCTCACTAATTTCTTTCTGGGTCTTCTTGCTGTCCGATGCCTGCGATGCCATGTAAATAGCCGCTGCGGCCACGGTGACGGGACTTCGACCAGGGACCAAGTCTTTATCCACGGCCTTCTTGGCAATGTGGGTAGCGGCTTTCTGAACAGAATTATTCAAATTTAGGTTGGAACAGAAACGTGACATGAAGTCACCCGTGGTGATTAGTTCGACATTCGTCTCTAGGGTCTTGAGGATCAGTTTGAAAGTTCGTCCGATTTCCTTTTTGGAAACCTTGGATACGGCGCAGATCTCTTTGAATGTCCTTGGTACTCCTTCTTGACGACATGCGATGTACATAGAAGCCGATGCAATGGCATCATTCGCCCGTCCTTTAAGAGATTTACTCTCATGGACTTGTTTAAATAAAGTATTGCCTTGATCTGCGATCATCTTGGGAAGGTTAAGCCTCTCGGCCATCTGACCGATTTCCCGGAATGCCGTCAACAGGGTTCGATCCGATACACTCAGGTTCCTCCGACTATGATACATGGGTTTACCACTTTCGTCTAATAATGTCTCTCCGGTGGACGTACTGGCTATCATTGTTGAAAGGTCGCCCCCGTCCAATAATGGATTCTCTGCAGCTCCGACACGAGAAGCATCTTTGGTGTTTTTGTCATTGTTGAAGGTTCTCCATTCAGATCCAACATCAATAACACGATCTCCAACAACTAATCCACATTCAGAACATATCATATCCCCGGCGTGGTAATCCTCTATTAGAGACGAATCCGGGTGAGCTGAACAGTGCAACTGGGCCATTCGGGGCATTCTGCAAGCCATATTTCCTTTTTAATTAAAATCTTTAGATCCAAACACACCTTTACTGTGGTTATAACCAACTTTCTTTCTGTTTTTAATCAGCTATTTTGATGGTGTAAAGAGAAATAAAGCCTTTCTCGCACCGACACGGCAGTTCCTGGCTAAACTGCCTAACAAACTCGGCGCTTCTCCTTGTTATAGACAAATCTACTTCCGTTTATGAATTATTAACCAATCAGAATCGCCGTTTTATAATAACTTCGGCATCTGATTATAATCCCGCACCATAAATTAAACAATATAATAATTTTAAATTATTTAAGAAAAACATTTTTACATCTTTTTGTGTTAAAATTTTTATTTTAATAAAACTTGAATTTTTATCTTCATGATACTCCATTTTGACTCTAGAAATAAGCTGTGCTCCACCAAATTGTCATACATTTCATTAATCACAAAAAAACCCCGAACCGGCTAATTCAGCGAATCTCCTATTAATACTAGAATGTTTCACCATCTAAATTCATTATAATTCCTTTTTTTAACCTGTGGTTTTACTCGTTTTTCTGTAAAAAATCTACGGATTTTCCATCAGGATTGGTTTCTGTTTTTTTATTTATTTATATTTTCCATGAATAATCTCCAGTTAAAAACAAGTGCTCGGTGAGAGTGTTTTATTGAATGGAAACACAAACAAACACTGAGTGCATTTGATTGTTAGTTGAATCATTTTTCATCACTCAAGTCATTTATCACAAATAGAGAAATAACTGAAGTGAATGAAACGACAAATAACTAAGAAATGTAGGATCTTTTCTTTTTAAGGAAGTTTATTCGCAATGACATTCTGTAAAGTTAAACTATCATCCAACAAAAGCCATTAATAATTCTCATCACAAACAAGTCACCCTAGTTCCAGTTTAGCTGAACTCAGCAAATCTCCTTTAACACTAGATAAATATGACAAGAGTCGGTTAAGCAAACTTGAGTTTGCTTTCTTAATAATGAAAATATATTTATCCTATGTACGTTGAATTGCTTTCACTGAATCTGACCTTCCGGAAATGTTTCGTTTTTTGGGGAAAAGCAATTTTTATGAGGTAAGCGAGTGAATTGGCTCTAAAGTGGGTAATCGATTTACAATGTACGTATAATGCACAACTGGACCCTTACTTTGTGCAGGTCTCTGCAACACCTAATCTTCAGTTCAAAATGGAAATAAATATCTGCTTAACTGGACCCTTATTTTGTGTCCACCTACGCAAATATGGCCGCCTATTTTAGCAATAGGTAAGGATTATTCGGTAAATAAATACCAATTTTTCAAGTTCAAATTACAATTTTTGTGCTTTCAATTCATGAGACCTTCGTTTCCTCTGAAAATTCGTCAGTTTTTAGAAACCTTAAATTCATTTTCGAAAAATCTTAATGACTGTGAAGCTGAAAGCTGCGCAGGTCTGCTCGGGTGTGTGCGCTGTATGCGTTGTCTGAGAAATATTTTATTGTCTGAATTTATTATTCATTTTTTTTTAATTCTATTAACATTATTATTTGGCTATCTTTGCAAGTACGCATCGTGTAGTCATTTTGATATCGGCCATTTTTATCTTGGCAATCTTAAATAGCTAAAAGTGGCTAGATTTTAGTATTTGTTGTTTGAATTTAATTTCTTTTTTTTAATTCACACATGCGCATAATGAATGTAACCCGTATATGGGTTTATGGGTCACTTATAAAGTTTAGGATTAAGGTTAATACGGAGGAAATGAAATCTACACATTTATCTGGCAATTGAATATAGCCGATAGACATTTCAAATATAAATCCAACCACTTTTAACCATAAAATGGCCCATATCAAAATTGCTACATGATGCGTATTAGCGAAGATCGCCTAATGCATTTTTTTTTTGTAAAATGCACAGATATTTTTTCCCATCAGAATAGACGTGTTTTTATTTTTTTTTAAATGAATAAGAAGTCTCGGTTAGTCAACTTAATCTCTAGATTAACGTCGTTGCCGAAAGCTCATATATTTTTGTTTCATTTGATCATGTCATTTACTTCAGTAAATTCCTCCATGTGTGATTAATGGCTATTTCAAATGATGAAAATAATTAAATTCCACCAATGATCTAATGCATTATGGAGTTTCTGTTTCTATTCAATAAAACAATATCATCAGACTCTTATTTACCTCTACCAATGAAGTTGGAAGAGGCATGTTGACTCATATTCTCTTTTTTTTCTTCTGTTTGTCCACACAATATCACCAAAAGTTCTCAATGAATTTTAATCACATTTAGTGGAAGGGTGTGTCATAGGCTGATGAAGAATTTATTGAATCTTCAGGTAGATACAGGAATTATTTTTCAATTGGAAGTATTTTTTTCACATATAACAGTTTAAATATGTAAAATCAAAACCCAGTCATCTCCCTTGCATCGTAGTCGTATAGTATATATGAAATGATTTTCATTCAGTTTTTAATCAGTGTATGGCATTGGCATATATATGCACTCTCCGAGTGCTTTCTAGTTATCTGTTTTTCATTAAAAAATTTCCCACAAGAAACAGAAAAGCAGATCCTCTTCTGAAATATTTGTAACGAAAATCACTTCTATCTGGAAAAATATGTTACAGTTTTTCTTTACAGTTTATAAACCTGTTTTTTTCTAAATTTAGTTAAAGAAAAATATTTCAACAAACACACCCTAAAGTTATTTGACCAGTAAAAAAAAGGAACAAATAGGTAAAAGCCGTTGTCACTTTTTTTGGTTGTTGGTTGATTCAGTCACGCTAAAACAAACAGAAAAAGAGGAAGGGGATAAGGTAAAGTTTGTGCCTCTGTGTGTATCTGCCAGAGCACATGACTATCTATGTGGCCGTGTTTGCTTCTACATCACTAGCACTACTACTACTGCTGCTACTGTCTCTGTAGTAAACAGACAAAAGTATAAGCATCTCTTATTTTTCATGAATAAAACTGATTTTTTCTTTCATAATCCAAAAGGTTTTTTGCTTTTTTTCACAATGAATATACTTGAACTTTATATATATATATATATATATATATATATATATATATATACATTTATTTGCATAATTTATCCATAGATAAATGATTATGCAATGAATATATTTAAACTAGAATATATAGCCGTATAACATATTTATATGATTAAACCATAAGTAAATAATCCCACCATTTTAAAGGGTAATTTTCTAGAAAATGAGATACCGGTGTTCGCTGTTCCATCAGACTACAGCATAAAATCTGAATAAGGGGGAGAAAGCTGGACAAATATTTAGACCTCACTTGAGGACTGAAAAATTGTGGATCATGAAGATGACATGACAGTTGTGCCTGTTGTTGTTGGAGCACTAAGAACAGTCTGGCAAAACATTTGGAAGAACTTGAAATCCAATGCAGGGTCAAGACCATCCAGACAACAGCATTACTGAACATAGCTAGAATACCAAGGAGAACTTGCTGTCACTTACTCTCCAGTGTAAAACACCCATAACCACTGGTGTGAACACTAGATGAGTGGAATAATCACTGTTTTTAAGTCTATAAATTAATCAACTAAACAAATGTCATGCTTTTTTTTTTTTGGCTCTTTCTGTTTCAAACTTCTTTAGATTCACCAAGTGCATGTTTTAATTTGTGCCCTATTTAGTTTCAGTTAGTCATTGAGTACATTGATTTCTATAAGGACTGAAAAGGGCCACGGGGCGTAGTTAGAGATTTGGGGGCCACGGAGGGGAAATGCTTGGCTCCTTGAAAGGTTTCCTCTAACATTTGGTGAGATTTGTTATTGTATGATGTCAGTTCAAAGAATACAGTCAGTGATCTACTATTTCCAAAGCCTGGAAATATCCTGGGAAGGATAGACAATGGAGTAAGGGAGTTTTAGTAAAAGTTTTGGTTGTATCCATGAATCTTTTTCATTCTTTTCACTTTGTATTCATATATTCACTTATATTGGTCCATACAATATCTCCAAAAGTTCTCAATGAATTCTTATGACATTCTGTCAAGGGGAAAGCTATAGGCTAAGGAAGAATTGATTGAATTATGGGTTGGATCCATTAATTTTCTGCAGTTACCTTCCCTGCATCGTATCCATTTGTTGACTGATTTTCATTCAGTTCTCAGAGAGAATAAGGTTGGAAGGAGTGCTTTCAAGTTCATAAAGTAGTTAGAATTGTGAGAAAAAAAAGAGAGAGTAGGACAGGTCTGGTTAGTCACTCAATAGAAACCGTAACACAGAAATTGTCTTTTGGCAGCATACTGTATTGGGGGTGATCAATTAAAAAATGAAGAAAAGGGGGAATCAATGAATAAGTTATTTCTCTTGCCTCCGAAAAAAAAAATGTCTGAGTTTTCAAAAATCAAGTATGAATGCAGCTGAACACAAACTAATGGATCAATTTAGTATAAACTTGCATTTTAAATTGACCCTTCTCCGTATACACTGAAAACCTATATAAGGATGGGATCTTTGGAGAAAAAAAAGATTTCTTGGCATAAAAAGGAATAAATGTTCAGATTTTCAGCTCGCTACCTCCATTGGTGTGGCCTGTATGCAGGATGCATACATACATAGCCAGCCAGATAGACCAATTAGAAAACTGAAAAAAAACAAATGTTGACAGTTTTCGTTGATAGTTTCTAAAAAGCAAAGAAGAAAAAGGAAGAAGAAAGGGTCTGCACTGACCCCATTATCATTAGCCGCAGTAATTTTAGTCAGATGTTGAAATAAAAAGGTCAAGCACAAACAGGTTTCAAAGCATTAATTAGTTGCATTTCTAAAAATGTCATAATATATACTTACTATATACTTTGACAATACACTATTCAGGTGTGCTTAAAATAAATGACAACTTTTATTACATTACTTATGATTCGCAATCACAGTCAATAACTGAATAACCAACCATAGCATCAAAATTCAAAGTTATGTATAAAAAATTCCATCAAAGAATAAATATGGTGAGAACAAATTCTGTTTATGACATCAATGGCATTTGAAAATATCTGAAATAGAGAAAAAAGAACTTCCAGATTCTGGAGAATCTAGATGTTATTAATGAACACATCAGAATAAGATCCAAAGATTTTTTTTTCCTTAAGTCTGTAGACAAAGCAGTATGGCTAGGAGTGCTGGAACATACACATTTTAAAAAAGGGTTAGAACATACAGTTATTTGATTATAACAAGCAGTAAAGGATGAAAAACTGAAAAAGATTGCTTGTATGTAATCATTTATCAACATGATTGAATTTTTTCCTTTTAATTACATACTTGTCTTAAAATCATCTGATAGATAAGGTTTTTGTAGTAAACATATATGACTTTATGTATGTTCATTGATATGAAGGCTTTTTATTATATATGTGTGTGTGTATATATATATATATATATATATATATATATATAAAATCAGGATATTGGTATGGATTATGGTTAATCTGGCAGTATGAGAGTGAAATGACAATATCAGAAGGCTTGCTGTATGTATAGGCAATCTGTATTGTTTGATAATTGGTCTTGTTAAATGGAGTTTAATGTTAAATGTGGGTCTGAACAATAATGTTACTTTGGAAAATGACGATAAATACATGAACACAGAAGAGCACTCAAAATAGATGACCACTCTAATGCACGCACAACACATAAAAAAAGCATTAGGCCACAATTTCCACTTATAGCACTCCCTCATCATAAATAATGAACATCATAAACACAGGAGGAAATGAATTGAATCAGCTATCATTCCTCGAAGTAACATCCTTGTTTAGTGATCAGCCCATAATTATGAAATCTCATTATCAAACAACACAAATTGCCCATGCATAACATTAACCACATAGCGAAACCTCATGCAACCCTTACCCAACTACAAAAGCACATATCCTTTATTCACTAACTGCATGCATGTGTACATACATTCACCAAGCTTGTCAACCCCGATATGCTCATAATCCTTATGGAGTGAGAAAGGTTTGTGAGAGGTGGGGGTCAGAGGGTATTTGTTTCCTGTTTCAGTGGGTGTTAGCCTTGTCTTACATAAGAAGGGGTAGTGGGAGGAGGGGGTCAGGAGAGCTTTTATAGTATATAGATAAATATGTTTATAGGTTTTTATAGTATATCATTTTAGTATATATATATATATATATATATATATATATATATATATATATATATAAAGGTTTTTATAGAAGCTGGTATTTTACCCCTGCAGAATTGAATGGTCAGTAGGACCGAATTTAAGCAATATATTTATTTATCCACAATTCCCCATCCACCAGAGTACTCCATTGCAGAGTTGGAAGAGCACTGGTGGTATATACATATATACATGTGTATGTGAATGAAGGTTTATTTAGTATATAGAGACAAGAAACAAACACCCCCTGACCCTGCCTCTTATAGACCCATCTCCATTTCAAACTAAATGTTACCCTCAATCACACAGATACAAACCCCTCCCCTCTCACTCCAGAAACAGAAAACACAACTACACAGAGACGCAGAGGAATACAGGGAAATTCAGTGCATCATCAACGCCCAGGAGAGAAAAGAAAAGACAACTTAACCGTATCAAAACAAACACAAAAAAACTAAAATACACCACTACACAGCAGGAAAACGTTAAATAAACAATCTAATATACAAACAATCGAACCACTATAACTCATCCCCAATCAATTATCTATACACCCTGAAAAGGACCAAGTCCCCTACTAGACGTAAGATCAGCATTAACACATACAGAAACCATCAAACCGAGCAGAATTGCTGACACCAGCAAGAATAACAAACTTATCCCCACAAAGACTGACATCAGCAACAGGAACAAAATTACATATAAAAACACAATAACAAGAATAATTCCACTAATACAAACAATAAAAAAAACACTAAAAACCATAATGACCATCCCTTTCTATCTCTCTACTCCTCAAGCTCCCATAAACAAGGGTGCCCCTCCTCCTCCCTGCAAGAAAGATATCCTTCTTCATTCCTACACACAGACACAGTCCAAGAACTCAGACCAACACCCTGACCTTGAGGAAACCTCTCAATCATCTCACACATTACCAAAAAAACAAAAAGACACCCCCCCACCATTACAAATGAAAGGGGAGCCAGAAATCATGATAATGTCCCTGATAAGAGCTTTAGAAAACTTGAACAGCTACAACACATCAGAATGAAAGACGACCCAGAGGGTAAAATGATCAAGCCAAGTTAATTCAAATTCACTTGTGATACCTTTATACTCCTGAGAAAAGGCCAAAATTTCTGCCCCCCCCCACACACTTCAGCAAGAATATCTTAAATAAGGTCCATAATGACTTCTTCAGAGGAATTAAGCTGAGAGCCCACTTAGGCAAAGCAACCATAATGGTGACATTTTAGACCCACTCAAAAACCCCAATAAATCTTTCACCCTTTACGACATAGACATCGCTACTGAAACATTTGAACAAGCAGTTAGAGGAGACATTAGAACCTACATTAACAATCACAATAATCAGCTCCAACTACACAATAACCTCACTATTAAAGACCGTGAGTCCCTTAACAAACTTAAAAACTATACAGACTTAATAATCACTTGAGCAGATATGCAATAGTCATTTGGGGTGTTGATGAATACCAATTGAAAACTAACACTCAACTAAACAGCATAGAATTTTACAGAGAACTCCCTAATGACCCCTTCACTGAATACCAAAACATAATAATTGGCTCCCTAACAGAGATGTACAACAATAACATAATAGATAAAGGAACACTAAATATACTTAATCCCATTTCCACAAAACCTGCTAGGTTCTGCTTACTTTCAAGAATCCACAAATTATATAACCCTGATAGACCAGTCATTTCCTCCACAACTGCCTCACAACCAAACTATCAAAATATGTTGTCCGTCACATCCAACCCCTGGCTACGCAAGTTAAATCCTCCATACGAGACACCGCTGACCTCTTAAACAAAGTCAAACATCAAAACAATCCCAGAAAAAGCACTTCTAGACACTATGGACGTCAAATCCTTATATTCTAGTATCAAAGATGAAGAATATATTCTAGCCCTCAAATAAGCTCTTGATAATAGAACCACAAAAGAACCCAGAACAGAAACGATAACCACCCTTATGCAACACATTCTCAACCTCAATAGTTTCAACTTTGATGATAAACACTTCTTCCAGATGAAAGGCTGCGCCATGGGCACAGTAACAACCCTTTCCTTTGCCAACATCATCATGGGCAAATTCAAAGAGACCCACATTTACCCAGAGGTTGACAAAGACTGCATCTTTTATGACAGATATATAGATGATATACTTTTTATTTATACGGGAGTTAAAGCCGAACTAGACAAATTCTTCAGACACATAAACTCTAACAAAATAAACCTGACCCCATACCACTTGTAACCACCTTCCATAACACACTCCCACCTCTGTCAGATATAATTGATAAGAGATGGAATATAATTACACTCAGAAGTCGTAGAAATATTCCAAGAACCATGTGTCATCGCCTACCACAGACCCCAAAACATCAAAGACATGATCAGCAGTCACACTGTAATGTACAACAAAGTCTCACATAGCACCATCCCTAAAACCGTTGAATTCTTTCAACCTTACAACAAAAGAAATAGTCTATGCTGCAACTGCCTTAAGCACACCAACAATTTCACTAGCTCTACTACTAACCAGATTTTCTACACCTATGATAATTCTAACTGCGAAAGCAAAAATGTTGTCTACATCTTAGAATGTAATAAGTGCAAATTGGAATACATAAGCAAATCCAAGTGGCAATTCAACATTAGATTAAATAACAATAGGCACAGAATTAAAACACCCAATCATACCAACCTATTCCCAGTAGAACAGCACTTGCTCAACCCAAGCCACAATTTCGGCTCAGACGCGAGATTCACAATCATTAATAACATAGAGAAAAAATATTTTTAAAAAACGCACCTTGCAACATGACAAAAATTCTGGAACTACGTGAAGGTATGTGGATTAACAGACTTAAAACTCTCTCCCCAAAAAATTCAACACTGAACTTAACAACCTAAAACTACACCAATCTCTGACACCAAAATACTCTCACTCTTAATTACTCTATACCTACCAACTCACTATTCTTCAGACTATACTCCTACCAAAGCCCCAAAACCCCCTTCATATTTATATACTCTCAATTCCCACAATAACACCACATCCAATCCCCTTCCATGTACATCCAACATTGAGAACTTTGCACAGTCATACAGGCCCCTACTTATAGAAACATATGTAAGGTGTTTCATTTGTCCAACTCTAAGCCATCAGACTTTTCAGAACATCCACAATGACCATCAAGGATACATACTCACATTTCGCAAAGGATATTTGATCATACATAACAAGGACCCCCATACCCCACTTATACGGATTAATGCTAGAAATAGCCTCGTACCCCAACAGTCTGACACTAAACTACTACCCAGCTCCCCAATATCCATGACAACCAATACTTAAGAATGCCCACACAATCTGACCAGCACAACCAATAAAATACTCATAACTGCTGTTACTACTTCCTACAGAATATCCAACCATACCACCACAGATTTCTTCATGCCCAATAGAGTCTGGACTCACCATTATGACCAACCATGTATTCTCTTCCTTGATTTCCATAATTGCTTTCAAAGCGAAACATCTGATGCTAATTTTGTTTTCTACGGAAAAATTTTAACCATTAAAAAGTACACACATGCTTTATACTTTTATTCTTAAGTCTGTCTCATCCTATATTGTTCACATATATATAAGATTTTTATACTATATATACATATAAAGGTTTTTATACTATATGTATATATATATAAAGGTTTATCAAAATAGCGATGCTCTTACCATTGAGCCAAACAGTCGCTAGTCATGCAAAAGGCTGAAGTGGTTTCCATATCATTGGCAAGTTCAATTCCTGCAGCAGCCCCATTTTCTTTAATTGTTTATTTTATTTATGTTATCTAAATTGAATGATATTTAACCATGTAACATCAGGAGATCATTTCAGATAAGTTTCTGTGTAATATAATGCTATTTATAATTCATTCTGTCAGACCAAATATGTCCATTTCTCAAGTACATATATGTACAAACCCACAAATGAAAAATAATAATCACGTTAAAAGAATAAAATGAATAAACAAATAAACATAAAAATGAATTTTAAAAACAATTTTGATTGGAAGATTAAAACTGACTGTGTCAACAATAATGTAGGAACCTTTAATCACTGGTACACTTCTTAACAATGAAATAATCCTCAGATCATCTCAAATGATTCTTTAAAACTAGGATTCCTAATCATCACATCCTAGTTTTAATTCCCTTATTCTATCACATGGTTTCTTTCCCTACCCAGAATGTTCCCATGGCAACCAGTCTCTTGGAGACCTGACCACTCAATGACCCCTACTCTCACCAATCAGTAACCAATTCTCAAGACAGCCATCACCATCACTTCAGTTTGCTGACTCACAATAGCAGAAAGGACTTTGTTGATGGACACATCATTGAACTTATGGTTCTTGTTTTCTATTTCAACACAAAGTACATAAATAGAGAAAAAAACACTGATTTTTTTTATAGTTTTGTCTTTTTTCTAATATGTGTTACATGTTATTGTTAATGGTCTAATTTAGTCAAAACAATAAGGAGTCTCAGTAGATTCTTTTCCTTTTTAAACAATAGAAAATAAATTTCACTGACAATATGATGTAGCAATACCTGTATTTGAAGTTGTGTAATTGTTGTTACAGGGTCACATTATTGTGCAAATTTTTGTATTTTAACACAGAATAAATGCATAAAGAAACAAAGAAATAATATTGATTTTTTTAGTGTTTTTCTCTTGATATATGTCACATGTTATTGTTAATTCGATCAAAATAAAAATAGTCTCAATAGATTCGTATGGATTTTTCATCTCTTTCCTTTTTAAATAATAGAAATTAAATTTGATTAAAACATCAAAAATATGATTCACTTATACGATACCTATATTCAAAGGCGTGTAATTGTTGCATCGTTATAGTGACTTTTTCCTATTTTTACTCAAAATAAATATTTTTATTGTCACGATTGAATTAAACCATTAGCATGAAAATAACACGTATTTTTAAATCAATAATAATAACACGCTCAGTGCTGCTTGAAATGTGACTTTTTTGGCTGAATCAAATTTCGGGTCCTCAAAAACATTATTTTGCCTTAAAGCTGAAATTCTTATTTCTTAGTAGTCATTTTTTTTTCTGTAGGATGAATCTATCATCATCATTATCATCATCAGTCTTTTAACGTCTATCGTTCAACATAGACTTTCCCCAGGATTTACCAAACTTCTCTATTGTGGGCATCGCGAAGCCAGTACTTTCTGAATTTGTCTAGCTCGTCTCTCCATCTAATACTCTGCTGGCCTTGGTTGTGCATGTGATCTCGGGGGATCCATGTCGTGAGTCGCGATGTCTGTCGGTTGTCTGTCATTCTAGCAACATGGCCAGCCCATTGCCATCTGAGATTTTCAATGGATTCTATGATGTCCCTGACTCCTATAATGATCGACAGACTTGCTCTGGAATCACTGGATCAGACACTGAAGAATATTAAAAGAAATTACATCACAGGAAGAATATATAAATCCAGGCAAGACTGGATTGGGTACTTCTGCTGTAGGGAAAGTGAGTGACCATTTTGGCAAACCACTCTCCCATAACTACCTCACCAACCCTGTTACAACCATAATCAGCTTTGACAGGGCCAATGAGATGTGAATTGTTGTTGGAGGTCTGTTAGCGTCTCCTCAGAGTTTTCAGGAGAAAGAGAAGGATGAAAAGTCAATAAAATGACAAAAAGTATCAAGATTGCCAATTCAGGATAAACTGGCTGTCCTTTTCTTACAAAGAAACCGTGTGAATTGCAGGAGAATAATGTAAAAAAAAGACAAAGGAAGGAAAAGGCATGATTTTTTCAAAGTAATTATACAAGACATTGGTACCAGAAATACACCAATGATATCAGTATTTGCCTCCAAAGACTATGTGGAAAAAACCTTTACATGGTAATAATTCTATGTTTTTTGACCATAGTGTAAGTCTATTCTAAGAACAGCAGAAATTCCCGTGGCTAACAGTGTTTGTAAGGAATTAACTTACCCAAAGAGAGAGTGGTTAAAGAAAGATAGACAGCGTTTGTAACAAAGAAAGAAAGCTGTTATCTTAATAAGAGAGGAAAGAAAGAAAATTATATCTTTCTATGTCACACTGTCATGTTATTCCTTTTTTTTGAAAAACATTTTTCAGAAAAAGGAAAAGAAAAAAGAGTACAAAAAAGAAAAAATGAAAGAAAGAAAAGAATGCAGACTAATCATTGTTTATAACATATGTAAAAACACACACACACACATATATATATATATATATATATATATATATATATATATACATATATATATATATATATATATATATACATATATACATATATATATATATGTACATTTATATTTATAACTTTTTCTTTCACCAGTGAATTATATTGCCTGATGGATGATATTTTTCCTTTCATTTTTAAGGCAATGATTATTTATTTTTTATTTCAGACGTTTTAACGTGGATCAACTTCAAAAATTTATTGGAAACAAATATTTTTAAATATTTTTAATGTTTTTTCTATTAAAGAAACAAATGTTGACAAACATTGTATATACAATATCATGGATTTAAACTGTCTCCTCTTCTAATACAACTATGAGGACCATCTAAAAATAGAGTTGCCTCCCTTAAATCAATTCTTTTGGCCCTGGTTTAATTTTCCGAAGTTAAAATGTTAATAAGAAACGTTTTGATGCCTCACTGAACAAAGCTTGATAATTAGATATCTATACTAGAGTACTTTATTTCGTTATCTGCAAAGTATAAATATTTCATAAATTGATAGTTTTCTCCAAGAAACTTGATTCATGACTGAAAGGTCTAATTGAATCTGTTTTGCTGATTGTGGAACGATAGAATTAACAGCAAAAAGGTTCCCAAAAGAAAACAGTACACGCTTTTCCTAACACTAAGATGATGCTACTTATTTATTTGTAGATTTCTTTTGCATATTGTCAACAGACTTCGCCAGAGTGAATAACGTACTATCAAATCATTACTGAGAGCGTGCTTTATCATAGTCAACTTGGACCCGGATCCTTCTTATACTAAGAAATAGTTGGCTCTTCACCGTCGACCAACTTTATAACTCTTTGTATAGGAGAGTGCTTCTGTGCCCTTGAAAACTGAAAATGGGTCGGCGTGGATTTTCGCGATTAACTAAAGTCAATTTAGGATGGTGAGATACTTTGCTTCTTTTTTTGTTGTAATTGGGAAAAAATCTGTTTGGCTTCGTCAAGTTTGAAACTATAAACGTTTTTCGGCCTGGGATATCATTTTTTTTTTTTTTTAAACCAGTCTCCTAGTTTTGTTAACTCTGGTTTTTCCTGTGTCCCCCGAGGCGGAACCTCCTCGTTGTGTTTGAATGGGTCAAGATGATATTTATTGCCTGGTGATGCGTCCCTCAAATGGATGTGCTGAATGAACTTGTCATTTCTGAAACGAACTGCGTGCGTATGAAGTTCTCCAGACCTTAGGTCACATTTCTCCTGGTGGATAAATGAATATTTACAGTTTTTTTTTTTTGGTTTTCGTTAATGTAGATACTTATCTGACTATCAACGAAAAATCCCCGTACAAAATAAAACGGGATTTTTAATAATAGTTTCCATTAAAAAACATCCCAATAAATTTGTGGGAACATTGTTGGTACTCTATGACGAGTGAGAAGTTCCCAAGTTTTCAAAAGTAAAATATTTGATCTTTTTCAAGTTTTCTTGAAACTCAAAATTTACTCTTTGTAAAAAATGGATCGCAATTGTGATGAAGCAGACAACTAATTCAACATTTATTTTTCACTTTTTGGATTCAAAAGAACAGGAAGACTGGTTCATTTACCAGAAAATTATGTAATATTTCAGATCTGTGATGCTACACATTTCCAAGGGTCGAATTTTATGTGTGTGTGTGTGTGTGTGTGTGTGTGGAGGGGTGCTCCACTAGTTATAAAAACGGTAGAATCTCGGCCGACTGCGGCAAAAACCGAGTTGTTTATTTTATGAAAAAAGTTTAATTTTATACTACTTACCGCTATTGTGTTATTTAGCTTAATGGCCGTCGTCTATCTCCATGGGTCCTGGCGACTATCGCGCGTATGTTGAACATTTTAGGCTGTGTTTTTGATTTTCTTTTTACAGACCGTTCTGTTTTGCGAATTTGGGGAAAAAATTGCCAGTAGTTTTGCTCCTTTTGTATTCAGAATATTTTCTTCATTATATATAATGATGACGATGATTACCTATTTGGTTTAATTTTCAGGGGTGTTGTGGTTGTAACGGGTTTGGTCAGTTTCGCAATTGCACGGAAATCAATCCAGAACAGCCGTTATGAAATCATGAAGAGCCGACAGAAAGTAAGAGATGCCTGCAAGCAAGACCAAATTGACGAATCTGTAAAGTCTTGACCCTGATTGCCATCCATAGACAGAAAAGATTGAACATCCTTCAGCTTGAACGGGATGTGAAATGTGGACTTTCTTTCATCCTATTTAAAATAAATTGATTTCATCTCTCATCAAGCAATGAAATCTCTTACTCTCATGCAATCACAAAAACATTGAAGTAGACAAATGGATCAACTTTCTCTGACCATGAAGTAATTTAATCAGATAATTCCTCTTAAGAATTAGCTGTTAATTTTATGTACTCGATTGAGGGTAAAGTAAGCGCTTATAATAATGAAAAAAAAAATGCATGTGTATAATTACTATATATGTGTAAATAAACTACAAATTTGGTAACCGAAATCTTTTTTTTTTTTTAACTTAAAAGAAATTATTTAGATTCTGAGACTCGATATTTTCATTTATGTTCTTCATTTCCTCTTTTTTCCACTTTTGCTTCTTTAACCTTCCCTCCAACAGGAATCAACAAAAGGACAAATTTTTTGATGAGAATTCACTGTCTTACCTAACTTACTTGTTCTAACCTGGGTTGTAGTGTTAAAGTCTGAAGTAGTTTGGGGGTTGAAGTCGGTAAAAATATAAATACCTGAATATAAGTGAACTTTTTTTTTTTTCATTTTTTTTTTTTTTAGGGTGTAACAAAGAAAAAGATTGTCTAAAATCAGAAATTTGGTTATGAAACAACTTATCAAATATTTCTGCAATAATGAAATTAAAAGCCAATCTTTTAGTCTTGGTTAGAATTTTAGGCACCATGATTTTTGTCTTGGTACTAGAATCACTGACATTTGTCATACAGATGTATGGAAGTTAAACAAAGCATAGAAAGGCTCCTAAATCCATTTTCCTTAAAGTTGTTATAAAAAGCACCTAAAAATTAAAATGAGGGTAAAAACTAGTCAAGATTAATAGACAAAAAATATTGTGCCTTGTAATTGAGTGCTTTCAATCAATACAGGAAATCTATAATTGATGGCAGTGCCTGGTAAATGATCAACGTTCCAACCATTCAATACTTTTATGTTCGACACCATTTCAATCCTTCCCAACATTTCCAATGAACATCAAATTAGTTATCTCACATCAGAATGCAAAATGTTCAAGCTTCAAAGACAAATATTGAAAGTTAAATGCCATTATAACCAGATCACGCGTCTCTCAGTAGTACATAATTTCCAGTAAGAAGTATCCTATTGAGAAAGGCCATTCTATCAAATTTCAAGTAAATCTGACTTGAAACTCCTGAGAAACAATATGGGGACAGACCTACCTACCCACAGGCAGAGGTGAGGATGCCTCTAAAAACAGTATTGTAGACTTGAAAATGACCAAAATGTCAACTTTGATGCATTGGGCACTTATCATATATAGCCACTCAATTGGTTTAATTACCAATTGAGGTATCAGTCAAGGGTTTGTGTACTGACACCACAGCCCTGGTACTTACTATGTAAGACTCTGTCTGGTGACTTACTGCTGTTCTCTTCAAAGAGATAAAAAAAGTTCCTTGTCCCTTTCCAAATGTTGGAGCTTTTAAAAAGAAACTCGTTAAATTTGAAAACATGAAAAATTTCCGTCAATTATTTTGAATCATTAACATTCAAAGAATTTTCCAGATATTTGATATAATTTTCTTCGTTATTTTTGTTGTTCCTGTAACATTTGGCAAATCCATTCTACAGCCTTCCTCAGGTGTACTATCCCTTTGTAAAGAGTGGGAATCTTTTTCTGTGAGTGCCAGTCAAAAAATAGTGGCAAACATTTCTTTTTTTTTTTTTCTTTTTTTTTTTTATTTTTAGCAGCAATCGTTGGAACAAGGATTGTGTATATTTTAAACTCCATTTTTTGTTGAATGGACGCTCCTATATAGTATTTTTATTGAGCAGCAAAATCCATTCTGACTCAAAACTTGGTCTGGTAACTCAGATTGTTTCCTTAATGAAAACAAAACTATTTTGGAGATGCTAGGAATAGAAAATGAGGAAGGATTTGTATGCATCAATAAGATCCTACAATGAGGATGAAGACTGTAAAGCTGCAATTGTTAGAGCAAATGAGACCAGGAAAGTCATAGATAGATTACAATGTTATTTTGTGGAAGAAGCTAATGAAGGTAATCCGTTAATCTCTAACGGTCAGCTCGGTTCATATTATATCAGTGATTCTCTGGGAAAAAAAAAATGCCAATATTTTCATTTCAAATATAAAATCGTGTTGAAAAATACCAGTGGAGTTACCTCCCTTAGTTTCAGAAATTCTCTCCCCTTTTCATTTTTCTTGATCGATGTGAAAGACTCCATGTAATTATCTATCTGCTTCAACTGGGCTGAATATGACAAGGTCGAATATGTGCAAAATTGTCCAGTTCGTTTGGTACCAGGATTGATTAATTGCGATGGGGAGGTGCAGCTTAGAGGAACAGACACCTGGACCTTGACATATTTTCACTTCCTGATTATGGACGACGCGGGGACTCTGGCATGAGGGTCAGAGAAGTAAACATAGATTTTGTGTTTTGCACTTTGATCCTGTTAGCCATTGATAAGGACTCCTCATTTGTTTTTTTTATTAAAGAACTCTAAATAGAATCAAAATAAGTAATAATAGCATTTAGATCAGGCATCGGAAATCTTTTTGACTCGTTGGCCACAGAAGATATTCATCATCCGTCAACATTCATTTGGAAAAAATAACTCAGAATAAGTAACGATACCAAAAAAGAGATTTTTTTTAATACTTTTGAAAGGTGGGCAGGTCCTATGGTTGCTTGCACCCTGGGCAAGTTGAACTTGGGCACCCTTTAAAGTATAGTATCATATATATATATATATATATATATATATGGTGATGAGCTATTTGAATTATGACTTAAGAGGCGTATTGTGTATGTGTGTATATATATATATAAAATTCTTATTGATATGAAGTGTTTATAATAAAAGTGCTCAATACTTCCAATGAAACAGAGCTAATATAATGATACTTATGGAATCCTCACTACAAATTAGTTTCATGTTATTTTGCAAATATCAAACAAGTTTTAATAAATTCTGCCCATGTTGCCATTACATTGGGTCAGCCCTGCTAAAGAGGACCCCCCCCCCATACTTCCACTTTGGCTAATCAGAGCTTTGATTGGAAAATGTATTTTCCATGCTATGAGTTTCATATCAGAATTATCAACTTGAATTTTTATTTGATGAAACTTTGTCATATTTGTCTAATTTCTTTCTAGCATTTTAATTCATCTTTATTCTGCTTTACAATTACTTTGTCAGTCTATAATAATAAACCTTACAATTACTTTGTCAGTCTATAATGATAAACCAACATTACAGATTGGAAAAGAATTATTTTTAAAAAGGCAAGACTCAAAATCGCCTTGAGAACCTCTTCTGGGGTCCATGCATTATCATGATAGCACACAACACTTTTGCTATTTTCACCTTGAAGCCATGTTCAAACAATCTGACCATAGATGTCAGCTATAACCAACTAAAGAGATCCTACCAAATACTTACCTAAACTTTATTTGGATGTAGCCGGTTTGCCTCCACTTCATAAATTGACTTGAACAATGGCTTTTGTCTATGAGCCATTTTTCATCATCATTCACTGTTCACGCTTTCTAAATGGTGGGCTCAAACCATAGGGAACCCATTTTCCAAGTTTAGATACCTTTCCAAGTTATTACAGATGGCAGTCTATTGTTAAATGGTTTGAATTCAGTTAGAGTTAGTTCTTCAACCATAAAAGCACAATTTCTATTGAGTTCAGACAAAAGCACTCCATTGTTGAATTGAAGAGTTAAACTCAACAGGATGACCTGTACGTACACTCAAGTCACATTTTCTAAACCTTTCAAACCATCTCCAGCAGTTCTCAAGACCTTCCCAATTAACACTATATTTTGGTGGTTCCTGCAGCATTACTTATATTGCCTTTTCTATAAAGACTATTATTACACGTTCTGCAGCTACGGCCAAAAAGGATGATCGTTATGTCATCACATCTATTATCATTCAGGCATTTTAGGATAGTTAAACTATTCACTATCAGATTCAAATACTATTTTCCATTTTCTTCCTACAAAAAGTGAGCAACAATCAGAATTCTTGGATCTAGAGCTGTGCCCATTACAAATAAGCATTTTTTTTTTTTTTTTTTTAAGGGACCAAGCATTATGGTGTGTGGAACAGTCTAAAAGTCTTTGAAAATTATTTTCCATGAGACTATGGCTTCAAAGTATTTTGTTTACTTCTCTTCAATGTTGCCCCATTTAGATATCTTATAGCAGACACTGCACCGTCTTTTCTCTAGTGAAAAATCAACTGCATACAATGGCCAATTGTTGAGTAATCGCAGTGCACACAGATTCCCTTCAGTTCAGTTGTTTAGCACTGAATGGTCTTCCAACTACAAGGTTACTAATGCTTTGTTACAATCTTGTGTCACTTTTTCCTATTTACTTTTTAGCATGATCACAAATAGATCCATTATTTGGGCTGTGTTCCAAGTAATGCTTTGAGATATCTTTTTTTTTGGGGGGGGGGGATATAATATATATATATATATATATATATATATATACACACACACATCTGACAGGTATATTATACTAAGTTTGAAAGATTTTTGGTTTTGCCTATCCACACTATATCTGAAAGTTCAATGATATTTCCTGGAAGGGTGGGCATTGCAGTAAGGAAGAGGTGTACACTCCAAATGTTTCTCTTGGCATAAATAATCCCATACTATCCCCCCCAAGTGAAGAGTGACAATATCACAGTTCAATAAAGAGTTGTGCTTACGAAGACTTCAACGCTTATTCCTATAGACACCCGAATGCTGAAACTGCAGAGTTACTAGCTACATGCTCAAGCTTTTTTTTTTTTTTTTTTTTTTTAACCAGGGCTGGGGGGGGGGGGAGACAAGCTGTAGGTTCATAATAGAGTAAAAATTAAAATGAAATAAAAAAAAAAAAAAAATAAAATAAATAAATAAAAAAAAAAAAAAAAAAAAAAAAAGAGAGGGTACAATGGAGTTAAAGGGCACCACTGTCCTATTTACCCTGTGTGTGGAATTTATACCTCTCCCAAGGGTATTAGTGCAAAGTGAATACAGACAGATTTGGATTAAACTTTTGCCATGCTGTATCCCCAATGTAAGAATTGAGAAATTCTTGTGAGGATTTGAAAGCCAGCCAAACCTTTTGAATAATCTGCTCAAAACTGAAGCTGTGTAGTCATGAACACAGCAAATAAGAGTTTCACAGTAGACAATTAGTTCAACAGCAAAGAATGGAATTGGCAAATAAAGTCCCAACCCAGAGTTGTGTTCACTTTACACTCATGGAAAAGGAAGCTTACTGAGGAAGATGTTCTTACAGCAATATTTTAAATAAGAATTACCATTTGTGTGCGTGTGGATTATGTGGTTATATGATGACATCAATTATAAATTGCGTTATTCAAGATTATCTCCCGTTACAGTTAAATCTTACCAGAGACCAGGTGAATAGAATAAACAATAGAAAATGGGGTTGCTGCAGGAATCAAGCCTGCCACAGATAGGGTAGCCTCTTTAATGTAGTGATGCTCTTGCCATTTAGCTAATGGGATAAAAACCAGATGAGAATTGGGTGACAGCAGTTATTTGGGCTTTTGCATTTCCCCACAATCTTTTACAATTCATTCTGTTGGACCAACTATGTCCATTTTTTAATGCATGACAATACTTGCAAAAGCTATGAAGTAATCATTTGTGATTAAGAATGAAATACATCTCGGAATTGAGATGAGGTATTATTATTTCTATTGATATTTGGACCATCCTCATCTGTTGTTTTTCATACAACGTTTCAGCCGTTGCACTCTACGGCCTTCGTCAGGTATCATCTGGTAGATTTGGGAAGTAATGAACCGAACCCTTTATCCGACGGGAGTATATTGACCGTACTCCCCTCTTTAGCGTTAGTAGTATTGTTATACTGTAACCACTGTGCTATGTGTCTACATAGCGCAGTGGTTACAGCATCAGACAAATTACTGTAAAGTAATCTGATGGTTCTAGGTTCAATCCTAGTGTGAGACAGTATAACAATACTACTAATGCTAAGAGGGGAGTACAGTCAATATACCCCCGTCGGTTAAAAAAATAATTTGTTACCTCCCACACCTACCAGATGATACCTGACGAAGGCCGTAGAGTGCAACGTCCTAAACGTTGTATGAAAAACAAAGATGAGGATGGTCCGAATATCAATAGAAATAATAGAATGAAATATATCGTGAAAAATGTCAGGCTTGCAGAAACCCTTGAAAGATTCTACTGAACTCTGGTCTTAGAGACTGACAGATTCCACACCAGTCTGAATAGTCTACTCTTGACTAGAAGGATTTAATCCTATAATCCTTGACTAGAAGGATTTAATCCTATAATTCAGTGCAGAAGACACAAAAAGAAAAGACTGAAAACTGTAAAATAAACTTTATTAAATTTCACAACAACTTACAGCATTTTTCTTTTCTTTAAATACAATCAAAATTATCAACTTTTCAAATCTGAAATCTTGAAAGAGGTTATAACTTATTTGTTTGAGCTGATTTGCTCTATCCAAAGTTAAAACAATTAAATATTAGTATTTTTGATTAAAGAGTAATCTTTTATAAACATTTTGCCCCAAAATATTTGGGGTTAGGGGTATCAAAAGTATTTTTTTTTAATGACTGATCTTCACTCCAAAGTTTACTTCATGTATACATTAACCAATTTACTATGGATGGCTGAAGTTGCCATCATTGCAGTTCTGCTTATTCAATGACTTGTTTTGTGATTTATGTTACCTCAGTTCTATCAGAACTTGGGCTTCAGTGGGTTAAAACCAATACATGCTTTATCAAAACTAATCCACTGGACCTTTTGCATCAGATGTTATAATGTACACAAACATTGAAATTTTGACAATTGAGAGGTATCATTTAAGCCGGTCTCAAGGCCAGTGAAACAATATGCAGACAAAGGAAACAAAACTGATCAAACAGGCCAAATCTGGTTTAAAGGTTGTCAGGGTTTTGTTTTTTCTTAAGAGGGAAGAAAAAATACTTTTGATACATCCCAATAGCATTGAATAATATGACAAAGTTAAATCTGATGAAATCAGAGCAGCAGGAGCATAAATTTTTTAAAATAAAATTTGGAAATATAGTTTATAAATTATGAATTTAAGCCTATGTCAAAAAAAAAAGTTCAAGAGCCAAGTATTATGCAGTTCACTGGATAATCCTGAGGCAAGATATGAGAAATTAAAGTACCAAAATAATTGTGTGTGTATTCATATATGCAAGTCAAAGTCTGGCCTAATTATGAAAGAAAAGGGTTTTTCATAAAAAAAAAAAATTAAAAAAATTTAAAAAATCCTAGTTTACCCAGGCACATAATCCAATGCTTCTCCATTGATCACAGCTTGAACAGTGAAAATTCCTGATCAAAATTCATCTAATAACTTCATGATCCATCTTTATAAATTACACAAGTGTGGAAGATTTTCCAGGAATTGTGCCTTTTTAGGTTGTTACTCATGAAATGTGTTTTTTTTTTCTACAAAGAGAAAATGCCTTGAGTGAAAGACTTCACATTGAATCTGCAAAAAAATGCAATTACATTAGATGTTTGAGCCTTTAACAGCAAAAAAAATGCATCTACCCAAGAAGTAGAACCAATTTTCAAGTAAGATTTCAAATTAGAGAATGTTGCTGACAATGTCTTCAAAGCCTTTGGAGCAAACATAAGACGAACCGTTCTGTGTTGGTTCAAAAGATTCAGGTCTTGAAATATGGATACCAATACCTCAATGGAGACCCAAACTTGTTTGGAGAATTATCAACAGCAGTGGCAAGTGACCCACGAATAGTTCAAGCACTTTCTATAGACTCTAGGACTTCAACACCAATCAAAACAAGGTTAAAACATAGGAAAGATGGGTCCCATATGAATTGAATTAAATACTCTGAAAGTTCTTGACCCAATACCTCTTGACAATGTCAAAGCTTAGAGAATTTTGAGATAGGAAGTTTTGCAGCCTCCATATTGACTGACATTTTTCCTAAGGATTATTTGGGCACTGAACTATATCCATAAGACATTCAATAATAGGGAAGCCATGATTCGTGCTTTTACTAAATTTGTGACCACTCAACTTAAAATTCTATGGAGGGGACATCATTAGAGGATCACTGAAAAAAGGTTATCCCTTGAAATGGGTTAGATTTTGATTATATTTACTGTTTAATCATTTTTTTTTCTTAATAGAAAGACATTTCATGTGTAACAGCTGAATACAATGTGGCATTCAATTGAATGAATTCACTGACCTGTATCTAATTCACGTTTAAGAGATTTTAATTCAATAGACTTAAAAACTTAAAATATCAATTTTTTTCTCAAGAGAAGCATCATAGCAACTTTAATTACAGAAAGTCGTAGAGTTCCACATTCTATATTCTCATTCGACAGATTGATTCAATCATCAAGTGATATGTTTGATCAAATAAAATAAATTATATTACACATCAAATTAGCTACAACTACCTTTGCTTCCTAGTATTTTGCTTCTTTGGAGAGATCCATTCTAGTGAACAATGTAGTTTATTTCCTTCAAGAGGAGTGAATACTAAGAAAAATTTCAAAGCAGTTATATCCAATATTCTGGATTCATTATCTTTCAAAATTCGAAGACATTCTATTGGCTTTTTATTCAGAAATGCTAGAAGAGATTTTTATTTCATACAAAAAAGAAAGCAGTTATCAAGAGTTTGGGGACAATGTTTTAATTGATCACAATCAGAAAAACAAGGCTATCTTCTTCAATTGATAAAATATTTATATAAAATTTTACAGAATAGTTATGTAAAATTTACTTTATTTTTTTTCTAAGAATATGCCAAAGAAATTTTATATATATAATAATATAGCTATTTTTTTTCATAAAATACACTTCAAGAATTTATTTCTAAATTTAAGAATATTTATTCACCTTATCAGAATTTTTATTCTGAAGGAGTTGATTGAAGAGACATGCACACACAAACACACACTCAGATTATCTAGATAAAAAGATTAACAGTAAAAATGAAAAAATTATCTAGGCTAAATACAATTTTCATCAAAGTATATATATATGTCTATATACATTTTTTTGAGAAACCTACAAAATGTAGGGACAACAGGAAAGAAAAAAAAAAAAAAAAAAGTTTATTTACCATTTGCACTTTTGAGGGAAAAAAAATAGTAACATACCTTAATTCTCCGAAACTTTAAAAGCTTTCATTTATATATTTTTAAAAAATAAATTCAAATTGCAGGAGTGCAATTAAAATTTGCAACGATTAAAGGAAAACGTATCTGTACTTATATTTGGGTCGAATGTGAAAGCCCCGTTTCAGCATAAGCTAGGTGAGGAGACTAGTGAAGTCTCCTGAAACAAGGGCTCATGGGATACACGTAGCTGGCAAAGAATTTCTTCCAGTTTTAAGAGCAAGAAGTTACGACACCACAACATATGAACCAATTCTGAATTGTCTATTCCTCTTATGGCTGCGAGCAGTTCTAGGGAGTAATTCGGATAGAGGCCTCTTATAAGCGGCGCTAATTGTTTGAGAAGGATTTTGTTTTGGACTTTGAGGGTCAAAGGGACGCTTCGAAGTTCACTGAAAATGCGTCCTCCTTGGCCTTCGATTAGTACGGTTTGTCTGTGTTCCGCCGAGACACTTACAGACTTTGTGTTTTCTCCTTGGATTGTGGAGAAAAGGTCATCACCGAGCAAGTGACGTTCTTCGGGTATTCCTATCGATTGGTCAATCGACTCCAGGCTGTCTTTGGCGCACAGAGGTTGTTTGTGTTGACCAACCACCAGGGCCGTCTGCGTCTCAATAACCCGTACGTTGAGACAATCGAAACAGTGAATCAGATGAAGGATTACAGAATTTTCTAGACTCGACAGCTTCGTAGTCACCGCCTCCGCATTTTCTGGGCAAAGATTACGCACGAGCGACAGTAAAGGAGTCTTCAGCAGCTTGTTCAACGGCTGGCGCTCGGCGAGGATCGGACGTGGAAGGTCTCCCGAAAGGCCTAGATGATTTTCGCAAAGTTTGATAAGAGTGAGGACCTCATCCAACCGCATTTTGAAAAATTGACGACAGTTGAGCATGTGGAAGAGCTCCGACTGATGACATAAGTGGAACATGACGCTGGTCACCCGTTTAGACAGTTCAGGGTACATGCTATGGATGGAGGGAAATAAGAATTCGCTCAGCATCAGCTTTTGCTCTGCAGGGGTGGAGCATACGAGAGAGTTCATGAATTGCTTGTTCTTGCTGACTGATGCTTCGGGAGAGATCCGCCATTTTGGTTTGCACGGTGCCTCGGCCATTTTGCGAGAAAGAAATCTTCAAGAATCACGTGTAACTAAAAATGTAAGTTCCAAGATTTTCTGTCCAGCCCTTCAAGAGTTATGAAGACTGAAATAAAAAAAATAAAAAGACGACAAGTCATTTGACTGCTGTTATACGCATACATAAACACCAATTTACTTTGAAATACAGTAGATTAGAGTTAATAAGGTGACCAGTTAATTGGGGGGGGGGCAGTCGACTGAATGGAATCTGCGATAGAAATGCCAACATCAACTAAGTTGCAGCTCACTTCACAATAGTGCTCTTGGGAAAGGTATGAATCTATCCCCGCCTATGGGAAAATAGCAAGGGTGACTGGATTCTTCATCGTTGGTTAACAACCAGTCAAGGAGATGGACGGTAGATATCAAGCTATGAAAATCCAACCCCACAAACGTTGCGAGAGGCTGATAAGGGACAAATTAAGTAATGCGCTTCCCCGAAATGTACGGGGATAAGGGTTCTGGTGAAGCTTCGACGGGCCCAGCAAGCCGGAAGTGGATTACAATAAATTGCTCAAGTAAAATAGAATAAAAGACGGTAGAATGAAATAGTACCACTGCCGTCGCCACGCCACCTCGAGTATGAATGATTTTTAAAAAAATGAAATAACAGACGTAAAAGTTTGACCATATATATATATATATATATATATATATATATATATATATATATATATATATATATATATATATATATATATATATATATATATATATATATATATATATATATATATGTATATATATATATAAATGAGTTTTGCATGGCCATCCATTGCCTGTTTCCACTCAGATGGCTGGAGGGGTGACAGGTATATTTTCGGTAACAGGGTTACCCCTGAGTAATGTTGCATGGGAACAAAGTTGGGGTAACATAAAACAATTGTACTGCACCATTATCATTTTGCTGGAAGGTTCCGACTTTCAAACCCTCTTACCCTCGGTGAGAAGGCCCAATCCCCCCCCCCCCCGGCAGACGCCCACGTAGGTTTGATAGTTACACATTGAATGCATTTAGAAACGGGTCTAGCCCATTTGGAAGAGGGGCACAGCAATCTTTATACCATTTTACAAGGTGAACTTTGCAAATACCTGATAACTGACGTCATTTTCTTTTCTTTCACCGTTTAGAACAGAATTAATTTAAGAATATTTATCTAATTTTCAATTTCCAAGTCCACTTTAGGTAGACCTATTTACAAGGTTAGACTTGTTTCCGATGAGGGAGATTTGCTGAGAGAACCAGTGTCAGATAATGTACCGACATGAATCTCATTTTGAGTGGTGACTTTTTAATGACGATTATATCTACACTATATTTAAACTGAAGTATTTTAACAATCCAATAAGACTTATAATTAAAAGATAAACATCTAGACTTATTTCACTTGTTAACTGCAGCATAAAAAAGGGCGATAAAATCCAAAGATACAAGGAAGTTATTTCAATGGTCCCTTTAGTTGAGAGATTATTCTAAAATAGTGAATAGTTTTGTTTGTTTGCTTTTTTTAATCGTCCGATTTAGAGATCTTACCTCACCCAAGAGAGCCGACGTATTCAATTGAATATCAGAAGTGCTCACAGTGAGAGAGTTTAGATTCCACGGGAGCAGCCAACCAAGAACCATTTACCATAGAACTCGTCCCAGGACAACCAAGTTGAAGTCAAAGATTAGCAGGTATAATTTTTAAATATTACCTGGCGTCCGAAGCAGCCAACCAAGGAGCTTTTTTTGTGGTTGAACAAAGCTGGAGCCTGGAACTAGGCGTTTAACTCTAAAACAATTTGTTAGTCGTACGATAGTTGGGAGCGTAGAATTACGATGCAATTTTCCCAGCTTTTACCGTAGTCGACATTGAAGATATAGGAAAATGAGGTCAGGTCTGGGTTTAGACCTTGGGGCTCGGGATACTTCAGTGGGCCCTTCATACAAAAATTAGAATACACGGCAAGTCAAAATTCGCACATCAAAGTCAATCTATTGCAGGCGATTGGGACAGACAAGTTATACATACATTAGAAAGATTAAAGAAGTTGTACATCTGAAGGAAATACGGAGTATACAGATGCCAACAAAAATTTAAGTAGATTTTAGGCAGAACTAATTTTTTTTTTCGTATCCCATACCCTAAATGCTGTAGACCGGATCACAAGCAGTGATTTAGTTTATTTTAAAGTTGGAGGCGTTATAATCCAATGAATTCATAGCAGTAATTAATTTACTTTTTAAATATTTTTGTATAGAGGGAGGTTGGGGCGCTGCCCCCCCCCCTCGATGAATGAGGCCATATCAACCTTAACTGCCTTCCCAAGTTTTTAACGTTTAGATAAAAGATAAACTCGATATTTGCTTTCTCAAAGAATCCCCAGAAGGAAAAAAAAGCACAAATGAAAAATTGGTGGGAAGGGGGCCTTTTTAAAAAAAATAGTTCTAAGAAATTGAGGTCAAGAATTAAGGGTTAGAGTAGTGGGGCTTTGATCAAGTGTGCCATTTTACCTGAAAAAATCCCCAAAGATCGGTATGGCTACTGACTTGCATAATCAAACTTCTTAATTCAGGTCCATTGACTCGTCTCAACAGGAATGAGCTATGGACGCCAGGAATACACATTCGCCGAGAATAATTACACTACATCAGAAGTTCAAAATGATTAGAGACCAATTCATGCAACATTCGTATCACGCATATATGTACCATATCGATACATCATCTATAAAAAAAAATAAATGAAAATAAGGATTTTTAAAGATTGCAATTGTTGGTCCAAATGACGATAGAGACCACTAAAAGCCCCATTTGGGGTCACAGACGAACAAAGAAATCTCTTGCCCCCTCAGCTGGTTGGAATCAGAATTTCTAACTCCAATAGGGACAGTTTACATTCACTTCGCGTAAGTGCTGCTGTAGAAAGGCATGAACCCCCTTCTCCAGCTATGGGCGAATAGCAGGGAATTTTTAAACATGGGAAACCTATCAGTCTACAAGAACACTGAAAAGTGATCGAGAAGCAGAGGTTGATAGAATGCTAGATTAATCTTGTCAGCCGATTATCCGAAACGATTGACGAGAATCGTGAAGAGGTTGTAAGGTTAAAAGTTTAAGTGAATTCTTATGTGGCTGGTAGAAATCTTTGCCTTGATTTAGAACTCTTCGAAAGATGATTACATTGACTAAATGTCCAATTTGTAAGATTAACACCTTTAATTTCTATTCATTTGACTAAATTTCAATGCACACAACAGCATAGTATTTATACCAATTGAAAGCATGGAAAATGTACAGAAACGTTTGTCATCACAATGGAAAGATCAATACTAAATTAATACTAGGGACGGGCTCAGAATTTGGAGCAGGGGGTAGGCAGGTTCCAAATGGAAAAAATATTTGTTATTCACTTGAATTCTTCGTCTAGATGTTTAAGATTTAAAATTGTGCTTTGCCCGAGTTGTTAGGAGTCTGGGTCCTCCTTGACTTATGCACTGAAAAGATTTTGAAAAAGTGAAGTTTTAGAATAGAAACCTTTACAGATTTTTCGTGTGGCCAGTTTAAGCACTAGGACCATTACTAAACAAATTTAGCAGCGTAGGGGTTAGAGAATCGGACAGAATTACTGCAAGCAATCTAATGGTTCTAGGTTCAATCCCAGTGCGAGACAATAATTCGAAAATACTACTACTGCTAAGAGGGGAGTGCGGTCTATTTACCCCCGTCGGTTAAATGAAGGGTTCAGTTGGTTACTTTCCCCCCACACCAACCATATGAAGGCTGTTGAGTACAACAGCCAAAACGTTGTATGAAAAACAACCAAGATGAGGATAGTCCGAATATTAGAAATAAATGAGGCAATCTTTGTTCGAAAGGTTTCATCAAAACATTACCATACTTTGGTATAAACACACAAAAACCAACGAACTCCTCATTCTGTGAAAAGTTACAATCATATTTGTTACGTGTCTGATCTAAATACCCGTGTCTTGGTAATTTCCCTTCCCCAATCTTCCATCTTTAGAGAATATTGCTCGTGTCTGGTTAGAATGGGACAGGTGTGTGCAATTTAAATGAAGATCTAAACTACTTTACCAGAAAAATTAAAAATATTGACACTTGGTGTAGACAAGGGTTAGGGTTAACCCTAAGCCACCAGAAAAAAAATACTTTAAATTTGTCAGATTTTGATATCTCACCTGAAGGAAAGAAGAGTGTTTACCTGGCCTCGTATTCTAATGACATTTGTAAAGCTCAACATCAAAGGGTACTACCACCACAAGCCAACCACTTCACTTCGTGGTAGTGTTGGAGTTTTGGGCGCCTAGGGTAGTAACAGTTCCATTTATATCAAAGCGGAGTCAATTGATTTGCATATAATTTCTAACGCCTACAGTAAATTTTAAAGGAAATGGTTTGTTTTAAATATTTACATTCGAATATTCTATTTACACGCTCTGCTCTTAGAGTGTGTGTGGGGGGGAGATCGGTTTTCTAAACGAAGGCTGAAGCCATAACAAGCAAGCTTTATAATTGGATGTATACAAAAGTTGCGCCTTGGCCAAAGTCACTGATACGAAATTTCAATTCAAACAGACAATCTACAAGACAACTTAGTTGGGGAGAGAGAGAGAGAGAGAGAGAGAGAGAAAAAAAAAAGGAGCCGACGACCCCTCTGCCAAATTGGTTCTGCAAGTAGATCTTTGCTCTTGCAAAATGCTGTTCAAACGATTCCCAAATTTTCACTTCAAAATAGATCTCGAAGTCTTGTTTCTACATAACTAAGTTAAACCTAAGGTTGTCTTCTCGAAGAGACATTTCTATTTACTGTTCAGGTTGGGGGGGGGGGGAGGAGAGGAAAAAAGACCCGTGTACAATACACCTTCACTAATCCGACAGAGATACGTTTCCCCCGGGTGTACCGGACCAACCCGCTGCGCATTGCTCTGGTTGCACAAGATCTGTTCAGTGAAGGCACCCTTGTAAATATAGACAGGCGATTGATACTTGCTTTCTAATATTTTCTCATTTAACCCCAGTTATGGCTCCATCGAGTAAAGGAAGAGCATCTGGTGCTTTGAAGTGAAAACACCGCACATTATCGATTAAAAGATAATGCTTATCTGTGTCTAACGTACATTAAAATTTCATTTGCCTCCCGTTTGATGTTTCAGTTCCCACATCTAAGTTTTGATTTAAATATTGTTAAAAAAGGTATGAAGGTAGCTAGCTATTTAGAGGTAATCCCGATTCGGCATTTTCTACAATCTGGTGCACAGATTCCGGGCTAGAGAAGATCTATATTATGACAAAATTAAAATGCAAGGGCGTTTAGTCTTTCACTAAACACCCACTTTCAAGATACGGGTTATTTTGCCCTTACAGGTTAAAAAATAAAATAAATGGACGAGTATCATTTATATAACACGCAGGTATCATTGTAAATACATTTCTAGAAGAGTCCCCCCCCCAAAAAAACGTGGGGTGTTTTGGCGAAATATGCGAACGTAATTGAGAGAGACCAAGAGAAAAAACCGCAAACTGAGAAGCATGTAACGTGTGCATGAGAGAATCATGCTCAACCTCACATGGAGAGGTCATAAGACAGCAGAGCATATCAGGAAAAAAACGGATCAGAGACATGGAAACCATTAGAAAACTCAAACGGCAATGGGCTGGTCATGTGGTAATGAAAGACAACCGATGGACATCCCGACTCACAACATTGATCCCCAGAGACCGCATGCGAAACCTAGGCTGACAAAAAACAAGACGGTGAGATGAACTTGACAAATTCAGAAAATACTCCGCGACGCCCATGATAGAGGAATGTGGCAGATCCTGGGGAAGGTCTATATCCAACGACGGACGTTGAAAGACTGCACAGAAGCGTAGTTACAGATTTGGGAGTTGGGCTTTCCTCAAAGAGGAACTCAAATATTTAGCGAGATATGTCAGTAGGTGAACTACTTGAAGCTTTTGCGCTCCCCGATCTCTGCAAGGAGTAAATTAATGCACGATTAATCCTCTTCCCACCCGCACAGAACCGGATGCTACATTAGTCTTCATGAAAGAAAGATCTTCAAGACTTATGCAAGTTTGTTCATTAACCATTTTAATCTTAGGTAGTCTCATGACCTGAACAAGTCTTTCCTATCACCGTGTGAGTACACTACCCTTTTTTAAGCTATCCATTGCTCGATTTAAACATCGTGTGGCACCAAGCTATACAGAATGCTCATAAATAATCTTTACAACTTTGAAGGGGGGCCCCAAGGAATCTGTACGTTCTTTCCTATCTACCGGTTAGGGAAGGTTTCATTGATAAGTTTTGCTGTAAAAACAATTGTTGGTTGCTGGTCAACCAACTGCAGTACCAAGAATTCTTTCAAGGCATCAAGAGTTAGGATTAGAAATAGAATCGGTCGTAGAGATCATCTGATGCAAATCCTATGGACCTTTTTGTGGGGCTACCTTGAAGACATTGTCGATCACACAAACGTCCAAGACCTCGATCTCAAGCAAAGAATCCAAGCCAAGCTATACCTACCGTTGATCAAGATAAGGCTAGAGATTGAATGTCTAGGTGTACTCCGAATGGCATCGTGTAGAAGTGTACTTGTTTGTAGAATCAAAAATACAAATATGAACGTACACATGGGGTGGAATCTAGCTCCAGCCATTTTTTCAAATTCGAATTGCCCTTTTAGTCAAAATTTGTAATATAAATTAATAGAAGACGTTACTAACAATTTGCTCTCAGCTACTGGTTCCATCAGTTGAACAGGTTATTGTAATTTATGATAGCAGCAGTAGTATCGTTTATTTAGAATATTCAGGAGTAGTTATTGTAATCAGTAGTAGCAGAGTTATAGTATATTTGGGTTCATTCAGTTATTTATATTACATTCTTATAATTGTAGATATGAATTGATAAGTATGGGGGTGCTCATTATACGCATAAAGATATATAATCAGAGCGTAGTTGAATGGCCCTTTGTGGGCCTTCAGTTGCCTAATCTGCTTCGCTATTTACCCTTATCTGTGGAGCAGTATGAAGTGGAAAAGAGGTGGGTTCATGCTAAATGAACGTAAACAACCTCGGACAGAATTTTAACTGGTTCTCCGATTCCATTGTCCACACTTAAGTCATGCCACTTGCACCCCAAGCGAATTATACTGAAAGGCACTTTGCTTAGGTCTCGAATACAAACTTGGAACATGAACTTTGATGTCTTCAGAAAACTTATATTAACACAGTATCGCACATAAACGAGTACATTTAACCACTTTCATAGAAACTTTACATTACAAAACTGGATTTTATTTTTAGTGGAACATTAAAACGGATATCAGGTACTATTTTATGACCAAACTACAGCATTGAAAATTTCACCAAGAATTTTGTAAGGTTTAATTATTTTTTGGGCGGCAAAACATTTGTTTTGCCAGTTTCATTGCTGTAGAGTTTAGTAATAAACAAAACCTGATATACATTTTGATTGTAATGTTCCACTGTATCAGTGGTAAACAGAATTTCTTTGGAAAACCTTGTTTACCACCTGATATGATAATGACCCTTCTTGAAACTAGACAATATCATCCTTACAAAAAGGGTGTCAGTGAGAATCAAGTTGTTTATTTTACTTACAATCCAAAAGATTTCTGAACTAAATCAGAATCATAACATGCCGTATTTCCCGGCTAGTAAGACGTTACAAGTATGTCACCAATTACGATGCCATTTTTCTGTCACACCTAGTTATCACATTTTGGACCTATTATCATTTTCTTCGGGAAACTGCGTCTTACTAGTCAGGAAATGACGAACAAAACAAAATTACGGAGATTTTATTTGGCATACTCGTATTTATAAACAGTTATCAGGATCCCTCTTAGGGTCAGGATTATTCGAAGTCACTATTAACTTCAAAAAGGTGTTAGAGCGAGAATTCAATTTTGATAATCATCTTAGAATCCCGAAAATTTCCCAATTCACAAGAGCAGAGCTTTAATCAAGATATTAAAAGTCAGATTTCTAGTAATCTGAGAAGCAAAACTAACTTATTACGATAAGTATGGAGCATACTAATATTCATATACAGCCGTGCAAGTATGTACCCGTCCACTACTATCACCACTAGGGGGTCAAATGCTTATTTTTAAAGCTGTCATGTGTTTAGCTGAAATGGGTAATTATCTAAGTTACTTGATAATTCATGTTCCGAAAACAAGGCCAAATCTCAGAGCAAAAGGACAAAAGTAGTTTCATGTGATTCACAAGGATTCAGTTTTCCATCATAGAAGAGACCTTCGAACAGAATTACAGCATTTGAAATATCTTATGTTCCAGGCTGCCCGCGTGTCTTTTGTTGCACCAGGGACATTTAAGTGGAACACCGAGAATCACCGTCTAACTTCCTTTTATTAATCCAAGTTACACAATTCATTTATCCAACTACCCTAACCACATGAATATGAAATGCAATCGTTTAGTTTCAGATTTTAGGTGTGATGAGAGGGGAGGTTTATAGGCACCCAAATGCAAAAAGTTTGGGAACCACAGCCTTAACCTCATATGCCAAGCTAAAACGCTCAATTATTCAAATTAAAACAATCTACGTGATACAACCAATTCATGTTCTAATAAGGTCAAATATGTGTGGGGAAATTTGAATAGCAAGAGGTTTCATATTATTCAAGTGGTAATTCCATTTGTCATGGATATTTCTACGCAGAAAAATCAATGGAAATACCCTATTCATAGATGTAAATTGGTGCAAGAGGCTATCACCCAGTCCCAATCCCCAAGCCTGTGTACTAAACTAATTGACAATATAAGACTAGACTTCAAATCGCAGATTAAGTCAGGGCGGGCCTTAAGATCCCGAGTCAAATTGAACGTCGGCGCCCTTTTGAGTATAGCATTCTTACATCCCTAAAAGACAAATTGGGAGCTGAATTGATTTTGCGTGTTTTTGGCAGTTTTAGCAAAGAAATTTCAAGCGTTTAAACAAATTCAGTCAAAAATATAATGTTTCAAGTATTCAAAAAAAATTTCAAAATTAATCTAAAATCCTAGAAATCACTGCATAAGAGCGAGAGAAAAGCCTGGGATCTTTTCAGCTTTTATAAAAAGAAAAATCTTTTCATGGCATAGGGTACGAAATAATGAAATCACAAAACCATTTATTTCAATTTTTTAATAATTAGTAAAAATTCGGTTAATATTTTTACTGTTGTGGATATTCTCAACCGATGCCTTTGGATCGAACGGCAATGTTACTTGCAGTGATCTGTATTACTTCGTGAAGCGACCAGTCTCCGCTTTCTCAGGTTATTTTATAGTCATTTTTTATCAAAAACCTCCAATCATTAGATATATCCTATAGAGTCAAACTTGTGTACATCTGAAGGGCAATTTTAGAACCCAAGTTAACGTACTTCATACGTACCCCCAGTAGCAAAATACCAAAGTCAATTGCAATATGATCAAAATCCTACCGAAATCTTCACGACTAGAGTTCAATTTTACAGGTGGCAATATATATTGCACGAAAAAGGTCCAACATATTAGCAGTGGTGAAGAAAAGCGAATTTTAACTCGAGATTTCAGTTAAATCAAGTCGGCTCGAGTTAGTGTGTTGGCTATAATGGATAAAAGGGCCTTAGATCCAATCAATGTCCAATTAGTCCGGATTCTCGAAGCACAATTTCTCAAGTATAAATTAACCTAAAAACATTGATGTTTGAATTTTTTTTTCCAATTTATTTGTACTAAGACTTGTATTGCCCACCACCCTACCTCGTAAGCCAATGAATAAAAATACGTTTGGTAGCTGATGTATTCGAGGTTGTCTCTTGGGGCCGATCAACTGCGTAATAAAGGAGAATGACTGCACTTAGAGAAGTTAACTTTACAGTTTCAGGACCAATGCATGAGGTTCTTGAAATATTTGGAAATGTTTTCATTAAAACTTCAACATAGGTTTCAGTTGAATTGAAACTGTCTGGCTATGTAAGTATGGAGCGAGGGGACTAAAAATTTAAACCCACCTCCGGTCTAAAAAATTCTCTCGTGGTAAGTTTGAGGGGGGGGGAATATTAAAATCATGCTTATAAAATAAATTTAAAATTATTTTTTTTTAAAATCCCTCAGTTCTTCAGTATTCACGCTCGTTTTGGTCGCTTCATTGATCACCCAACACGACATGCTGTCAAAAGAGTCACGTGACGGTTTCTATCAGGTACCTTTTATTATCCCGAATCTTATTTCATGAATAAAATTAAAGTCAATCTATGAACCACTACATGAAAAAGCTCTTTGAGAGGCATTTCCGACTGGATTTTAAACGGCTAATTCGTGAAGTTCTCATTTGCCAAGCGAAATTTTTCTCTTTTAGATCTTAATACTGAGCAAGAGGACAAACATTTACAAGGATTCTGCTCTCCATCAGAGACATCCTATTAGAATTAGGACATTGGAAATATCCGGCACAAGACCGAATTAGTATGGTCTTGGGACCAAATCAAAGTTACTGCAGTATCAAAAACAAGTCAGACTAAGCTGGCAGGAGTAGGAAATACATTTGTTAAATAGTCGATACAAAATAAAGGTAAAAAGGATAATTTTATGAATTCTCTTCAAAACCAAATGGTTCCAGTCAGTACCTAATTTGCTCAATTTTGGTTTGGAAAATACCAGATGGCAATCCTATTATAATCATTTTGGTTCAAGTACATTTAAAAAGCTAGTTTAGGACCCAAAATGTTCATACACAAATCCCCCCTCCCCAAATACACCAGCTCGTAATGAGATTCAGTTGGAATAAAGAGGTCGAATCTCAGGGCAAAAGGACAAAATGTTTCATTTTATTCACAAGGATTCCGTTTTCCATCATAGAAAAGACCTCCAAACAGTATTAGAAATCTGTCACGACTTCAGACATTGCAAGGTATGTCATGTTAAGCTAAGACCTGGAGATTATCTAAATATCTCTTAATAACTTTATGGTCTCAGCACAAATGCACGATCTGTATTTTCTTGCCCAGACCTTTACCAAAAACTATTTAACGTACACCTTATGACGACGCTATATTGTGGCAACCCCAATGTTTTTAGTCAAGAATTAGATACGAAAGCCTTTCCCAGAACGCACGTGGTTGAACGCCTCTTTGCCACGGTCTTCAAACCGAATAGCTTCTAGCCTTGGCTTTCGAACCGGTTAACTTCTCACTTATTTGGCCACGGCATCTCGAGCCTCTTATCTTCCTTTACTCCTCTCTAAACTCACGGCCGGCGTCGTCTATTCATTGACCGTGGAGATATTCGTCTTGTCACTCATCCATGTTGAGAGTATTCGCAAGAACTTCATATCATATGCAATTACAATTTTTGGCGACCACGCATACGCTGCGTTCGTTATTTACGAACCTCTCATCTATCCAGATAACTGCCCCCACCCCCTTGAATCTGGCTCTATCAACTATACCATAGACAGGACTTATCAGGCTCCATTCGATTGATAAGCGAAGGGACGTTAGACCCTTTATGCCAGGTGGCCCTCAAATCCTTATTTTTCCTATATTTCGTTTTTACGCGGAGGAAAAAGCTAAATCCAACAGGCCGTGTCTCAAGATTTCCATTCCATGGATTTCATTTCCATTTTTCCATTAAACGTATCGAAATAAGTTTCTTTGTCCCATTTAATATCAGATTCACTTTTATACTTGCCGTGCAGGTTTTCTATTCATCTCCCTTCAACTTTTCCACTGACGCCCACTATTACAGCGAGCGCCCATACTTCGAGAAGTCCTAAAACCATACAATCTACAAACCGTTCACTTACCAGACCTGAATATCTATGCTCCGAATAGCTTAGTACACATGTAAGGATATCTTAACTTCCGGTCCAGACTTAATATTTTTTATTTGAAGGCCATGTAGAGACAATGGACATGGTTTACCTAAACGTATCATTCAATTCTTATTGACAGATTTTTTTTCCACTCAAGTATCGCAAAGGATAAGATCAAATAAATCTACAAGACAGGCAGTACTTGAATATCTGGTTCAGTTTACTTTTCATACCGCTAATGGGAATAATCTTTGCTTTGACGTACATTAATCAAGCGTAGTGTACAACCAGCATAATCATACAAAGCCCCCCCCAGTATAATTAAGCATAAGAAATTGACGCACGTGTAGCAGATTGCACATCAGTGCATCTTATGTGCCAAACTGAAGCATCTAATAATACAGGTTTTGATTACCTGCGTTTATTTCCGTTGAATAGGTTGCTTTATTATTCAGGGGGGGGGGGGCTCTATCCTGGTTAAACACCATAGGTCGATGTATGTCAAAGTAAAATTTACTGGTAATGGTGATCTTACAGATATGAGATATGGTGGTTGAACATAGCATACAGAAAGTGCCAAGGATTACAGCTATTCAACTTATTAGATATTGACGTAATAGTGCAATTAAAAGTTGTGTTCTTTACCAAAACATGTACCACGAATTGGTATTAGGAACGACGGGAAATAAAAGAGTGCCTCCGACACGCCAATATGCAATTCCGTGGCGGAGCTTCCACAGACTTCAGGGTCTAGTTTCGGGTGAAAATTTTAATTGGTTTTTAACTTAATCTGCTCAATACGTTCTATTTTTTGGTGCTTGTGTATGCAATGTTTGACCACCACATTTTACATCCGCAAGACCAATTTACAACAGACAAAGTACCGTTGGTACATCAGGAATTAAATGCGAGGAAAATACAAAGAATATCAAAAAATTACGCCACAGGTTAATAATCTTGTGAAGCTAAGATACTCACCTTAGTATATTCCGTCTGTGTTCAAATAGAAGTTTTTCTTCTCTCAAAGCAGAGCTTTACGTAGAACTCCGTGAAATTGCTATTCCTCCAAGACGCAAGGCTACAATTATATAGGCATTGGCATTAAACTTGGTAGAATCCAGATTATACCACTGCTGTCAACAAAGAAAGGGGGAGGAAGAAGGTTGTAATCAGTCTTGTTATTACATTAGGTCGTTTTAATTGCAATGGCGTCCCCCCGATAGTAACCTACGACAGGGCTTCTCAAACTCTTTTCATATGCTTGTTCATTTCGACATGATGAGTAAAATCGTTGCTTGATGTTAGCCACTGTTGCCAATAATGAATAATGACTGAGGCTGAGTAATAACGTAATATGTCAAAAGATGCAACACATGATCTATACTAAAGTTTACGGTGTTTATTATAAGAAAAAAAGATAAAACATTACTTTTCGCCAATTAATTATAAAAACGTGAAAAGAAATACTTGAAAAATTGATAAATAGCATTGAGACATTTTAACATTTCTTTAAACAACATAAGGAATATCTTTTGTGTATTTGAGAAAAATACTTATTTACTTATGTATAATGCGAGAAATGTAAAATTGAAAAAATCATTATATGCGTATAATGCATAAACTACTGATTTTTAGCTACAAAAAGTAGAGCTCACATCATATTTGAGATCGAATTGTACTATAGTAAATACAGTAGTTATCTAATTATTCTTCTTAAAGTTTTAAACTGTTCTTCGCGACCCTTACTTTGAGAATCTCTGGCCTACGGAGCTGGAACTTTGAGAGTGGCTCTCGAACTACAAGCCATACAATGTGCCCAAGAAGATCATGCTAAATATCACATGGAAAGATCACAAAACAATCCAATATTCTGGATATCAAATAGATGTCAGAGATATCATAGAAGCCATCAGCAGGCCATGTTGCAAGAATATTAGACAACACCTAGACATCGTGATTCACGATGTGGATCCTTCGAGACCACGGGAGAAATTGTGACCGGCTAAACCGAGACGGCTTGATGATTTCGACAAGTTCACAATGTTTGGGCACTGCGATGTTCGGGAGTGAGAAGCCTGGCAGAATTTGGTGAAGGCCCATACCCAAAAATGGTCTTTAAATGGCAGATTGATTGATCTGGATGATGATGATGATGAAGAATTGCAATGGGACAGGTACTCTTTGCTTTCTGTATATATTATTCATTTATTACTCATTTAGTATCTATAACACTAGTAACTGGTGATTTACCTGTGATCAAGTGGCAGCAAGTCGCCACCACTCTCCTAAAAATTTTAATTATTTTCAGTGGTGTTGTTGTCCTGGGGGGTTCGATACTTTTTTAGATTTCCAGTCCCTCCAAACTTTCCCAATGTCCCAACAACGATCAGCTCTGATGACACCTTCATGTTTCATAAGGTCCGGACATTAGAAACCGTCAACCAAAACTGCCAGCATGAGTTCCATCAGTTTTCAAGTCAGTCTAGCTGACTGACTATGTATGAAGCGTGCAGGCCCTGCCAATGGTGTTAGAGGGCTGAAAATTTAAGCTTTTCCTCGTTATATTTACAAAAAAAAGTTATTGTTTTGGTTTTTGCCCCAACCCATTTTTTTAGGAGGGGGGGGTCAATTTTCAATGTAATTTTATCTCAAATTGATCACTATTTTGTGCCCGCTTGTTGTTTTTTTTAATTCAGACTTTTTAGAGATCACTGCCCAAACAAAAGGCGAGAGAAGTAACTTATCCATGCATCACCTTTTTTTTCGGTTTTTTGACTTGAGTCTTTGGGACAAATCCCAGTGTGCCATTTATGATAGGCATGACCTCCCCACTCATGTTCCATGATTTTTTTTAGTTCTCGGACTAGGTTACCGTATTTCCATTTTCCCTGCTCTCCATTTTCACTCTGGGGTCTCTCGAAAGAGTTATGTCAACGATTTTATAAAATCTATTTTCCACGTTTCACAACAACTAAATCTGGTCTTAATATTTATTTTCGCAAAAAATGGAAAAAATCCACTCAAGGTCATAATACGGGGGTGTGGATTTTGGGTTGGTCTTCTCTCTCCTATCTTTATCTTAGCTAATCTCATTTGCTGACCCAATCTCACTTCAATTTTTAATTCACCAAAACAATCCATTTTTACTGATTACTTCCAGACTACGCTCATCACAAAACCGGACTTTCTCTAAGACAATCCTATCTAATCCCATATTTACAATTTCTTGGGGGGGGGGCTAAAACATGATAGATATGTACAATTAAACTAAAAACCCCGATGCTCGATGCATATTTACAAAAAGGGTTAGTATGCGACCACCCTACAAGAGCCTAATATGGCAGAACAATGAGTTATTTGGGTGAAAAATGAATGTGGGTGAGAAAAAAAAGAAAAAACGAAACTAATTCTGGTCTTCTTGCTTAGATGCACTTGTCTGTCTAGATCTCAAAATTTCAGAGTCTCTCTCTCTCTCTCTCTCTCTCTCTCTCTCTCTCTCTCTCTCTCTCTCTCTCTCTCTCTCTTGTCACTAACCACCCTCTCCATCCACACTAAAGTGTGACGGGGAAGCCAGTTTAGCCACGAACCATCCTATCATGAAACAGATTGTACTGATTTAAATGGTTTCAATAACAAGTGAACCTAGTTTATCGTTTGTTTCGTTTAAAGCTGAAGGGGGGGGGGCTTCTTGGAAACAAAATGGTCCATATTCATTCACTCTAACCCCACGGGATGTGCACATGGTCAGGTTAACGTAGAGAAACTCACATAAGAACTTGTGGGGGAGGAACTTTCTCAAAAATGATCTTTAATCTTTGCGACTATAGTTGAGAAGTCTGACTTGGTCAAAGGGCGAACCCTGATCCTACTGGTCTAGACTACACAGAACAATGCCAAAGGCATCGTATCTGGGCCTGATGATTTTCCAAGTTTGAATTTGAAAGATCAGCAAACGAAAAGATTGATAAATAGTAGTTCACCACAGCCTTTCAGGGAGACAACCAGAAATTGTCGCTTGAGAGTCCCAAATCATCACCACCATTATGCTAAGATTTTTAAAAAAAATACTGCTCAAGTTGTTTCAATGAAACAAACCGGGCCATTTGATGTCGGAAACGATTTCAATTGCAACGAAACGAGCCGATTTTCATCTCAGTATTTGATAATCCCCGTGAAAAAAAATCACGAATAAATTTGAATTCCTATGAGAGAATTTCTTTCAGAAGAAAAAAAAACAGTTCTAGTGGAAGAGTCCATAGTTTCAAATAGCTAGAGAAACCCTGAAAATCACTCTCTTCATTATATATGTTTTGTTGGAATAAAATGCTGCGTTTCTATCGATTTTATTACTTCAGATTACTCGGGTTTCTGTTAATTTATGACTCGTTTTAAGTCATTAAATTTCAAGATCAACTCAAGTAAGGCGTCGTGAAAATTTATGGGAGAGGCATTTTTTTTACAAGTGGTCGTCTATGGGGTAATTTCACTCAATTTTGCCGGTCACTGGTCATGTTCTGTAGGTGACTCTTCATGAGAGGTCATCCAACATCGCAAAAGCGTCTGTGCATTGAGAAATTGGTCGTTAGGACCAGGTGGTCAGGGAATTGCATTACAGTATAAGTATCGTATCAGTATGAGTTGGGATCAGACAATAGATGCGAGGAGATTAAACGAGGATCAGACCCGTTAATAACGGCCAACAAGATTATTATTATTTTTATTATTATTCTTTTTTTGCAAAATTGTTATCTCTAACTGGGAGAGTATACTGATACAAACAGAGAACCAAGAAAATCACACTTCATTATATAAAGTAGACGATTCGAGCCACGAGCAGCGCGAAAATTCAACATATAGCGGTATTTTAAACCCATTTTGGCGCTATTTTCAACCATTTAGTCAATTTTTAACTATTTTCCTGCAATTTAATGCAAACACTTCTTTTAGGGCGGGAGTGACTCTTTTTCGATGTCTGCCTAGTGCAAAAATTTTATTTCAGTGGATGTCTGTACCTGGAGATTTGACTATGTCCTCGGGCTTCTGTACACATTGATGCAGTAAACACGCGCTTTGAATGTTAATGACCCTTCTCAATGCAATTGACAAAAAGTATGTATTTGTTCACACAAACGTTATTTCAACTATTTCTGCTAAAATGTTTGCACATATCCTGGTGTCGTCTCTCACCAATAAAGCTTGTTGTTTTCTTTATATCTGATCCCACCATATCCTTCCTTATTATAATGGAGCTCAGGTGAGCATATGTAACCAAAAGTACCGCTGATATGTGATAAAACCGTGTCATGACGTTTCGCCGACAGATGAAACATTCGTTGACGTACGAACGTTTAGTTGGAAACCTTTTTGTCGAAATTGACATTTGTGTTTTAATTTTGAATCTGCATATTTATTTTCTCAAAATATTCATATTTCATATTGCAAAAAAATAAAATCTAATTATAAGTTGATTCATTAGAATAAATAAATTGAATTCTGATTTGATTTAAAACTGCCCGAATAACTCGTGTACAGAATCATTTCACGATAATGACCGTTTATTATTATAAATAATATATTATATTATCAAAAATTATCATTATCATAATATAATTTATCATTATAGTTAATTGTTTATGATAATCTATTATTCATTATTTAGAAATAACAATTATTATCATTATTATTATTATCATTATCATTTATTTATTTATCATATTCATCAACTAACAATATAAACATTATCATTAATAGTATTTATATTATTATATAATATAACTATAATAATGATAACTAAAATGAAATAACGTTTATTATTATATTGACAAATAGTGGTGATTCATTTCTCTTGTCCCACGATCTCTTGCGCTCCTCGTTTTTGTATGATATCTCCTTTTTGATTGCCTTTGATTTGGTCGCTTTCAAACCTACTGGCCTACCCGACCGTGGAGCATTGTTCAGCGAGAAATCTCCCTCACGAAACTTGGCAACCCACTTTTGAGACATTCGATCAGCCTTAATATCTTCTCCGTGAATGCAAGCTGATATGAAAGTTGCCACAATGCAATCAGAAGTGATCTTTTTTAATTACAACCCGCTCACAAATGTACGGACTAAATTGCTCCCGTGTTGTGTAACATATGATGCAACAACAAAGCAACTTGTGAATGCACACCTCTATCAATGCTGTCCTCTAACCAAATCGAAAAAAAAGTTCCTGGATCCGACCCAAAATTCCTTCACTTCTTTCTTAGCCAGTGGCTATATCGAATGGACAGTCCGACAAATGGAAAGGTACGCGATAATACGTATCTATCCACCTTCGTTGCATCAGATTGGTTATGTTAATCACCTTGAAGTGTGACTTCCACACAAATTGTGAACGGCAACGAAAAGTGGATACGTCACAATAACATGGAACGCAAGAAATCGTGAGGCAAGAGAAATGAACTGGCATTAATTGTTTAAAGTTCGATTTTCACTCTGAGAAGGTGACTCTGGGTATATGGCGGGATTGGAATTGGGAGCAGAGGTGGAGAGGGGGTTATGGCTACTTGAGGGGCCCTCTCCAATATTTAGAGAGATTATTCAGTGGGAATGCAGTTTGTGAACTATCTCGTTTGCAGAGGTAACCATAGCCCATTCATCGAACGAATTTTATTGAACTTTAAAGAGAACTTTGGGATATATCCTGTATAGACGGAAAGAATAGGGGTAATACATATACCTCCCCCAACTTCATTGGCAGAAGTAACGATTTAGTCTTTATAATTCTCGAACGATCCATGGAGACCGAACCATTGTTTCTGTAAGAATTGTGTTTTTATGGGGTCCTGTTGATCAGACGCCCAAGATGAACTACCTCATGGGGTTACAGAACCCCAACAAGCCCGTTATTAACCCATACCTGAGGGGGGGGGGCTTTATGCATTTCCAAAAGACAAAGTGGACGCAAACTGTCTGCACCGGAGTTTGAACTCTGTTCACCGACTCAAATTTCCATTACATCTGCACCGCGTAAGCATGTGTGAGATAATATAATTTCAGGGTAATTATCTGGTTGTTAATTGAAAAATAACTTTCCTGGGCAATGCCTGATTACCCTGTCAATCCTTTACCAAACAAGTAATGTATTAGTCTTGTCAACAAATAACTCAACACAAGTAGGAAATAAATAATACTTGTTACCTGGCATGTAAGCCAAAAAAATTTACAGTGTTACCCATTCCCACCTGAGTGGCATAGCAAGGTGGGGCGAAGAGAGGGACAGTCCCCCCCCTTCAAGTGTGAAGGGTGCATAAATTCCATTGGGCTAAAATACCGGCGCCTGTCAGGTGTCTGAGACAGTGGGATTTTCCAATTCAATTAGAGAAACAGGGGAAATGAATTGTAAAATATAAAAAAACAGTCGAAATAAAAAAAAAATCAAGTTGTGAAGCCTGGGCACTCACAATAGCTGGGGTCTGGTTAGATGGGGGTGAGGTCACATTGGAATTTCTGGGATACGTACGCCGTCTGTTTTACGATATGCACTGTCAGTTCAGCCACCCTGCTTCTCTCCCCCTATTCATGTCCTCTCTGCAGCATTCCTGATGTGATTCTGAACTTCTATCTCTCCGTCCATCGCACGAAACTTGTACGATTTAGTTTCCAGATAATATAAACAATAAATGATCCCGTGCCTCTACTTGACCCAAAAAATGACCAAAAAAGATGACCAACGAAACTTATGGCTTATTATGTCTCTACTTCAAGAAAATCAGAAATGTTTTCAGGCAACATATTGGAAGTGATTGACCGTGGTGTCAGCCCGCTGTCAAAAAATACCCAGAGGAATAACTATTCCTTATAGGAAGGCAAAGGCACATAAAAAGACGCAAAAAAGTTAGAGGTTTCTTTATTCACAGCCAATGTTTCTTCTGAATTTTAGAAGTGTGCGCAAACATTTTATGTTGTGAAAAATTTTCCCCTTGACAGAAGTATGTGAGCACTTTCGAATTCGATGTAATGAATATTTCTCAATAAAATCTCAGTGAGCTTTCAATAGAATTCGAATTTTTTTTGTATTCACATGAATTTTCTTTTGAGCGTTGGTTTCGAAATGAGTCTTCGCGCGCACGTGTGCAGCTTAATGGGAACAATGTGCAAAGTTTCATTACGAGGTTGTTATACTATATATTGTTATATAGTTATACGTTATTTGGGTCTAGTTAAATTGAGTATCATAAATACGACGGTACCCCAAACATTGTCCATTTCGCATTATGGAAGCACATACTGGACATTTACTTCTAGTGCACATGAAAATGAAAAAGGAACTGTTATTGTGCCTTTTGAATGGCATTTGTCTATTTAATAGCCCTTTTGTTTGAGGAAGTGAATATCACTAGTCCACCATCATCAGTCTTTTATCGTCCTTCGTTGGACATAGACCTCTCCCAACATTCACCATGTCTCTCTATCATGGATGTTACGGAGCCAATACTCTCTGAACTTGTCTAGTTTGTCTCTCCATCTTGTATTTTGCCAGCTTCATTATGCATATGATCAAGTGAGTACCGATGTCCATCAGTTGTCTGCCGTTCTTGCAACATAACCTGCCCATTGCCATATTAGTTTTGTACTGTATTCTATGATGTCACGAACTTCTGATTTCCCCCTAATATATTGCCTCGTGATCTCTCTATGTGAGGTTGAGTATGATTCTTTCACGTAAACATTGCATGTTTGAGGGCCAGTCTCTTGGTTAGATTCCATGTTTTAGCTCCTTAGGTGGCTATCGGGAGGATGCATTGGTTGTATATTCTTCTTGTGAGGACTAATGGGATGTTCTTATTCTTGAAGACTGAGTTTGCTCTGCCGAGGCTTGCCACCCTAGAGTGATTGCTGAATATTATACAGACGAATTATCATCAAAAAATGAAGGATGAAATATACTTTTCGCACCCTAAGATTGGCTGCTTTGTAAACGTACATATTTTGCCTTGACATCGCATGACGTCATTTAAACGTTAGTCATTTTACAAAGGTATACGAATCACACGTTTTCGAAAGTTGTTTACCCTCAGAAAAACAAGTATATATATTTATTTATAATAAAAAGTTATGTGTCGTGTTTTCAGTCCCAAAAATGTCGAATGATTAAAAAAAAACTCAGTTTATTTTCAAGTTTTGAAAGTTACTCACCACAAAAAAAAAATGTTCTTTTTTTTTTATCCAAAGTAGTTTTTTTTAAACTAATACACTTTTTTTCGAAAGTTAACCAAACCCCTTTAGCAAGGAAAAAAAACAACAATTTTTTGAGCTTTCAATTGAAAGGTATGAAAAAAGTCGAATATTGAAAGAAAAATAGAAAAGAAATACTCATTTTAATGAGGGTAAAGCAACTTTCGAAAATACATGTTATTTGTTTACGTTTGTAAATGACGTCATACGGTGTCAAGAAAAATATGTTCCGTTCAAAGGTCATTAACATTCAGCAAATTTTCGGACGATTAAACTCCTTCTTGTTGCTTGTTTTATAAACACGAAGAGGAGGCATCCCATATCAATATGTCGATTGAATGTATGAGTCAGACAAGTGCCGTATTAAAAATTTCCCGAACATTAGATTTTGTAGAAACAAACACCCGATATTAACACAGTTTTATTCAATAATAACGTTTCCGAAATAATCATGGAGAATAGAGAGTTTTAAAATATTTAAATCAATTTCTTGGAAGAGGTAACTATGGCCTACCCTTCCACCGAATTTCATTGAAATTCATCTAGAACTTCTGGATACATTGACTGGTCTGACAGAAATAGGGAAAGCTGAGGGGAGAAGTGGCCTCATGTCTTTCCCCAAGACGAGGTGCAACGCTAACTGTCTAGGCCGGAGTTTAAACTCAGTTGATCGACGTTAACTATTAGGCCACCGGCGCCACATATGCATGTGCGAGATAATAACAATCCCTGACTGATCATCAAGACGCTAATTTTAAAATAATTTTCCGGGGCAACGCCTGTTTACCCTGTCAAGCGTTGCCAAATAAGTCACTTATTAGTCATAAGTCAACAAATAACTCAACAGCAACAAGTAGAAAGTAAATAATACTTGTTACCTGGCCCATAAGCCAAAAGATTTTGCCGTGTCACCTTTTACTCGAGCTAACCCTTTCCCACCCGACAACAGAGGTACCTACTATACGTACAATCTAGTGAAATCTAGGTCAGTAAATAAATTACTCTCTCTCTCTCTCTCTCTCTCTCTCTCTCTCTCTCTCTCTCTCTCTCTCTCTCTCTCTCTCTCTCTCTCTCACACACACATAGATATGCTCATTTCTTTCTCTTCAAGAGGGAGCGTGAATCAATTTACAGATATGTATAAACAAACTTCATCTGCTGTAAGTCAAATACTTCCGTAACTGAAAAGAACTAAGGGTGAACAACTCTGCTAACGCTGCACAATCATCATCATCATCATCAGTTTTTTAACGTCCGTCATTGAACATAGACCTTCTCCAGGATTCGCTGCAATTCTCTATCATAGGCGTCGCGGGGCCAGTATTTTCTGAATCTGTTCAGTTCATCTCTCCATCTTGTGTTCTGTCGGCCTCAGTTTCTTATGTGATCTCTGGGGATCCATGTTGTGTGTCGTGATGTCCATCAGTTGTCTTTCATTCTTGCAACATGGCCTGCCCATTGCCACTTGAGTGTTCTAAAAGTTTCTTTGATGTCTCGGACTCCTGTTTTCTTCCTTATGTACTGTGCTGTCTTGTGATCTCTCCATGTAAGGTTGAGCATGATTTTCTCATACGCACGCTGCATGCTTCTCAGTTTGTAGGTCTGTCTCTTGGTTAGGTTCCATGTTTCAGCTCCATGAGTGACTATCGGGAGAATGCATTACTTGTATACTCTTCTTTTCAGGATTATTGGGATCGTTTGGTTTTTGAAAGTTGAGCTTGCTCTTCCGAAGGCTTGCCATCCCAGAGTGATTTTTCGCTTGATTTCCTCCTCTTTTAAGGGTTTCATGGAGATTCGTTGTCCTTGGTAGATGTAGTGGTCTACCTTGCCGAGTTTTACATCTTCTATTTTGGCAGTAATGTTCTTATTCTCAACATGATTGCTGCACATGATTTTCGTTATGGTTTGCACAAAGCTGCACAGTACATCAACTCAATTGAAATAAAATATTCCTCTATCCGCCCGAAAATTTAATCACTCCTTCCTTAGCCCATAGCCCATCATTCCACAAGACGTCGTTGAATTTATCAAGAACTTTTGGAGATATTATGTGGACATGCATGAGTGTATACACAAAGGGTATGAACAAAAAGAGGAAAAAAAAAACAATTGAAAAATATCTCTCAATCGAAAACAAATTTCTGGTCACGCCCGAAAATTTAATCATTTCTTCTTTAGCCCAAGAGCCACACTGATTGAGAACTTTCGGATATATCGTGTGGACAGATACGCTGACGGAAAGACAGAAGTGACGGAAAGACAAGGAGTAAACATACCTCTCCAAATTTGGTGGAGGAAAATGGATTAGAAGCATACCTCTGCCAACACTATTATCAGGGGGCAATTGCCGATGGATCCGTCCCCTAGTTTAATCACCTATTCCGTGGCCCATTGCCCACACTTCCCAAAGATTTCATAGAAATTTCTTGAGAACTTTTGGAGATATCGAGTGGACAGTTATGAACCTTTAGCGATATGTTGGGTGAACTATAATATAAGGAGGTATTTGTGCATGGATCCTCCCCCAAATCTGGGCACTTCTCCTGTAGCACACTGTACATCCTTCCATGAGATTTCATTGTGATTGATTGAGAACTTTCAAGATATCGTGTGGATAGTCATAAACTTTAGGCGATATTTTGTGAAGTGGGCATATAACTATGATACAGGAGAGATAACTGTGCATTTTTCTGTCCCAATTGAACCGCTTCTTCTGAAAACTTCCATTGAAATCTTTTCGGAGATATCGTATGGACTGAAAGGATAGACGGATAAACGTGACCGCCTGAACTTTTTCCGAACATTTTGGATAAAGTGTCGTTCAAATATGAACATCGAATACTTTCTTTTCTAAACTTTATTTCAACGTCCGTTGTTTGTTTTTCAAGTTTAAACTTACAATCAATGCCAAGAAGACTAAACTACGTTCTATCACCATTTGAGATCAATCGGATAGAACCAGGGGCCGGACCAAGGTACCGGCAATACAGGCAGTCGATAGGGACACCTTTCATGTGTCTGAGATAGTAGGACTCGCCGAATATATTTTTTCAGGAATGTAAGATAATACTATACTTTAAAGGGAGCCAACGGTCAGCTTGCCAGGCGTGCCAGGGATCCTAGGGCCAACCCAGGATAAAACCTTCGCTTCAACTTGGCGGAACAACCTCTGAATAACCTAGACGACTGTCCATATCTTGGAAGTCATCTCTCCTCCAATGTCCACCTTAATGACGATCCGTATCAGATTAAGGGATGAGCTTTAGGGGCTAAAACCCAAGGGTCTCAACTAACTGGAGAGCCACCAAAGATTTAGTGAAAAGTTATATCATCTGTGAATGCTGAATCTAAATATCAGCGCTCTACATTATCAACTTGAAAAAAAAACAACTTGTATTTATATTTGTAGTAAACAGGTTACGTCTAATAGAAACACTTCACTGTGTCGTATGGTGGTTTCAAATGTCCAAGAACGACTATAACAGGCTTGCTCCCACGGCAAGTGAAAACGATGTTCTCAAGAACTTACTATTTAATGATGTTTTATAAAAAAAATACGCAAAACAAATGTTTGAATTCAATTCATTGTTAGCTTTGCAAAAATAGATTTAATTTTTTTCTCTGACGTTTCTTTCTTTTCGAAAAATATTTCCGGGGGGCAGTTGCTGAGAAACCTTCAGAATCTTAATCCAGCAGAGATGACAAGATTTGAAGTCGTCTTTTAAATAGGCTTAAATGACTTATGGATGTTTCAGAACGAGAATCTTTCACGATGGTGGTCACCAGAATGTTTATGTACAAAGCTGTATGCGTTGGAAACCTGGACAACAAACAGACGACATCTGAAAGTACTTGAAATGTTCCATCAACGCTGTCTTCAAAAAATCTTTATTCGACTTGTTCTTACCTGGGTTCGAATGTTACGCTTTCAGTAATAACATAAGGTAAAGGTTAAGTAGTTTGATTAGAGTGCGGGAATAGAGAGGACAAAAAAGAAAGGTAGTTTGGTAAGAGGGTAGGAAGAGGTAGGACAGGAAAGAAATGTAGTTTGATTAGAGTGTAGGTAGGGAGATGGCAGGAAAGAAAGGTAGCTGACCAAGAGGACAGGAAGGGAAAGGGCAGAAAGGAAAGGTATTTGGAAGAATTTTGCAAATTAAACTAATGAAAATGGACGGGAAAGTGAGAGTGGGAGGGATAATGGTGGGGGATAAGAAAAAACAGGCATGAGCCAAGAGAATAACAGAGACATGAGATAATGGATAATCTTAATAACTGTAGAATTTCCACGGGTTCAGACGATCTTAAATATCAGCAGGGAAGATAGAAAAAACACCGTCTATGTACGGGATGAAACAAAAACAATGAGCATAGAAGCCTTCGTCATCAAAGCTAGGGATGCAATGCTGCCGAGGGTCACCAGAACTTCACCCCGACATCTGTGTAATAAAATGAAATAAAAGCCATAATGAATTAACGAGATAATTATCCTTGTGGATACTGCCGTCCCTCACCTAATAAGATTCATTACTTCCAAAATACCATATCTATGTATCATATATACAGTGGATCCAAGATGTTTCCGATACAGTTCAAAAAGCTAATTGCAAATCCAGGCGAAATATTTCTGATATTTGTTCATAATTTCTCCATGATCAATCTTATTTCGACTTTTTTTTCATTTACCTATCTTAATATTTGATTCAAATTCAGTCAATTTCGAAACTGTATGAGGGTGTTAAAATGACCATCTTGAAATGTATCGGATACTAAGGCACCAATCTATCATAATATTACATTACAAATTGAATCCCACCAGTAAAAACCTATTTTTTTTTTTTTTGGTGGGGATGAAAAAACCTGTTTTTTATCGACATAATAAGGAGTAAATGTTTCAATTTTCAACTCTCTAGCTTCATTAGTACGATATGACCGCGCAACACATACATAGCCAAACAGCCAGACAAACTTAAAAACTGAGGAAACCTATGTTGACAGTTGATAGGCTGACGGTCTCTCAAAATGGGAAGAGATGCTATACTAATGAAAGCCCAATCCACCCTCCGAAACTACCTGTCCTGGATGCAGATGAACATCCAATGCCAAGGTTGGACTCATACAATGGTCCTCTCCATTTTTAATAGTCATAGTGCGAGCATTTTTTGTCCCCAGTGAAAAAAAAATTATCATTCGCTATGGGTGTCAATCGTCGTCATTGTCTCCTTTTGGTGAATTGGATAACTTCGTTATTCCTTGATATATTTCAATGAAATTTATACGTAGGCTTGTAGGGAGATTCAATTTGAGCGATGGTGAGTAATGGCCGATCCGATTGTTTGTTTTCGTTAAATACCTCTAAATTGGGTTTATTGACAATTGAATAGCGTCACGAAACAATATGTGGTTTGTAAATCAGTTTAGTCCAGCCAGACAGACAGGTTGTGACTATACTAATGTTTACAGTTTGGAACAGTTCTCAATTTTCTCAAACATTGACAGATTTTGCCGGAGCTTTGGTGTAATGTTGACAAAATCCAAGGTATTGAAAAATAGGTGAGTTTTGGTCGATCTGATTTTTTGTTTAAATCGTACATGCAAATAGTTATATGTCTATACGCAAAAATATTTGGAACTGCAGAACTGATTAGAATTATAGTTGTTATACAGGCTCTTGGGCATCTAATTACTGACATTTAATAACTTTTTAAAGAATTTATGGCTATCTCTGAGTTAACAGCCCCTTTGAAAAAAACAATTGCCACTTTATTTTCCTCGTTTTCTGTATGGGACTTCTGTACTTTCAAGGTTTCTTTTTCCTATGACAAAAGTATGTGCATGCTGAATTCTTATGCAAATATAAACTTGAAATCGTTTCAAGATAATTTTGAAACGACCCCCCATTCATATCTGATAAAACTGTATTGGCACGTTTTAATATAATACAACAATGATTGCATTCAACGTAGTAACATATTCAGTAACGATTTTATTCTATACTTTCAACTACTTCGTTCAGTTCATAGTAGCAGTCATACTTCACAAACCGGAACAGAAAATTAGTGATCAACAAACATGGTGTTTGAAAAACTGACCTGCATGTCAACAGAAACAGTCAGCAAAGAGATCATTTCCAGTAAGTATGAATATAGTTTAATTATTGATAGGTACACTATTTTAGGTGAGTAACCTTTTGTGCGCGCATTAATTTCTTTTTTTGCACTGGTTGCAAAATCCCCACCCACAGCTCAGAGGGAACTATGCAATGCCATCTGCAAGTACACAAATAGACCAATCGAATGTAAACCTCGGGGGAAAAACATGACTTTTTTTTACAATTCTCCATAATATGGGTTGCTATGTGGTTAGCACAAAAATAATTCCGGTTTTTATTTTAAACTCTGACGCTTATTTTTGGAATAAACAATAAATTAACTACGTGCATGGGTTCATCAGCAGTAGCAGCAGCAATCTTCTAGCATCCGTCACTGGACATTGACCTTCCTCAAGATTCGCAAGACCTCTCTATCTTGGGCGTCACAGAGCCAGTACTAGTTAAACTAATCTAGTTCGTCATGCCATCTTATATTTTGTCGTCTCGATTTCGCATGTGATCTCTGGGGATTCATGTTGTGAATTGTGATGCCTAGCAGTTGTCTGCCATTCTCGCAACATGACCAGTCCATTGCCATTCAACTTTTCTTACGGATTCTATCATATCTCAGAATTCCGTTTTTCTCAGATATATTGCACTGCCTTGTGATTTCTTAGTGTTATGTTGAGCATAATTCTCTCTTGCACACGTTGTATGGTTCTCGGTTTAAGGATCAGTCTTTTGCTTAAGTTCCATGTTTTATCTCCATACACAATCTTAAAGTATGAATTTCACTCTATTTATTCAAGTGGAACGTTTTCTTTTCGCTATTTATTCTGCTTCACTCGAGGTTGTCAAAGCAAAGATGGAAAAAACTAATAGCAAAAGTTCAAAACGGGACGTAAAGTAACGGAAACTGATCGCAATATCAACTAAGTAGTTGGCCAGGGGACCGTCAACGAACGTACAGCTCAACATTGGTTCCCAGAATTTCGAAACGGAGACGAGAGACTTGAAGACGTAGAGGTTCTTTTGTGATTGACGACATCGAATTGAGGGTCATTTTTTATGCAGACACGCGCGAAACTCGAGAGGTTGCAGAGGAACTTAACGTTGACCATTCAACAATTGTTCGACAATTGTACCAAATTGGGAAAGCCACAAAACTCGAAATGTTGTGCGAATGACCGTACATGAAAAGCAGAAAAGCTTGCATGTCACATGGATGTAGAAATTGAACGAACTATGCTACGAAACCTATCTACAGTTCATCCACAAGACCTCTCTCCGATTGACTACCACTTTTCCAAGTATCTCAACCACATCCTGCACGGGAAGGTCTTTAACAACCAAGCGGTAGTAGCAGCAGCTCAAAACACCGTCGAAGAATTCATCGGACACCAAGATTTTATGCTCCTAAAGTAAATGGACTTGTTTCTAGTTGGCAAAAATATGTAGATTCTGAAGATTCTTATTTCGATTATTAACTTTTATTCTAAGTTGAAAGATATTGCTTGAAAGTTGACAGTGAAAAGCCGAATTATTTCTAGCTCCGACTTATGATTTTACTGAAGAAATGCATTGAAAATCACGAAGAAAATGATTGTCTGTGGTCAGGATTAATGCAGAGTGCAAATTCATTGTAAATTCATTTTACTATGAATATGCCTTGAAAATCAGGAAGGAAGAGTTGTCAATGGGCAAGAATTAAGACAAGCATTTCTGACCAAGTATGAATGTTATAATTTATAAACATTGCTAAAACCTACCTTCAACCCTCTAAAATCATATTTCCTGCAAACGAACACATCCATATTTCGCATAAGGCCTGGTTTTATTTATGTCCATGTCTATCAATAGCGTCTGATGTTTGGAAAACTTAATGTTTGTTTATTTGACGAACCTATCGTTTCCGATTCTACCTTTTCTGAAAGGTGTGTAGGACGTAGTCAACACGATATTTAACCACATTCTCACGCAGGGGAAATAACACAAGTTCGGTTTAAAGTGTGCGGCCGTACACGTATATGTTGACAAGGACAAACATTGCCTTATTCTGCAACCGTCGCCTGTGCCATGCGAAATAGGGAGGTGCTTCCCTGGGGTAGGAATTCCCATGATTACGCTCGCTCTTACCGTTTCCCGCCCAAAGGCGACTAAGGAACGGGTGCTACACAAGCATCTCAGTCCGAAGGCAGGGTAGCTCTTGCTTTGATACAGTGGTGAAAGAAGTCAGGGTTTGCGCACGAGCGTATGGCCCGTACCTTCTCTTGAAAACAGCCCCGAAATTGACGATATATATTTTTTTAATTACCCACGGGGGCTTACAATGTCCGGAACCCCCAACTGCCCGGGCTCACTTCGCTGATCTCTGACGGACCTCTCAGTGATCATCATCATCATCATCAGCATCATCAGCATCATTATTATCATCATCATCATCATCAGCATCAGCATCATTCTTTTAGCGTCTGTCGTTGGGCATAGACCTTCCCCAGGATTTGCTACACTTCTCTATCATGGGCGTCGCAGAGCCAGTACTTTCTGAACTCGTCTAGCTCGTCTCTCCATCTAATATTCTGCCGGCCTCGGTTGCACATGTGATCTCGGGGGATCCATGTCGTGAGTCGTGATGTCCATCGGTTGTCCACCATTCTTGCAACATGGCCAGCCCACCACCATTTGAGATTTTTAACGGATTCTATGATGTCCCTGACTCTTGTCTTTTCTCGGATGTACTATGATGTCTTGTGATCTCTCCATGTGAGGCCCAGCATAATTCTTTCGTGTGCATGTTGCATGTTTCTCTCTGAGCATAAATCCTAGATACAGCTTTCTACCGTATACCTCGCCCCCCCCCCAAAAAAACCATTTCCACCATTGATTTGATAACTCAACACAATCTACGTACAACCAGATTTTTCTCATATTTCCCAGGTGATAGGGAGAAGTTTTGAAGGACATCTCGGTCGACAGCAGGTATGTAGACGGGCCAGTCGAGTGGAACACCTATGTTTCCCGTTCTGGAAATTTGAAAGTTATGTGTTACACAATCATTATTGAATCATAGTCATTCCGTCGGAGTTAGTGGTTTCGTAAGCCACTGGTCCATCTGCGTGGCGTTTGCCTCAGCCTAGGCCGGACAGGTAGGGACGGGTCTGCTGCTACCTGTTGTAGTTGGCAGCCTGTCCCACGGGCCTGTTTTCGTTTTTGTCTCTCTCAAGTGGAAAGAAAGAAAAAGAAAAAAAATGAGGTTTTCGTTAGTATTTCCTTTTGCAATGCCACGACGGCCTCTGGATTCAGGTGCGAACAGGTTAACATCATAGCAACAGACGACAGGTGAAGTTAAAAAGTAAGTAACGTATTTTCCGGAATTTTTTTCCCCCGAAAATCCGGATAATTTTCACTGAGTTCTACAGGCCCCCAAGTGTTATTTTCCTATCATAGCCTATCCAGGCCCTATTTTTATTCCGATTTATTTCATTTTATGCCAAAATGTTGCAAGTCAATTGTGGCGCGTCCATGAGGTAGGAGGAGGAGGGGGGAGGGAACAGGTATGATAGGATCGTTTTTTGTTTTTTGATTTTCTTTCATTATGCTTCATTCGTCGAACATTATGAGTAAAAAGCTTTTCAAAGTATTTTTGATTAGCTTATGAAATAGACACAAATACGAGAAAAAAAATTTCTGAATCCCGGTCGGAGGTACGGAGGTGTGAGTGACCGGCGCCCCGTTTGATTCAGAGAACCCTCAAAGCTAAAAACTTGGAACTAACACCTGACTCTCCATGGGATCTGCAGCAACAGCGGTCAGCCTGTGTCAGGGGCCGTGCTTAAAATAGTACAAAAAGTACAGCTGCATTATCCCCCGGACAATATCATGAGACTTCGTGTTTCAATTTGTTTTAAGACCTTAATTGTTACATAGAGATAGATAATTGATCCATGAAGGACTTGAGATTAATTTGAACGTCATAGTTTAAAATTTCAAAAAATTTTCATTTTTATTGGTTTGGAAGTAATAGTCAAAAAAACATTGGAGCTAAAAGGAATGTCCCATCAATGTTGAATTCGCCCCTAGATAGAGTAATTTGAAAATCTACATTGCAAAACGATTTAAAGTAAGGAAATTTAAAAAAGTTTTTTAAAAAATGCAATTTTCGTGCGGTATTCAATGTTGTTTTGTTTATGCTTGCTGTAGTGTTTGTCCTTACATTGTTTCGTGGAAAAAAATCATATTAATTCTCAGTGGCCTAACCAGAGATTGGAAAGACCAGGGGACTTGATTCCTTGACTCATCGTCAACATTAGTGCAGTGAGATTTGATGAAGAAGAAAAATGTACAATAGATTCTAGACATGCACCAATTGATGAAAAATAACACCAAAGGCCGAATTATCATTTTGCCATAATTCATGTTAGTACAAATATATCACTGTTTTGTTACTGTATGATGTAATGTAATTATTGAACTAACTACTATCTTTAGGGCCCCCAATGGAAGGGCGTTTTCAAATAGCCTCCTCCCTCGGCCACGCCTTTATTAATTCTGTCAAAAGTTTTCAAGGCACATTAGCAAGAATTATTAGGTAAAAAAATCAATGACTTTTTTAAATTCGTTTTACGCGGACACAGAAATAATGATCTTATATTGAGCTTCTCTTTCTCTCTCTCTCACTCTCCTTCCTATCATCTCAGTGATTTTTTTGTTGTTGTTGTCTTGTTTGTTGTATGAATAACATTTTACCTTTTCCCCTGAGCGACCTTTGTTGTTACATTTTTACATTCCGTATTTATTTTGCATACCTGGCTTAATTCAAACGGCAAACCTTTAGTCTCACCCTGGCCAATCACGCACACCGTAACAGCCACCTGTCGGACGTTGTCACATGGTACAGGTAGATTCAGGTCAGGTGTATTGTTACTTTTTTTTCGTTCTTATCATTTTTACCTGAAGTCCTGTTGCTTCGTTGGAGTCTATCGGGTAGATAACCCTGGAACAAGTTCTGAACATTTTTCTCACCTTTCTTGCTAATTCGGGTACCTTTTTTTTGTTATCGGACATTACCAAAGGTTTCTACGGTGTAACTGCACCTTTTAGGTAAGGTTTTATTTATTACTATGTATGATTTTTAGGATTTAATTTCAGCCGTGATGTGTTGCTTGCTTACCTGTGTAATCAACGACAGGTAAATGGCGCTCCTGCCCTCCGTCGTCTTTCCCCCGCCCTATCTGTAACATGGCGTCAGGACGTGGCTTCGATGAAATATGCTGGCGAATAGTCCGACCAACTTGTCACGGTTAATAGAAGCGGACAGTGGGTTGGACAAATTTGAAGATTTTCAAGTTCCATCGTTATGACCAGACAGAATTACCTCAGTTTAAATTATATTCTTAGCCTTCACTTGCCTCGATCAACATAATTGGAAATTTTGTGCATATTTGTCGTATGAACGGATAGTGTAAGCTTTGTTGAGTTTAAGCAACTTAGGAGATATATCAACTCTTTCTTTTTTTTTTTCTTTTATTACAAAAGAAGTAATAAGGTGGGAGTCGGTGCGAATCCAGGGAAGTTCGAACTCCCTCGGGTAATGCAGAACTTTGAAAAAGTGGTTAAAGTATATCTAACAAATTTTATCAATAAAAAGCCCATATTATCCAATGTAGGAATCGTGAATTAACCGTTTGAAACAAATATTATTGTTCTATTTTTCATTTTTCGCCCTGTTATTGGTTCCGTGGCAAATTTCATTGATTTTTTTTTTTTTCAACTTCTTGTACTGGAGTATAAGCAAAAGTGCTGGAATGGATCATGAATAATACTTTCTCGGATCCTGATCTTTGGAAAATGTTTTTTGAGGGTTTCTTTTGCTATAGACTTTTTTTCTCTGTGAACGTATTTGAATTAAGAATGCTAGCAATTCTTTTTTTTCAATTAAATTGCATTATTTCAATGATTTTAGGTGTATACGATTGTATCTATCGCTATTGTTTACACACTATTGTTTTTCTATTTGGCCTTTCTGAAAAGCATTTGACCACAAACTAGTTTCTTTGGCAATAATAATTGAATTTTGGCACCGAAAAGGAAGTGAAGATTTATTTCCTCTTTAGATGTTTTAAATGAAAATGCAGTGAATCAAATGTATTGAATATCATTAAATTGAAATTGAAACGCCAACTTTTTCTGCTTGTTATATCCGATTTCAAGGGCATGTTGGTGTGTGATTAGAATTTAAGTTGCCAACCTGTCTTTCTCTCCGATCTTCGAGAAAGACAGGCAATTTCATTCAGATTAAAAAGGATCCAAGTGTCTTCATTACAACAGAAAATGTACCTATCTTCTTTTCCACATCTATTTATGCATTTTTCCCTATTTGGACTGGCATCCTTCCTGAAAAGCTCCTAGATCCGCCCTGGCTTGTTATTTATTTCTGTAAACAATATTTGGAATTTTCCAAGTTTAAAATCCACCCCCATTCTCTCGGCAATCTTTATTTTTCTCTTGAATTAACGTTTTATTTGTAAATTCAAGTGACATTTTTCTTTTGAAGAAAAATCTGTTTTAAGATCTGCATTTTAAAATCATTTTTATCATTATCGATCTTCTTTTGTAGGCCATTGCAGATAAACAAACCACTGTATAGTAAACACAGCAAAATAATAAAATAAGATCAGAGGAAAAGACTTCTTCCCTTATCTTTTCTAATTTCTCTCCCTGAAAGAAAAGTTGAAACGCCCCTCTTAGAAATTTGTTTTTTCGGCTTTTGCATTGTGAACAATGATATTGCTATTTTTGAGCTTTGCGTCATACTTGATGAATAAAATATCTAACTTGAAAGTTTTCAAAGAAATAAAAGGGGACCTGAATTATTATCAATTTAGGAATAAAAAGCAGGATCTTCGACCTTAACACATTCAGTTTGTCTTCAATTGCGGGGAAAGCAAAAAAAAAAAAACTTAATCTGTTTTGTAATGCATGACTCTTTTCTTCTGTTTATCTCTCTTGTTCTATGGTTGAATATGGGCTGCTTTTAAAGGGGTTGATATTAAAAAAAAAAAAAAAAACCCAATGGACAATTTACGTGCTTAGAAACCCGGATCTCTATTTCACGAAAGACTCCGCCCTTCAAGATTCATAGTTTAAACAAAACTACAAAGAATGTTATTCGTTCTTTGCTAGAGCCTAGGAAAAAGATGTTTACTTTGTTGTTAGCCATAACAACTGTTCAAAGTGCGTGGTTGGGGGGGGGGTAGTTTTACATCAGAAGTTTTACATCAGAAGTTTTACTCATAAAATCTAAGGTCTTCTTCCTGGTCTTTAACTTTTTGCTTTGGAGGAAAAATGTTATAACCCCCACTTTTTTTTCTTTGTAAATAATAGTGTTCAAATTTAGATTTTATGAGATTTCTTTTTGAACACTACAAATTTAGTTAAAACAGGCCATTAGAAAAAATCAACTTTTCTGGCGATACTGTACTTATTTGCTTTTCCTAAAATGAAAAAAAGAAAAAGAAAAAAGTGTTTTCCAGGGATAAATTCGATAAGTTTTCATGGAAGTTAAAAAAGGAAGTAATGGAGATTTCTTCCTTTAGCTGTCATATGGAAATGTCATGAATTAAACGGATATATATCATAATTGAATTAAAACGCCAATTCTCTAGTTGAATCTGAATTCAAGGACATGTTGGTGCGTGAATTCAAATTAAGTTGTCAACTAATTTGATTTTCTTCGACCAACAAAGAAAGACGGGCAATTTAATTCTGATTGAACAATGAATTCAAATCTTTTCGCAACTAGCTAATCGCGATGGTCCCGATAGGAATGTTGATGACTTCACACAAAGCCGACCAATTCGCTAAATTAAGGATCGACAATATTTTGGCTCCTGCGAACCAGTTTGCGTAATAATGAGTGGACATTTGGTCTGATAAATGCCCTGAAAATGTTTGAAATTATCCATTCAAATACATCTGGTCATATTTTGCCTCAAATCATCGAATAACGCATCTTAGAAAAAAAAATCATTTGTGCTTAATGCCAATTGAAATTAGTAATAATCAGAGATTCCAATTTATTTTTTCCAATCGATTTTTTTTCTTACAATCCAGGCATCTTTTGAATTTATTTGAAAGACATAAACAATTTTTGAAGTTTAAAAAGTGAGCATAGTATCCCTTTAGTTCTGTTCGGCCTGGAGGTTGCCTACCCCTGCGCTAAACAATAACAATAATCATTCCTTATGTAACTTACTGACCAGGAGTAGAAAACTAATGATATTAAACGAAAGCGGTCTCACTATTTTCCTTTTTATGTGGAAAAAGAAAAATAATTCAAAAGGTGAAACTAGTAGTGTTCATAGCTAAGATCATGAAATAAATCAAGTCATATTATTTGAAAACGATCCCAAGCAGTGAAAATAATCAAAAATACTCAAAGAAAGTAGTAACCGTTTGCCGATTATAGCTCCCCCCCCCCATATTACATTATTACTTAATCTCTCGTATCAAACAGCCAATGTAGAGGCAACAACTACATAGTGGTGTCACCCACTTCTACCATTTCGCCCATGGCAGGGTGGGGAGGTGGATTCATGCCTTTTCCAAGGCCATCAGTGCGGAGTGTACACGATCTGTTATCCATATGGCCACCCTGCAATTCCGAACAAGAAGCTGTGATTCAGGGTGTCACTCCCAGTGTTGCCAACTCCAAAAAAATTTCCACTTCAAAAAATGTCAAATGCACTAAAAAACACAAAGCAGCCATTTAATGTCCATTCTTAATACTTGAAAATGGTGACTCATCTAAAATGGCTAGAAAACAGCTAAAGATCGGCTAGAATAGCTGAAAAAGTAGCCGTAAATGTTGAATTTTTGTGCTACCAAAACATGATGGGGTTAACCCGTTGATGGTGTCACCTATCAGGTCGCCAGTGGGTTGGGATTTTATTGGCTGAAATCCAATTTCACACAAACAGCTAATCCAAGTTTACTCACTCTCAAATTTATCGAATTATATAAATGATTTTATACGTACTGTTTAGGTTTAATTCTAGACATTTAGGAGAGTCTAAAACAACTCCGTATTAAAACTTGGTGAAGCCCTAAGTCAATGGTTTTCGATAGTGGGGGTGTGGTTAAATAATGTTTGGGCTTCACAGTGAAAAATTTTGATTTGATACAATGAATTTAAAATTAATCAAACTGAGCTCTCTTTGTACAAGTGAGCAGGCTCTCTCAATGATGCTGTTTGCGAAAAATAAACAATACAAATTGAATATTGAACCTGACATAGCGAATGTTGTGGCGAAGGAACCATTGTGCTACTATCATCAGGTTTGGCCTGAGGAGCTGTAGGGCCAAGTCGGAAACAATTAAATCGAGCATAATGGAAAGAAATCAAAACGTGCACTTGAAAATCTTACAGAGGAGCAAAAAAAAAATTCAAAATATGAACGATGTAAAGAAACACTGCTAAATCTTGAAGAATTCTGAAGAAAAGTAATGTTATTGCTGTTCTCTGTAAATCATCTTGTTCATCAGCAACGTGGCTTAGTGTGTATTCGACGAGATGAGAATACACCCAAGTGTAGGGGCTCCCTTGAGCACAATTGATCCAATTGGCTTGAAGCCGGCCTTGGCTATCATCTATGAACATAATTATTGTGCACAGTTGAGTATCTTATGTGCAGATTTTTTGAGCCCCTTGTGGATTGTGGAACCCTAAGCAATAGGTTATCTATTTAGCTTGTACCTAAATCCATCGTTGGTACTATCGTAATTCTGTGGTCCATGTCTAAAGAAGGATATTAATCCAGCAATGCATCTACATTCCACCTGCCATTACTATAATGCAATAAGTCTTTTACTTGCATCATTCTCCTGTGACAGGCTGAGAAGATTCGTAGTCATTATATATATATATATAATATATAATATATAAGCGTTATATTATATAGAAACTTTTATTTGAAATGATCTCCTATCATTTATGTATTTAACATATCACTTGGCCCAGACAATGTAAATAGAATAAACAATTTAAGAGAATGGGACTGCTGCAGGAATCAAATCTGCAACCAATCGGTTAGCTGCTTCTACGTAGAGTGCAAGAGCAATGCTACATTGGAGCGGCTACCCTATTGGATGCAGGATCAATACCTGCTGCAGTCCTATTTTCTTTGTTTATTCTACTTACGTTGTCTAGGTCAAGTGATACATTGACCATGTAATGACAGTAGATCATTTCAAATAAGAGTTCCTCCAAAATATAATGCAATTAATAATCATTCTGTCGGATCATGTGTATCCAAGCGTCTTTTAATATCATGAACCGTGTTATATCAGAGGATGCCTGTACTAATAATATTTTAAGAGTACAATATGAGGTCCAATGTGAAAAAAAAATAAAACAAAGACTCCTCTTTAAGAAAAAAAATATCTGATCAGATTGTCTTGTTCTTTGATTTTATTATGACTTCATCAGGGATTTTTATAATTCTCTGAATAATGTGTTTTCAGATGGCCATCAAACCTGGATCCAGGTCTACATTGTAATTGTTCAGTGAATTGAACCCCTTTTCTAAAATATGATGTAACATGCAGAAAACTACCCAATTTAGTTTTCTTCTGGTAAATTGTCAGTCAATTTTTAAAGGTTTTTGTAGAGTATCAAAATACAATGAAAAATGCTAAACTGGACCCTTACTCTCCAACTGTCACGTGGAGGTACAGCTTCTAAGTAATCAGTTACTTCCCTTGAGAAAAAATCTTTGTGCTTTCATTAAGGTTTTAGGGGTGGGCCATGGGGTTATGCAGGTCGGTCTGGGAGTTCATGCAGGCCTGCTAATCTTGAACCGGGTATGTTGCAAAAATGTTGGTTTATTTGAAAATTATGAAATGTTTCTTTTACGTGTATTAGATTATTACATTAAGACTTTTGATGTGACTAGTTCATTTGTTTGTGTGATGTCATCCACATTCCTCTTTGAGATCTCTTGTTCTGATGAGCACCTGAGTAAACATAATTCATCCTACTTTCCATGGTGATAGAACATATCTAGGCCATCCTTTGTTGCTGACCCAGAATGAAAAAAGGTGTGACCCGTGAAAACAAAAACTTCTGTTTACTTCCATGGATCTCCATTACCACAACTTGCTTCAACCAAATTCTGGATCCTTTGTTTGGTTAATGACTTTGGGTTCTTGTTTGAAGAACAGTAGGTTTTATCTGTGATCTGGTCTTCACAAAAATGTATTTGTAATACATCCGATCGAAAGTATTCTCTGAATAAGTGGGCGGGGAAATGTTCACAGGGATATTGTTTGCTTTGGATCTTCATACATTAAACTGAAAACTATAACAGAGAGCATGTCTGCTCAGGTGATGTAATGGTTAGCACGTCTGCCTCATTTGCAGAAAGTCTTGAGGTTCAATTTCCGGTATGAGCGAAGACAATGGAAAACATTCCATTAGGAATGATGTCCCTGTGCATTTGGTAGCTAATTAAGTACAAATTAAACTATGTCATAAATATGGAGGTATCTTTTCGGTGGACTTACTTCCTGCCAAGGGCGTGGTCATAAAAATTTTTAAAGCCAAAGTCCTGGTTTTGACCAGACTTGAAACCTACAAGGATCACTAAGCTGACAATTGCAACAGAAACTGAGATTTTGTCACCAGGGATTTATAATCCAATCGGAGTTGTCTCCCCAAAGACAGATGCATTACCTTTTATTTAGTGTGCATGTGCAAATCATATGGAATACATGAGGGGAACATACTTAACAAAAAGATTAGGGGGTTTATTCTTATCCCTACTAGGGCAAAATGTGACCCAAGTGAGTCCCACTTGGGTTTTGAGATTGTCTTTTTCCGCTGGCCTTTTGAGCGTACCACAAGCGTTTGGAAATGCCCTGACTCTTTGTAATATGGAAGGTAGCCACTCGAGGGAAGTGGGTCTCCTGGAACTAGACATAAGGGTTTAGCTGTTCAAGAAATCTATGTATATAAAATCTTTAGGAACAAAGAAATGGGTCAAGTCAGAGATCATTTAATAAAGTCTATTATTTAAACTAACTTGAAATCCTATCTGGTTGCTGTTGTTGGTATTGGAGATTAGCATGTGATATTTGGTATCCATGCCAATTCGGTTCAGATCAGCTGACTTATGAATTTTAGGGACATGTATATAAAATCTGCTCCTGTATATTATTTAAATTTCAAGGAAATGTGTGAATGTGTCCGATGTTGCTGCCTGAATTGTTTTTTTTTGTTTTTCAACAATATTGAACACTCCCTATATCTCAGTGATTTGTTGTTCTTCATTTTTCTCTTCCATTCCCCTTCTCTTTGTAAGACAAGCATTTGAAGGTACATCAACATCTGTAACTTAATGAAAGAAAATTAACATTTTTTTGCACATCTAATATTTATTTATCAACATAATCTCATTCCGTGCCAATGCATTTAATCCAGTGGAGACTATTAATCACATTTATAGAGTGAAATTTTCAGATCAATATTCAGCTAATAAATGTGTTGGGCTACGAACTTATTGATCCATCATTGTACTCTCTCCCTCTGATACATTCACACATATTCTCCCTCTCTGACATGTTCTCTTACACACAGTTACTCTCTTTCTGACGCACGCACACACAAATACACACATATTATCTTTCTGACACACACTTTCACGCACTCTCCTTACAATCATATACAATTCAAGAAGTCCCCGCCCCATTATAGCCCGTGTCCACATACCGTGGCTTCAAGATCTGAGTCACCCTCTTCTTCAAAATCCCGAATCCTCCCCCTATCAACTGACTCAGTCTAATTGGTATTTTTGCACCAGAAGAAAAGGGCAAAAAGAAAAAAAAAATGTCTGGTTAGTTACTCAATAGAAACCATGAAGTGATCAACGTCTTTTGCAGTTTGTTGTATTGTAGGTGATCAATTAAAAAAATTGGAAAAAGGGGGTGATCAATGAATATGTTACTTCTCTCCCCTTTCATGGGCTGGGATCACTAGAAAAATTTAGATTCTCAAAAAACAGGCGTCTAAAATTGGGTTAATTTTGGCAGAACTTCCATCGTAAATTGAACCCCCACAGAACCCATCGGAAATTTTTGCACTCAGGTGTCATACATTTATACTTAGCCAGCCAGCAAACTTGAAAAACTGAAGAAACCTGTATTGACAGTTTTGGTGACAGTTTCTTACATATTAATGTTTTACCTCTGCCAACAGAGTCTGTCTGTCTGTCTACGCAATATCTTCGAAAGTGCACAATAAATTTCAATTAATTTTGTGAAGAGTTGGGCCACGGGCTTATGGAAGAATTGATTGAATATTGTGCCGGGTCCAGGAATTGGTTTTTTGAAATGAAAGATATTTTCATCATTCTGGAGGTGAAAAATAGACTGTTGATAAGAAGGCTGTATTTAAATTTCAAGGGAGGTAAATCTATGTTTTGAGTTTTCTAGGTTTTTTGTTGTTAAATTTTCATTCAATTTTTAGTTTAAGTGAAGTGTTATCAGAGGTATGCGCTCTCTGTGTGCTTTCAATTTTTTTTTTTTTTTTTTTTTCACATTATTATTTATCTATTCCCAAAAAGTAATATTTGTGTTATTGTTTTTATGATTCATAGAAATTTCCATACACTCTTTATGAAGTCTACATGGATGCAAATCTGGGGAACTTAGACCAAGTTCAATGTAATATTGTTGTACCAAAAAAAATTTTGGACTTACGAACCTGTCTGGGGCACTTACTTACCGAGCTAGGAATGGATAAGACAAAGTAAAGTCAATTGACAACCCCTCTCCATCCCTTCACACACATATATATATATATAATATATTATTGTCATCCACAGACAGCTGTTTCATTGTATTAAAACTCTTCAGTGTGGCTGTACACTATCCATTATCCCATCCAGTACCACAAGGTAGGATCAAAACCATAGCTTCAGACCCAGAGGCTGGTATCCTCCCTCTGCTCCACAGAACTGGATGGTCAGTAAGGTTGAATTCAAGCAATATATCTATTTACGCATATATTCCCCATTCACCAGAGTGCTCTATTCCATGTTGGAAGAGCATTGCATAAGCTTATATTGTATTACAACTCTTCAGTGTGGCTATAGACTATTCATTATCCCATCCAGTAGCTAGAGGTAGGATTGAAACCTTAAACTGACACAGCTCTTACTATTCCCATGGATGAACACTCAATAGAAGTGACACGAACAGCTATTCACGTCTAGTGTATCAGTCACTGATCCTTCACCGTTAAATGTTTTTTGTGTAACCTACGAAGGTGAGCCCTGTTTCAAAAAATTAAATGTTTGGTATAAAATAACATCTATATATATATATATATATATATATATATATATATATATTACATAATGATAATACCCTGTATGAAATAACAAACTCCCTGTAGTATGACAAAAAGGTGTCGATTGAAATCATTGCTGAAAGGGGGGGGGTGTTTGATCAATGCTGCTGGGGTGTTTTTAAAATCCCAGAAACAGTTACATGATAAACAACTGATGATCCCAACAAGACAAATAACAAATAATACATAAAACAAAAATACACTGAAGAAAATTACGTGAATTACATCAACAGATGTTAAGAAATAAGTGACTGAAGTGACACAAAAAAAATTTGCAAGTTTTTGGATGTTCAGTATTTGTGTGTATTTATGTATATATAATATATATATATATATATATATATATATATATCCGTTTCATATCCAGTTCTACCTATGACCTGGTTGATCGTCAGGTTGCCATGGTGATTACTACCCATTCACAGTATTTGTCAGAGCAATAGGAGTTACTTGATAGTGCCCATCTCATATCCAAGGAATAAACGACCGGTTGGTCCGCATTCCATGGCAGCAAGGGATAATCTCTGCACCGGCCTATTGTAAGAAGTGGAATCAGTCTTTTAGGGACTGCACTCATGGTTTGGAATCTGAGTGATCAGTCTCCTTGACTAATTCCCAATCAGGGTTAGAAAGCATATTCTACCCTTCTATTTACCCATGGCTTAAGAGGGAGAAGTTGATTCATGCCTTTCATACTCTGGAGCCTGTCTGCATATTTCATCACCCGTCTAGTTGTTTACAATGATTTTTCTTGGCCTACGAACTGGGATCCAAGTAGAGACTCTGATCTCCCACGGTTATTCATGGCCAAGGGTAAGCAACCATCTAGTTCCAGGAGCCACTTAGAGGGTTAGGATCAGGATCAGTAACTGATGTGTCCCGAAGGGTGAGTGCCAAGGGAACTAGACAATTTTTATCGCCACCACTTTAAACCTGACCTTGTATCAAATTCATCCTTGCGGGGAAGCAAATAAATACTCTCGTAGTTCATATAGATAATCAATCTAAATCTCATTATTTCCAACTGGATTATTCATTATGACAAAAAAGTAAACAATTTTTCTGGTATCATTTGAATTTGAAAACTGTTTAGTTATGGTGCTAAAGTTACGTATTCTAAGCTATGATTCATCTTGCATTCGTGGAGGACCTGTTACCTGCTATTTGCTAGTTACAACAAAACAGCCTTTTAAAGAATGAAGCCAAGTGTGACAAAACTACTTTTTTTTCCAAGTTCCAATACAAAAGTCTTGAAAAGCAAGGTATAAAAGTATTTATGTATTCATATGAGTGAACAATACCTCCAAATTTGTCAATGAATGAAGACATTTCTCCATCTGAGATTGTTTCAAGGTGGGGGTGTTTAATTGCTAAAACTTAGATGATGTTCCAATGGTTGAACGTTGAAATGATTTCGAAATTCAGTGATCTAATGATTAAATAGTGACACGGCAAACTTTTGTCAGGAAGTGAAGCATCGAATAACTGACTGCATTCAAACCTGTTTTATATAGGCAAGGTTTTTTGTTATCACTGCCCACTGACTTGACTGCTACACCACTATTTCTTCCTTTTAGTTGAAACAGTTTTCTGTAGGAGCAAGCAAAATGTTTGTGGAATTTATGGAAAGAATTGGAAAGCTCAAGCTAAATTATAAAAATCTTCGCTCTAAAATTTGTCTCAGAAGGTTTGGGCTCTCAACATCTATTTCATGCATTGAAAATTAGAAAGAAAGGAATTGTCTATAATTAAGAGTTAGGAAAGCAGTATTGACAGAATAGGGCTATTATAGGTAACGTAAGTGCAATACAAATGACTTTATAGAAATTCATTGAAAACCTGGAAGAAAGGGGATATCAGTCAGGAATAAATACAAGCGTTACTGAAAGGATGGAGATATTATACGTATAATTATTACTACTAAATGTAACAACTATCATGAGACAGGTGTTGCTTTCCTGAGAAGGATTTTCTGTGTCTATTTGCTCGTGTAAAGAACTGATATGTTTAATAATCGGTGTCTGATAGAACTCCTTTTGTCGATCTTGTTTTTGTCGTCAACTGTTCCACTGGTTGAAGAATCAATGTAACAGCTTGTGAGTTTTCTGTTTATAATGAAACCCAGGTCAGTATGACACACAAGGAAATGGATCAATCACACTGCCAGAGGTGGGGAGGGGCATTATTTCAAGTCAGACAGGTTTGAAGATTTTTTTTTTTTTTTTTTTTTTTTTACTTACATCAGTCCACAGATAAAACAATTCCAGAAAGTCCAATGGATTTCACATATCTAAATGAATAAAAGTTTGTGTTAGAGCAGGAAGATGTCTAACAGGTATTAGATAATTTCCTTTTGAATAGTAAATTAGATAAAGAGATTGTGAGAGAGAGAGAGAGAGAGAGAATATGGAGGATGCTGTAAGACCTCATATCCCAAATTAGACTCAGTCAGCTTAGAGGTGTAAGAAGAGACACTGTCATAGAACACTTCATTCAGTTAATTCAAGACCCATTTTCTTGCCCTTTTTAACCTTTCCTATTGCCCTGAGATGATATGGTCTCCGCTAAAATGCCAAAGTCCCGAGGTTATGCTTGACTCAAGCTTGTTACCCACTGCCATTGATAACTCTTCATCAAGAACTAGTTTTGTCCTCCCTTCAGGGTTATTATTGACATCAATATTTCTAGATCTAAACCCATTGAACCAATGCTGAACAGTGTGCACTGTAGTTGAGTCCATTTTGTTGACATTATCAGCAGCCTGATTTCCTAATTTTAAATTATGTATGATTATATTCAAAATATGACTCATTTCTAGCAATAACATTTTTCCAACAATCCTGTGATACACTATCTCAAAAAAGCTTTATCAGATTTAATGATTACATATTCAGTAAAGTCACTTATCATAGCCTCTCTATAATTATTGAACCTTTCTTTACATATATGAAATTCAAAATGTTTGAAAAGCTGATTATCTGTCAGAGAAATATCAGGTGGATTTGAAGGATGCTGAAAGACTTCCTATCCAAATTCCCAAAGTGTAGGCACTGTCAACTGAGAGGACTGGGGCAAGCCACTGTCATGGAGTATTTCAACTTCTTTCGATGAATGCCTTTGCTGTTATAGACTCAAAAACTTTCAATACTCATGACTTGTATCTCTAAATCTGGAAAAAAAATGCAGTTGTATTTGTAAGCATTCTCTATGATGTAAAAGAAAAAAAAATGACCTTCTCATATGTAACTACAAATATGATAAAAAGCTAATATGCTACATTCATTTGTTGTAGGTAATTTATTTTTAATTGAATTTTAGTTCTCTGGATATTGATTAGATTTGGGTTTATCTACAACTTTAGATATCCTGCTATCTGGCCTGCCTTTTTGAATGAGACTTGAACTGATATTCGACCTCTTATATTGTGATACATCCACCAATGTAGGGGTCTGGGTGAGGGATTTTATCAGAGTGTACAGCGTTGTTTTTGTTCTTTTCATCCCCTCTCCCTTCACAATTAGTCATGTTGTTTTCATCCATTTTGGCTCCCAGTTACCCTTTGGATCCCCCCCCCCAGTCCTGGGTTGAAAAAATTCGCTTGTTTCCTTTCTTGGGGGGGGGGGGGGTATTCCCCCCCCCCCCTATCTCAATTAGGTCTATAGTGGAGGCTTCAACTGGTAATATTAGTTAATGCCAAATTGGTCTCTTAGTCAGAGTCTAGTTTGTTTTTGTTTTTTTGAAAATTTGAACTATTCAGAGATCACATCCGAGAAAAAGTTACTTATTTAATGATCATTCGTTTTTCCACTTTTTAAATTGATCATCCCCAACATGGTATGCTGCATGAAGACGTCGGTCATGTTACGGTTTCTATTGAGTGACTAACCAGACCTGTTTGATATTTATCTTGGCTGATTATTTAAGCTGAAACCACTTCCTTCCACAGGGAAAGAACACTTACGTAATTACTGCCTACAATTTTCATTTTCATTTTCGTTTTTTTCTTTCTTTGTGAGGCTTCAGGTTGTCTGATATCTGATGTCCGAGTCTAAAGTTGGCTGATTGTTGACATATGACGTGGAAATGATGGTAGGATGAATCCACTTGCGTAACCGTTAAGGCGATTTGTCTGTTCCAAAGCCTTTCCAAAGAATAGCATGAAATTTATCAGTAGAAAGACCATGGCAGCCGTTAAAGAAAAAAAAATCAAATCACTTTAAAAATAATCTCGGCTGTATACGTTAAGTCAATCTTTTATAGTAACTAACTAGTATGGTTATGTGACGTTGCCTGGGTTATGGTGTCCCAGCAATAACAAGTACTCTGCTATTAACTAGCAGAAACACGATCTTTGAGCAGATATTTATTCATTTGCTTTTATGAATCATTATACGTACTAGCATTGTAACTATGAATGACAGGATTATTTGCGTATGAATTGACACTTCTGGTCAGGATCAGATTATCTGTGCCCTCTGCCTGGAATCAAAGTATCACTCCTTAGCCCACTGCTCGAGACTTAGATGTGCACAAAAAAAAATATATAATTGCAATATTACCAAAAAAAAAACTCCAAGCCTACCTAAGGCAATGATGCCTTTGTTCCATTAAAAGTACTTCCTTTTGGTTCGCTCGTACTTATTCCAGTGTCCCTTCTACTTTTCAAATAGTCTGCAAAGTCCTCTTTCATGTTCGCTATCAGCTGCCTTGTTCTCCTCAATCAGAAGGTCTGAGGTCTCTTTGGGGAGAGTAAGAAGTCGCTGGGAGCCATATTTGGACTGCGGGGTAATGTGGTGGTTTACGAAAAGAAATCCTACGCAAGACATAAAGAATGGACTGGCTCGGTCACTGTGAATATGGCAGTTACCAATCACAAGTTCGCTCTATGGCTTCTCACTACCAACTGAGTTACCCCACAGGAGGATGTTCATATATGCACAATAAGGTCCCCTCTAGTCTGGCCACCAAGTTTTATCAGACTGGGCAACTGGTTCTCGAGATATCAAAATAGAAATGGCTGGATAATTATCTGAACGAACTTTGTATATCTGCTGAAATTATTGAAACAATTATTAAAAAATAGCCTTAAAAGTATGTACCATGATGAAAACCCCACAAAATCTTAAGAATGTATCGGCCAAAACATAGTGCTAACAACAAAGATGAAGATTATCATCCCAAAAGTTTGTAAAATAAGTGCTTCATCTCAGGGGACCTCTTCTTTTCCTTTTTTTTTTTTTTTTTTTTTTCTTTTTTTAAATTTTTTTAATCCTCAAATCAATACCCACAATATTCTGGCGGACCAGCCAATATGGAGGGGGGGGGCGTAATCGCAACCAGAAAATGTCAATTATGAGTCGCTCATAAGTATTTGATGCACTCATTTCTAAAAAGATTCTAACAGGAGTTGATAAGATCCGTGAAAATGAATTTGTTTTTATCTTACAAAGACTTATTGTCAAATTACGTCGTTTCTATGCACCCCGGAAGCACATGCCTTGGTGGCTCGGTACAAGTCTGCAGCCTCTTGGTTGGGAACCACTGCTCTATATTATACAGAAAATGGGGATTTGGATCATTCAATCCTTTTTTTGGTATTTCACATAAGCAATGAGTTATTTCCTTTAGAAAACTTATTAGTTGACAAGGGGTGCATTCTCATCCTCAGGCCTCCTTTTAGAAACAGAAAGACCTCAGTAGAAGAAAAAAAGAATTAAAAAAGATATGGACATCCAATTCACCATGATTTTCTTGTTTATATTCATATACAGAATAATTACATAACTAATATTAACTCTGTTTTTAACCTCTTGTCAAATTACCCAACTTTCCTTTCCCCTCTCTTATTTAACCAGTTAATTTTCTTTCCTCCTCTCCCCCTCTTAAACAACCTTTCTTTTCTTCCTTTCTTTTTCTCTACCGTGATTGTCACGTTTATGGTATCAATAACAGTCCTAGCCAAGCCTGTTGTTGTGCACTTATGATAACTGTCAGTAAAGCAACAAGTCTTGAACTAGTTTTGGTTATAAAAAAAAAAAAACTCTGGAAAATCTTGCACTCACTTAATAAATAGTAAATACGATAAACCTATTTTATAGAAACCGAATACACTAGAATTATAAACAAAATGACACTGATATTGAGAGCATTATACGTAAGTACATATCTCCAGTTAAATGTGATAATCATGAGATCAGTAATCTATGATAAAAAAATTAAAAACATCTAATCTTATTGTAAAGCCCCAAACCCCACCAAGTCTAACAACTGCTGCAGGCTACTATTTTATGTCATGTTGTCTTCGCAGTATTTTTTTTTTTTTTTTTCTCAATCATGTTTGTTTATCTCCCTTACTTGAGAACAACTTATCTGAAGGCTGAGCTAGGGTTCACATGAAGTACTTGTTAGTTGCTGTAGGCTGCTAGTTATAAAGGGCAAGAGCACACCACAGGAGAAAGGGAGATGAAACTAACTCTGCTTTATTGCTATGTTTGCTGATTACAATCAGTTTTAGGTAAGGTCTGTTCGAGTCAGCCACGAGAGTGTGGGAATTCAGTTTTCTTCTACTAGTAGAGAAATGTCTTATTTTCTTCGGTTTACGTCCCGATCTTGAAAGGACAGTCATGAACCCGGCTGAATACTTTGTTGATTTGGTTCATTTGATCTTTACATGCGTGGTCAATTCATTGACCAGTGATAATGCCTGAATTGATCTCAAAGATAACTTGCTTATATAGAGGTTTGTGACAAAGGGAATGGCCATCACATTATGACATATTCCCAGGCTTCAGTGACATGCACTTAGGGGTCAGCAATTTTGATTTTTAAAAACTCGCCCATATTCCCTTTGCATGCATTACCCTCAACCAACTGTCCCTACTTGGATATATAAGTTCATATTTATTGTTTAGCTGTTTCTCTTACCTCACAAGCTAAGCAGACTAGACTGATTTGGAACCATAATTCATTGTTTCACTGATGACATTTGTTGCAACCATTTCCCTTCGTATCTGACTCTGCATTCGTATTGTCAAAATCCCTATTCAGGAAAAAATTATTTCTTGAAATTTATTTATTTCTCTTTAGCACACTGTTATTTCAGAGCCTACTCCTCATTGGATGTAACACTTGATGACTGGTGTGGAGAAATATAGGGGAGGATTTGCCCCCTAACAAGCCAACACCTAGCTCATAAACTAGCTACCCAGTTATCTATGAGTGTTTACTACTACTAGCTTGAAAAATCTAGTCAGTTGGTTTTCTATCCTGCCATATCATCACCACTGATAATACTTACCTTCAAGAAACCTATGTTAACAATTATGTATTCAATAATCCCTCAGTTTAACTAATGTAATGATTTCCGGATAAAGGGGACATTTTAACCATACATATAGAGGACACTTAAACCACTTATCACTCAGATTTAGTGGACACTTCAACCACATATCTTAGTCAGGAAACAATATCAGAAAGGCAAGCAACTGAAGCTCAATGCTTTCCTTGAGTAAACTTCATTGATTGCTCGTACATCTCAACTACTTACAACCACTAAGCAGACACCAATGCCTTCTATAATTCACATTTCAAAAGACTCTGTAGCTGAGGATTCCTCTTCCTCTCAATATCATATGACAAACAACAAGAACTGAAATTTATCAACTTATTTCTATAATAATTCAGTAAGTTTATATTGTGTTAAGGCTAGTTTAACATTTAAATATTTGAAAAGAGTAAAAGAAGGTTTTGAAAAAAAAATGTCCTTTCTCTCATAACATATGATTTAGTATTAACTGATTTCCGTTTGCTCCTATTAGTCTATTGTCTCTAAGGTTTACTATATATGAAAGGGGGGGGGAAATATAATAGACTTGTTATTTGCAGAAAGAAATAGTGAATATATTGGGTTTACAAACTCTTAAGCTTTCTGGTATAAAACAAAAAAGGTAAGACTGACTGCACATACTCTATCCTTGAGGCTTGTTAGTCATTTTATTGCGAATGTTTAAAAAAAGGATGTAAAATATTTCATCAGATCATTGGTATCTTTGTCCTCTATTGGGCAAATTCGTGTTTACATAGACACGAATATATATTCGTATCATCTTATATTAGAACTAATATAAATCGAGCTTGTTCATTTTTAGATTGTACCCGATTAATTGATGACTTATGTTCTCTTAATGATGAAGGAGAATTTGGAAAATCGTTTAGTAATTTATATCCCAAGGATCTTGTTTTAGAATGTCTAATTCAAGATCCTCAGGATATATATTACTGTACGATTTTCTGAAAAATAAAAGCATGCAAGCAACATTCATAGATGTGGATATCAAAATCAAGGATGTAATGTTTATCTACAAATTGTTTGATAAAAGAGATAGTTTCCCATTCTGTATAATGAGAATGCCTTTTACAACATTTAGTATTCCAGTGTATACATTTTATGGAACAATATTATCAGGATATTTGAGAATTGCAAGAGCAACTTTGAGATTCAAAAATTTTACCAAAAATTGTTTCTTCAGTTGTGAGAGTGGTCTATCAAGGCAGTGAAATTAGTAGGATTTCTAAACATTTTACTAAAGCTATGAAACTCATCAGCTTAACCATCATGAAATAACAAAAATTTAAGAAATGAATTGTGAATATTATAATAAATGAATTGTATTAATGATACGGTAATTAGGTAACCATGAGAGATGGATCCAGTCTTTGTCCGTGTGAAAGATAATTGTATTGACTGGAACCTGGTAAAGGGGGGAAACATTTGGCTGTGGTCCATTTGTCTGACTGATAGGTAGTTGGATGGGGTTGGAGATTGAACATGGAATGCCATGTAACAAATTATTCAAATGTCTTAATGGAATCGCTCATTGAGGTGTTATTACCTGCTTAAAAGTGGGTTCGTTCCAACAATGTATATAAGAATACTTTATTTGATGATTAAGTGTTCTAAAAACACATTTGATAGAAGCTTGATGTTATACAATGTGGGGGAAAATAATTGTCAAATTCTTTGGTTGAATATGTTGGTAGAGAATTAACTTGAAGAAGTTTTTTCTGTGTAATAAGTATTCTTAACGATACCATTAATTGTTTTGCATGCAGTCTGAAAATAAAACCGACATGATGGATTTAATATTCACATTGGTGAACATTCAATAGAAATGACATAAACAGCGAGTCATGTCTGTTGTTATACTTACTGATCCCTCATCATTAAAAACGTTTTTAGGGTAACCTACATAAGTAAGCCGTGTTTCAAAAAATAAACATTTAATGAAGAATAATATCAATGTACAATATACTTACAAACTTAGATGAAATGACAAACTACATGTATGGGAAAAACTATATAATGAAGGGAGGTGATGTACAATTAAAACTGTTGGTGTGCCATGTTAATATAACTTTTTTTTTTTTTTTTTTTTTTTTTTAAATCCCTGAAACGGTTACATGGTAAACAACTGATGATCCCAACAAGAGACAATTTATACATTGTAGTACAATAATAACAAAGTATTGAGGAAACCAGGGGGCGGGAAACACTTTGGAAGATTACATTAATTGCGTTGACAGGTATTGGGAAATGGATGACTGAAGTGACACAAATAATATATATATTGGAAAAGTTTTTTAATGTTTAGTTTTTAAAGCTGTAAAGTTTTCTACATACACACACACGCACCTAATGATGCTCCTCTATTCAGGGTCGAGCACTCTTTAAGTGAGGTAACTCATTCATTGCAAGCTTATGCAATGCTCTTCCGTAGGAATAGAGCACTCTGGTGGATGGGGAATTTCTGCGTAAATAAATATATTGCTTAAATTCAGCCTTACTGACCGTCCAGTTCCGTAGACCAGAGGTAGGATATCAGTCTCCGGGTTTGAAGCGAAGGTTTCAATCCTCGAGGTGCTGGATGGGATAATGGAAAGTCTATAGCCACACTGAAGAGATGTAATACATCAAAACAGCTGTCTGTGGATGACACAATAATATAGATAGATAAATACAAAAAGTATAAGACACATTTCCAATTGTCAATTTTAACATTCTTACAGTTTCAAAATATCAGTTAAAGATTAAACAAAAACCATAAGTTCAACAATGTATCCTCCATCTGTGTTGGTTGTATCGGGAAGAGGAGGAAGAAGTGCATGTAATCTTTCTTTGAGTCAATTGATTCTCATATTGCAGTATGAAAATATTTTCAGTGTTTTATTTTTGATAAAACTTATTAATAGCCGTTTCTGACTTTTTTTTTTCCAATTTTTGACTTTTTTTTTATTAAAAAAAAAAAAAAAAAAAATAATGCCAACCTCATACATATTATGAAAGCAGTTGGTTTGTTAATGATGTCACATGTTTGCTGACCTCGCACCTCTTTCCTTCTTCCTATTTCTGTTGTTTAATGTAACCGAGACCAACTAATCTACTGAAAAACATCTCATCAAGATCTTTGAACAAAACACAAAAATCAAAAAATATTGATACAAAATCGAACATTGAAAAGTAATGTATAAAAATCAAATCTCCGGTCAAAATTCTGTCAATTTTGCAGCTGTATAAGGATGTTGAAATGAACTTTTCGAAATGTACCGGATTCTTCTTACTCTCCTTGTATATCCCTGGGGTTGATTGCACATTGTACTATCAAGAATTGAAAAGAAAGGGTCAACTAGTTCTGTTTGGTCAAATGTCCATTTTGGTCGTTCCAGACGCTTAATTAATCGGCTAATGCTGCGAAGGGAAAATAAACACCTGAAGCCGATTGATTGATAGGGCTAGAAAGGTTGGACATTGACGATTGTGCTGGTTGTCAAGGAAATGTAGAAGTTTGGTAATCCGATCAATAACCCAGGAAATGTAATGTATGTATCAGTTTCGTAAAAGTGTGATTGAATACATAGTCATGTGGGTGGACCAAGCCCGATATTCATTTTTAAAAAATTCTTTATTCATTTATTTTTTTTATTTTTTTTTCCAATCAGGCCTTACCTAGCCTGGCACAAGGTTATGATTGTGGAGAGCTCAAGATTAAACACGATAGCGACAGTCAGAAAAGATCAGCTCGTTATTTACGGCACCATGGTAGACACTTATCGTATAAGGATCTGTCTGGAAAGTATTGATATTCTGAATATCTCAAGAACCAGTTGCACAGCAT